>OY101440.1:10947754-11386615 GCA_956483585.1 Gymnocheta viridis
AGATATTACATTATAGTCTTAAGTATTTTTCCCTTCTAATATTGTAATAATTTTAAGTTTGTTTTCATAAAAGAATTATAAAAAAGGGTCAATAAATATTAAACTTAAACTTGAGATTTGTATAATTATTTTTATTAAGTACTTAATGTATTTCGAGACATATGTAGAAAGTACACGCTGAAATGAGACCCGATGATTACTCAAAAGAAAAGAAGGGGTTTAAATGGTATATAACTTCTTTATTTGGTAGAAAAGAAGATTTGGGAAGTTGACTTCGATTTTCGATTCCTTTAAGGCAGCAAATAGCCGGAGCAAGACATGATTTTATTTATAATCTGATAATGAGTAACGAAACTCATTTTCTATAAAATAGCTTCGTTTGTCTGGCTTTGGGGGTATGTGAAAAAATAAAATATGTGCATAAGCCACAGAGCATTCATTCCTCCTGCTAAAAAAATTTGTTTGCGAAGAAATTCGAACGGTAGTTAACAAAACCTTAGAAAGTCATAGACAATGTCTTAGAAAATGTGCGGCTCTGCGAAACGCACTTACGCTACGTTATTGTTTGCGTTCAAATTAACTTAATTCCCTATTATTACTGTGATAACTTATCTATTAAAATTTTCAGTTTCCCTTTAGAAATATTGGAGAAATTCAATATTAAAACTAATTTGCAAATATTGTATCGATTGTGCTGTTGTACTTACTGCATTACCAAATGTTCCTTAAAATTTAGCAGTCGTCTTCCGTGTCTTTACAAAATTGGAAATTTCTGTTTATCCTATTCTCACTTACTTATCGACCGACGTCTTCAAAACCCTCTATATTCCATTTTCACAGAAATTAGTTTTTGTTGGCAAAATATTGTGTAAAACAAGCCATAAATTTAAAACAAAAAAAATTACAATAATGTGATATTAATTATACATGAGATTGGAATATATTAAAGTACAAAGATTTTAAAATATCTTAATAGCAAAAGATATATGAAAAATTCATACACAATAGGTCTTCATTGTGAAAAACAAAATTGAACGAAAATCATCACACTACTTCTAAACAATTGATTTGTAATCGATCGATCAGGTACATATGTGATGAAAAACACCTGTATACTATCGAACAATTTCACATATTTTCTTTAGCAGTTTATTGAAATTGTTATTTTATGCGTATAAAATAAAACTATTTGCCGAAATTCGGTTAATTACCCAATTTTATGTGAAAATTAATAACAACAAAATGTAGGACATTTAAAGCATTCTACCCTGTTCTGTAAAACGAATCCGATAAAATTCTTAGTTTTAAAACGAATCCTCACAGGTACATTTTTATATACGAGTATGTACATTAATTGGTGTTCTCTAAGCCGAGTTCGCATAATTGTACTCGTTTTAAAATCGAGTAAGCAAACCGGGGGGGTTATTCTCTATTGCGATGCGAAAGCAGTTTCAGTATACGAAGAGTTCGATCATTTTTATTTCGCATCGCAATGGAGCCCCAGATCTAAAGCAAATCAAATGTCGTTTTTTTTAGATATTCTTTCTAAATAATAAAATTAGAACTGTATTTTAATTTAAATATGTTTTTGTTTATTTTGATTATTAAAAAATTAAATAAATTTGACTATGAATTTGTACCAAAAAATATATTATTCAAAAAGACTCAAAACTTTTCATATTTATTGCAAACATGATCAAAAATATATTGGATGAGATAAAAGAATTTTTATTTTTAATTATTATATTTTTGAGAATTTTTCTTCTGTATCTACAAAATATTTGCGTTCGCGTGTGTTTTAAGAATTTTTGA
This sequence comes from Gymnocheta viridis, assembly GCA_956483585.1. Classification (NCBI taxonomy): domain Eukaryota; kingdom Metazoa; phylum Arthropoda; class Insecta; order Diptera; family Tachinidae; genus Gymnocheta; species Gymnocheta viridis. The sequence goes on from OY101440.1 coordinate 10,949,567, forward strand.
CGTTTAACATTTTTTATTTGTTCTGAATTTCTATTATAGTAAATAATCGTTCGATTTGCGAAACACCAAATTCAAAATTATTCGATTTTGAAAACGACTGCAAAATTACACTTTTAAAACAAATTAAAATGGTGGCATATTTAAAAAATCTCTGATAAACTCCTTTTGATAACTGCAAAACAAATATGCATGAGAATAATAATAAATAATTGTTGCATGTTACAATATTTGATAAAAGAAAGTTAAACTTATTCAGGAGTATAATAACCCAAACCGCAAGAACATCAAACAAATAAAATAATAAATACACAAAACTGAATAAATAAAATCTTGCTACAAATTGCCATAGAATTTATATTCAATTATAAAAGGATTTTCTTTTGCAAATCAATATTGAAACAGAATAAACTCGCTCGCTGGTTGCAACATAAATAGAAAAGGAATAAAATATAAGTATATGTACATATTTGTGCTGATTTTATATAAAAAGAAATAACAATAAGTGAAGTAAATATGTACATATACATACATACATATGCATATACAACAAAATAATATACATGCATAACATATTTACATTAGGGGTATAACTTATTCCCATTTTTCGCAAATATCAAAATGGCCCTAGCAAAATCGAATAGTCTATTGAAAACTGTTAAACAAAATTATATTAATTTTTTGTGGTTTTCAAAAAAGATCACCCGAAAAACGCGGTAAAGTTGGAAAATTATTTTTTTATGTTTTTATTTGTACTTATACATTTAGCCAAACTCACAGTTGTTTTTCAGCCCAATTATGAATAAAAATTCCCCGGGAGATTTCTCCCTTTTCCCAAAACGGGGCTGTTCACATATTAATTGTTCGAATATTCTATGACATAGAATCTATGTGAACTGCCCCTTTTTGGGAAAAGGGAGAAATCTCCCTGGGAATTTTTATTCCTAATTAGGCCGTATCTGAAATTATTTGGAAATTGCCATATTCATTTTTAATCAAGATTTTTAATGGAAAAATTTTATTATCTTACAGTTTTTTGTTGAATATTGTATAATAACATGTTATTAACATTCCGTGGCTGTGTTTAATACTTTAAAATAATGGGTTTTAAAGGAAGTCGTTTAATTGTTTTGAAAAATGCTAAAAAGTGGGTAAATGCGTTGACCAAATTTAAAGATAGCACAATGATGAGAAGAAATATTCCAGACATTTTTTCCATTTATTAATAAAAATATTAAAATTTTTTTTTATTACATTTTTTTCTTTAAGTATTTTAGAAAATAGCTTTTGTGAGGTTTTTATTTTCAAACCGTTCAAAAAATTCTTTTCGTAAATAACACAATATTCGCTATCGCGTAGTGCTAGGGCCAAAATTTGGTTATTCCCCTAATGTACATCCATACATATATCATTTAAAATATACAATATTTTCTATGTTATGTACTATATTCTATTCTACTCAAACTCATTTGTATGCATGCATTCGATATGTACATATTTATTAAAAAAATAATCAGCATTTGAGAAGATATAAAATGTTGTCCATTTTATAAAGACTCATCACACTACTATTAAAAATAATTATTGCAAAATGCCTTTTTAGGACCATTATTTCGTATCCAATCACATATTTCTTTCTAGTCGTATTCATAGTAAAATAAAAAATCTTCGGCTGCTCTATACACCCACACACACACAAATGACACGCACAATATGCAAAAAATAATTAGTTTCTTTTTCTTTTTTTCTATTCATGATAAACTGTTTAAGATGAGTGCTAAAAGCAAACTAAATCCACAAAATTATCGTAACAGTTGGCCAAAATATATATGTACATATAAGAAAAGGAAGTTAATGTAACAAAAAATATAATCAGCAGGTAGTTAATGAAGGGAGAATAAATAATTGTTTAACACAACAACAATGTGGATGATTGTTAGAGAAAAGGGATAAGTTTAGGATAAAGAGAGAAACGTTATAATACTATGTAGCAAGGGTACTCACGATGGCTATTGTAAACTGTGCAAACGATACAAATGTGTTTACACTGCAGTTAGATTATAGCGAATGAAGTGAAAAAGAAACGCAAAAAGAACACGAAACACAAGGCAACAACCAGCTATCGAAACCAACGATGATAACAAATTTCTTTTACCTAAAATTGGATGATATTTCCAAAGAGTTTTCAAGCGAAAATTTTTATCCAAGGTTCCTGTTTTCATAAGAAATATTCAGCTTAATTGAAATTATTGTTTTTTGGACGAAAGATCAGCGCTTTAAAAAAACTTATTTATGTATATATTCGCCAATCCCAATAACTTTTCTTTAATGCTCGTCTTTTGCCACAAAAACGTCAGCCACAATAATTCTATGTTCACATTTGAGGTTTAAACAAAATGTTCAAAAACTTAATCAAACTGTATTTGACATGATTACATTGATTTTAAGGCCTGACATTGTGCTGAAATAAAAATCATAATCAAATTTATGATTATTAACATTGTTGAAAACGGAAATAGTATTAAAAAATTTATATACAGTGTAAATTCGATAATACGGACTTTACTAATCCGGAATAATCGGTAATCCGGACATAACTTTGCAGCTCATTGTGTATTCTATAATCCGGATTGATTGCAACTCTATAGTACGGATTGAATAACACCCGTTATTTATTTTTTTATCCAAATCACAGCATGCTTTGAAAAATACAGTTAGAATAGTGTGACATGAGTATGTTTTGGAACGTTGCACATGCGTTTTTAGTTTAGTATTGATGCAAGACGCCTTCAGTGAAGAGAGCACACAAGACTTTATCTATTTTAAGTGAACAGTACAAATTAATATTTATGTTTTTATGTTTAATTTTGCTATGAATTATTATAATTTTTAATAAATACATACATACATACAATATGTGTAGTAATCCGGATGATTCGCTACTCCGGATTGGGGTCTGCAATCAATTATCCGGATTATCGAATTTGTACTGTATATTTATATTTTCACCAAGTTTATTTACAAATATTTTTGTATGGGCGGTGCTACACTCATTAAATGTTTTTGTGAAATCGATTCTACGCCACGAGTTGTGCGAGCATAGTTGGGCAAAATACATGGTTTGCGGTATTTGAAATACAAAATACACCATTTTTATTCAAACCAAAAAAAATATTAGATAAAACTAATAAACAAACCAATTGTATCCTTTTATAAATATCAGATTTTCTGTTTCTTCTTGGAGAACAAATAAAACCTGCTGAAGAAATTAATCGTTCTACAGGTCCTGATGAGCACAAACTTGTATTAAATTCTACGAATATTTTTTTTTATATTTGGATAGCTGTCTTTGCTCTTGTCACTGAGGAAACTGACAAATTCCAACTCCAAATTTGATGTCCTAGATTCATCATCATCCCTATCTACCGAAACAACAAAATCACCGTCTTCTTTACTAGTGCTTCTACTCCAAGTGTCATTTTAAGTTTTTTGTAATTTTCCTCCAGAGTATAAATTGCAAGATTTTGGATTTTTTGCCTTTCTTCTATCGTGATGATTTCTGGCAGCCAACGCATCTTATAACCAGAATTATAACAGAAAGGCAAACTATAACTATTTATTTCCGGTGATAGTTTAAAAAACTTATAGAATCTTTTTTTCAAGCTCTCTTTTAGTAGTGATAGAACTTAAATGTCTTAAATTGTTTCCATTCAACCGACTTAATCTTGTTCTAATAGACTTTAAAGTCGGCAAAAGTTTTCCGTAATAACAGTTGTTACCCTGAAGGTAATCTAAAGCAGTGGCAATAGGTTTCAAAACTACAATGAATTCCTCTAAATATTCCCTCTAAATATTCCAGTTCTATAGCCGCGAAAGTGCTCTCCTTACGTAACTTACCATATAATTCATTTAGTTTGGATTTACTTTCCATAAGTTGTGCTATAGAATCATACAGAGAAATACTGTCATTTTTTGTATGTATTTAAAATACAAAATACTTTCAGGACATGTATATAGGTATTTGTATTTTAAATGCGTATTTCAAATACCGCCCAGCCCTGCGTGTGAGGTACTTGGACCTGATTCTATAAGATTAATTATATGATTAAATTTTAATCATGTCAATTTGAAGTGATCACTTTAATGTATTGGAAAACCTCTCGAATTTCATGGTTGAGATGATTAACACGACTGATGTGAACGTGGTATAAATATGAATATTAAAAACATCATATAATATTGTAAAAGTATATAGCACGTGTGTCTTATCACCAAAGGTACAGCCGAAATGAGTATTTCATCATCCAACGTATGCACTAAGATATTCCACTCTGTCTGTATTAAATCTCTCTAGAGATTTAAATTTCTGTTTCTGAATCTTTTGCTTTGCAATAATTTTAAGACAACAGAGCATGTGTTTGCAGAGGTAATATTCCATGATTTAAAACAGAAGGTGTACTGGTGCTGCTTAGTGACTGTGCAAAAACGTTCGATAGTAAAAGCAAAACAAAATAGAAAAAAAAAGGTTCTTCTAACTAAAATTTTGTTTATGGCATATTTGAAAAGTTGTTTTGCTTTTTGTACCTGAGCTCTAATATGGTGAGTTTAAATGTGTATAAAGTATATTTAAGCAAGTGTGTTTGGCATATACAAATTATGATACATGGATTCCAGTGTCCGACCGAACATTCGAGCTTGGTGTCGCTATGTTCAATTGATTTTTTGAATTCTGTAAGATTTTCGCCGAACACCGAAAGTTGTATACATTTTTTGCTCATGTTTGCAAACCAGTGTTTCCAGCAACGGAATCATGCCAAAATTACACATGAAATTAGGAATTGCACACACACCTAATTCTGTTTTCACACGGTATATTGGTTCCAGAAAAACCCGTGTAAAAATAAACCGAGTAAAAAAAGACCTTGATCGTATGCAAAATTGGTTCTTTATTTCTAAAACCTATTAAAATTAGTGAAGAAACAATGATTTTTTAGAACAAGTATTCATGTTTATTTTATTAAATCACATTATAATGAGTATTTACACACTTAAAAGTATGTAAAATTTCAATTTCTCTGACAAGTAAATTGGCTTGTATGCAAAAAATGGGAATTACCCTAAATTTGTCTTATTTGCAATTGCTCTGATCAGTAAATTTACTTGTGCGTATGTATACACAAAAGAATGAAAGAGATAGAAGTATGTACATATTCTCTTTGTGCTCTTTCTGCTTTCGTATGGTTTCTAGATGTTTGAGAGTTTTGTGTGCTTTTATTTATTTGTTGTGTTATTTTCAATCGTGCTAAATGGAATATAAAATCGTGTAAAAAATAAACATTTTTGTTTTAAACCCGTGTTAATCAAAACCGTGTAAAAAAAGATCGTGTAAAAACAGAATTAGGTGTACTTTTTTTTTGCAAATAACGTGCTTTGATTTTTGTACAAAGATTAAATATTTAACCTTTTTGGTGTAATTCAAAAATTTTTTTGATGAATATATTTTCAATATTTGGGCTTTCAAGATCATTTAATAAAGGATTACTTTTTACATATTATTCCGACGTTTCGTTGGTATTTTCCAACTTCTTCAAAGAATTTTTTTTATGTTTATAGATATATAATTTTCTTTAGACGAATTCTATATCACAGTTTTGTTTTGTGTAAAAAGGATAATCACAAACAAAAACTTAATAAATTTTAAGCAAAAAAAAATGCAAAACAGGTTCATTAATAAATTAAAATATCACAGCCAATCCTTATTTGTCGTCATCACAGTCGTGAGCACAATAAAAGAAAGTAGTGCTCAAAAACTATAAAATTTTGAAATACACGAGTTACACATGGGCTGCACATGAAATAAAAATTACACATAAGGTGGTGGTAACACTGTTGCATACCATAAAAGATACGCAAATAATGCAACCCTGTAAAATATTAAAGTCCGAAAAGTTCAACGTTGTCAAAATAAAGTCGGGTCCAAACGAGCGTTTTAGAAGCGTACGCTTCTCCGTTTTCAAACTAAATTCATTGTTTCGATATATTAAGTACTATTTTTGGGGGATTATTTTAAGTAAAACAAGAATTAGGGAGATGGATATAATCCTCTAAACTAGTGGATAGATAATTCTACAATTTGTTAAAAACACAGAAATATGCGTTTTTAAAACGCTCACGCCGCCGCAGCCTAATGGCTGGATTTTTTCTGCTCTGCATTATTACAACTTAAACTTTTTTATTGTTATTCTTATTAATACTAATAATATTTAATGGATAAAAAAATAATAAATGAAGGTTTCATAATGCATTATGCAAATAACAATAAAAATGGAAATTGTAATAATGCAAATCTATTTATCGGGCAGACAAAATCCTATCTTTAACTAAAAGGAAGTTGTAATAATGGCCCAAGTGTGTTCATTTTGATTTTAATAAATAAATAAACCGCACAAATTAAAATTGTTTCTGTTCAATAGAAAAAATGCTTGGTTTCGAGTTCGGTATAAAAAATCTACCGAAAATCGCGTTCGTTCGGCATCGAATTTGGTCTAAAAAGGAAATTCGGTCAGACGCTAATGGTTTCTCTTAAGAAGCGACGTGAAAGAAATGTATGATATATCGGTTTTTATAATTATTTTTACGGGCTTGAAACTCGAAATAACAAAATTAAAAAAAATATTTATCTTCCATTTGAGTGTAAGAAAAAATTAAACATTATTTCAATTACGAAAACTGCAAATTCGATTGCTTTTGTTATTAAAGTATAACCAACAAAAAATATATACATATATACGAGTATATTCATTTCATTTCAGTAACAAAAGGCATGCAAAAAAAAAAAAATTATATAAAACATGTGCTGTACTGATGTTTCACTGTCTCATATTCGGATGGGGGGGAATCCAATGATTTTAATATTAGCGTTTCATTGGAGGTTAGGTCATTTGTTCACATTTAAATCAATTGCCTGTCATTCAAATAAAAGCTCTAAGGGTCTACCATGGTTTTCCATGTGCATAAATATAAACCCGCACAAAATTATTAAAGTGAAAATGAAGCCAAGTTCCTATTCAAAAATTTCGCCCGTTAAAAGTACTGAGATCAAAATGAGAGCAAACTTTTTGATAATTACATTACCATCTCAATTATAGGCAACGATTTTAAGCTGAAAAAAAATTACTTTGGTTTTTTGTATAAATTAAAAAAAAGATTATTTTCAATAGCTTTTGATAAATTTCTTTTCAAAATTTTGTTATATTGTGTATTTTATCTGTTGAATTGCGTCTTTTAAGGCTATAATTTGATATTGGCTCAAAAATTATTCCCAAGCATGTTCGAAATTCACCACACCTTTTGAAAACGTTCGTTTTAAAATCGATCGATTGCCATCGCATATGTACATTTAGGGTATAACTTTTTCCCATTTTTTTGCAAATATAATGGCCCTAGCATAGTCGAATAGTGCATTAAAAACTATTAAAAAAATTATATTAATTTTTCGCGATTTTCAAAAAAGATCACCTGAAAAACGCGGTAAAGTTGGAAAATTATTTTTTTATTTTTATTTGTACATTTAGCCAAAAACTCATAGTTTTTTTTATAAAATTATTCATGTCCTTTAATAGTTAAGAAACTTTTTAACTTTTTTTCCATTTATTAATAAAATAATATAAAAAGTTTTTATTAAATTTTTTTCTTTAGGGATTTTAGAAAATCGCTTTTGTGGGTGCGGTTTTTATTTTCAAACGGCCCAAATAAATTGTTTTCGTAAATAACTAAAAACTAAACTAAAACTAAAACTTGGTTATACCCCTAATGTACATGTGTATGTATGTACCTGTATATCTTTCCACTTCATTTATTATGTATTAATATGCAAACAACACAATTTCTATTTCAAATACATTTCAATTCTTGTCATAACTGGCTATCAAACATGATGGGGTCTGCCCATCTGTCCTCGTATTTTTCAAAATATCACATTTTTATCTCAACATTTGATTCGCATACATACATACATGCTTTTTATTTTGTTTTAGCCAAAGAACGCTACCGAATATAAAAAAAATAAAACTAAAAGTACTACGAGTACTTAATCATTTTCCATGCCAAATTTTCTACATGTGCATGTGATGGGACTACTACGGACTAGAATATAAATATATACGAGTAAGTTAAATTTGTAGAATAACTACATCTAAAAGTATGAAAAAATATGTGTGTACATCCAACATTCATATAAAAATAATGAATAGTTAAGTGTGATTGAGTGTTCCGAATCATTTGCAAGTAAGTGAGTGACAAATGGATCGTCGTGAATAGACATGACATGAACAGATCTCCCCAGGAATAACTTGGTGAATACTTCTACTTAGAACAACATACATACTTTTCCACATAAACTGCATACCGTCTGTATTACTTTGTAGTACTTATATAACAACTTACTACTACACAAACAAGTAAATTTGTTTCTGAGCGGTACAGCTGTTCAACGAAAGGCGAAAGCTTTTTATGTACTTTTCAATTCTGTGTAAGTTCATGAAAACAAGTATTTACCGCGTAATAAAATAGCTTTGCGGAAGACTAGTGAGTAAAACACTTGACATCAAACACATCAATTCCTTCAAAATCACGAGTTCAATACTGATAGCATCTATTTAATTTTTTTTATTACGTTTTGAGTATACAATGACTTCTAATTATTGACATATTGAAGTCGTTACTTGTAGTGCAAGATGGTAAGTATTTGCTTATTTAGTCTAGTACACACTGTCGAAGGCGAAGACGAAAATTCGACAACCGCAATAAGTCAGAATGAGGTAAAACGTCAAAGTTTTTACTGGGTATTTCTATTTTTATATTAGCACATACTCGTTTACATACTTGTGCATCAGGAGTCATTAACAGACCAGTTACCATTAGGTTGTGACCAATAGTTGATAACAATAATTGTTTTAAATGCGAAAATTCAAGTACTGGTATGTAAATAAAATTACAAATAATGCAGAAAGCGGCAGATACGAGTACAATGTCAGCATCCATCAGCTTATTAGTCAAGGTTCATTTCCTTAAGTTTGGAAGGGATTCAAAATGGAAGTGTTTTTTTAACACTGTTCTTTCCAATCCTTATCAGCAACTCCTTTGCTCCCCCATACGGCTGGAAAAACTTTTCCAGTAATACGGTGTTCTTGACCAGTATTGATGTTGAGGGCACTATGTTCATATTTGAAATAGCATCGATGAATTTAGAATTTTTATAATATATATACATATCGTCATATAAATTCGTAAAAGACCTAAGTTGAAAAAATTTTAGAGGACAAGCAAAAAACTCTCTCAATATGAAAACTTAAGCAACATTTTTCAAAATTTTTTTAGTTTAAGCTTATTTTTTATTGACGAATTAGTACAATTTTAATAAATATAATTTTCAAGGGACATTCATTTTGATATGATGGATCGAAATCTACCAAGAAGTCGTTTTTTAATTTTTTGTAACTTAGGGCTTTATTGAAATTAAATGACGATATGTATATAGAAACGAATAGTTTGGCGCAAGTTCAAATCCGAGTTTACCCATTTATTTTTTCTAATTTTTTTATTTCATTTTTATTAGAAATTTTTTTGGATAAATTCATAATTTTTTATTAAGAGAGTACTACATATGGAAAAATTTTATTATTCATCAGACTAGCAGAACGGATCAGTACTGATTTGAAATAAAAAAATTAGAAAAAATAAATGGGTAAATCGGATTTGAGCTTGAGCCAAACTATTCGTTTCAATATATGTACATATATACAATATATATAAGTTCGACTAATTACTTACAAACATTAATTTTTATAATAGTTTTCTTAACTTAAATTTCATTTTCATTGGGATCGGATTTGCCGATAAAGAGTCAGTGAAAAAATGATTAGGGAATCCGATGAAGATACGCCACTGTCAATTCTAAGATTAATTCTTTCATTGAAGAAGTCGATACCTTTTTTAGTGATTACTTTTTTATTTTATTCACGTGATTTCACGAATTTGTTTTTGTTTGAAATGTACGAAAGAAAAAACAAATTCTAAAATTTTGTTTTTGTTTTAAATGTAATTGTACGAAAGAACGAATGTGTGTGACATCGTGGGCCTGGCAGTAAGTAGTTACTGATAAACAAAAAAAAACCCAGCCAAATAAGTTTCTTTATAAATTGAACACAAAATTTGTAAAGATTTCATCTCTGCTGTCGCTGTATGTAGACATTTTTTTATTAATTTGCAACGTTTTTCTTATTGTTGTAGTAAATTTGCTCATTAATTACTTGGTAGTCACACGATCAAATTTTCATTCAAATTTTAAATTCTCTCTCACTTTTAAATAAAACACTTACACTTTTAAAATTTGACGAGAATTCGCTTACAAATTTTTATTCAATAGTGTTTCTAATTACAGCCAAGAAAACAGCTGATTGCAGTTTTGTTCATCCAAATTGTAAATTTATGGCATCTTGCTAAAAAATTTGCGTGCAGCCTACATCACAGTTTTCAATTTTCAATTTTTGTGAATTTTGTCAAGCAGTATGTGTAAAAATCTTGAATAAGAACTTAAAAATAATTTGATGGTGTGACTGTAGCGTTAAGGCAGAATTAGTTTGTACGTTCTGTTCTGTTACGAATCAGCTGTTTTGTTTCAGTTCAATTAAAAAAACTGTACGTGTGCGGTTTGTTGTTACTTTTTCGTTCTGTTCTGTTGCGGACTCTTCTGTAGAAAATAGAATACAACGTTAAGTGACAGCCAAGAGTTTGTATGTATTAGTTTTGTGTGGTATAAAATATTACAAACTTTGTTTTAAAACTCAGAACATTTTATTTTAATTCAAATTATTAAAGATTTATATATTTTATTCAAGTAAAAAACATTTTGCAAACATTTACATCGTTCACATCCGAAAGTTGAGACACAGAACAAGTAAGTAAGAAATATTTACTACAGAAAAGAACGACACAACGGCAACGAAAAGTAAAACTAATGAGGCCTTTACTTTTTTATATAAACTTATTTATTTATTAGAACCCTAAATATTTGCATATACATATATTTTTTTAATTTTCTTCTCTACTTCCCTTAAAACAAAAAAATATGTGCTGTATGTAGTTTTTTACTTGACTGTAAATTGGAAAAAAGCAGGACAAACAAGGCGTATTTAACCAGGTGACAGCTTTACAGCAGCTGACTATTCGTTGCGAATGTCAAAATACATACAAAATACTTTTGTCTTTCTTTTCTGTATCTGTTTTCTTTGCTTTATGGGTTACGTTTTTGACATACGCAATGAAACTACACAAACAAAAATGTCTCGTTGTTCTTGTATTGTTGTAATTGTTTTCCTAATGATGGCACCTAGTTATATACAACTTGAGGACAAGTGTTATTGAAAATAAATATGGTGCTCCGCTTCCAAGGAAATATGAGATGGTTTAAAGGAGGTCATAATAAAACTCAATAAATTAAGGAATTCCATTATTCGTTACAATATTTTGATATGATAATAAAAATACTAATTTTTTTCTTTTATTTAACAAAATGAGTACTTCCCAATTTTATATGAACCCCGTTCTTATTAATTCAACATTTCATTTAAATTCAAATATGTTTGTACGTATGTATGTGTGTCGATATTTTGCACATCTAAAAATTGTCTTAACTGTTTTAAACAGTAAAATATTATTTACACAAATATTTGATTTCCATAGAAACTGAAATTTTATAAATTCATTCGTTCTGTTCACGTTTCATTCCATTTATGTACAGCCGCAAATAAAACAAGTACACAACCTAACAAGTGGTTTTCGGCACTTGAAGTTAAAAAAAAAGTACCACTTTTCATGTCATTGTTTCCAAATATCAAAGCTCTCAACTTTGATAAACCACGGAATAACAACAAGAGGTACGGATCCTTTTCAAAGCAAATATCTACAAAACATATTTACATACTCGTACGTTCATGCTCTCTAAATGAATCGAGAAAATTCACTTTGAATATTGTGTAAGAATATACAACCATAAAGACGAGCGAGTAGTTTCTAACCAGCAAACACACAGATTGATATCAAATTTATAATGGTATTAAATTAATCTCGTTCTCAAATAAAAATGAATTTGACGTGAATAGCATATTTTTCGAAATTAGACTTTCTGATACAGAATTGTTCTGAAAATCTATTCTATATGTATAATTATTATGCAAACACTTTTTTTAGATCCTTTTTACGCTCATTTTGAAGATATTTATTCTTTTGTAAACAAAAGAGAACTAATAAGTTTTAAGTTGTTTATTTAGAATATTTTTTGTTTTTGTATTTTATCGTATATAATTATATTTATGTAAATACTTATTACCTTATTCACAAACGATTAATAAAATTATATATAGTAGGTTTAATGTTTGATTTTTATACTATACTAATACTAGTAACAATAATTACAAAAAAACAATCATTTTGAATAACTTTTCACTCACTACCATGCACGCTCACGATTCACATACATAAGTATTACTAATGCTCGGACTTATATTTTTGGCAAATTTGATTTTGCTCAAGTGAGTATAATGAAAAATCAGCCACTATTGCAAAAACTTATGGTCAAGTGATACTCATGGGAAAAATTTAGTTAACGAAATAACGTCTATGCTTTTACTATCAAAGATTATCGAAATACAATTTGTAGAAACTGGAGCTTTACAAATTATTAATTTGGAAAAATACCAAGAACGCCACATGCCTAGATAAGTTAATTAGGACCTCTTGAACACGAAAAACGCTGTAATTTTTTTTTTCTAAGTACCGTTTTTTAGATAACGGTACTTTTGTGTTTTTCGGTGTATGGTCAAACGCAAACCCTTGTTGAGCCCAACCGAAAAGTTCGATCGAGATAAATTGCATATCGTTGGAAAGATAATCGAATGCCTTTTCCGGCGATATGCTGCAAATTTCTATCTGACAAGAAATGGCTGAGTTATGCCACCTCAAAGTTCAAAATTTGACTATTTTTTAAGTTCAAGTTAAGTTCATTCGCATACTTTTAATATAATAAAATTCTTAAATAATTCTAAGCGGGACATGATTGATGTGTTCCTAATAATCCTCAATAACAAAATTTACAAAAAAAAAAAAATAACAAATTAAATTGTTTGAAATATCTATTTTTTCTTAAATTAGAGCTTTTTGTTTTGATAGTTAAAAAATTAAAAAAAAAATTATTTAAGTCCAATGTTGCATTACTTTTTTTACCATTTAAGAAAAACATTTGATATCAAATCGTGATAGTGCCACTCGTCATCAAGCAGTTGTTCTCAAATGAACATCATGAACAGTTTGAAAAAGTATTGAGAATAACGTTTGATATTAAATAAGACAACATATCTAAACCGTTTGACCTTGTGTTTGTTGGGTTTGTTGGTAGCAGTGGTGGGAGCAACAAATGTCTTGTGTGCATTTATGAAATTTACCTCAATGTGCAGGAAATGCATTTTACTAAATATACTTTACGGCAGGCTCATAAAATAGATATACCCAAAGTTAAGTGTGTATGCATTTAATATACATGTTGATTTGTGTAGATTCTCTGAACACGTAAAGATTATTCATTATGATGTACTTTCTTCGAAAACAATTTTTGATGTGAGACGTCCGTCGTGTTGTGTTTTGTTTGACATTTGATTACGGAAAGACTCAGTCACACACAGGGCGTAGGAAATACTCAACCGTACTAGAGTTTTCCCATAGCGACGGGTAAATTTCTACATTTTGAGGCGGCCATATTGTTTGGAAGGCGGCTGTCAAATTGGATTTTTTTCAAATTCCCAAAAATTTTATACGGTAATTTAAATTTTAGTGTTTTTAATTATCTCAATATTATACAGTCTAAATATGTAAAAAAATGTTCAACTTAGGTTTGGTTGCTACTCATGTCAAGGAGATGTGGATATGCTGAAATCAAAATTATGGTTGATAAACGTTTAAAACATTTAATTTAAATTTTCAGAAACATGAAATTTCCGACAGACCTTAATTGTGCAATCGTTTGTTAAAAATATCTTTGTGCCTGAGAATATCTAATTAGACTTTTACATTTAGGATATGCAAAAAATTTGGTATATTCGATAAAATTAAAAGCTCGTTATATATAATGGATTTTGCAATTGATATGTAAAGAACTATTAAAGGAATTTATCGACAATAAAATGTAAAAGGCAGTAAGTGAAAATTATTGCCTTTCTTCCAAACACAAATGAGGGAAACAAAGTTATAAAATTAAAATTTTTTCAAACTATTTCAAACAGTCTTTTAAGTATTTCAAGAGCAATTGAAAAACGGGAAGCAAAATTCAAAATGTATTATTGCTTTTATTTATTTATATATATTATTTTTCATTGTTGAAATATTTTATTCTGGAGTCTAAAAGCAGTAAATCACACTTCAGTGATTTTTATTTACAAAAGTTAAAGGCAGTCCTCCGTCAATTAGTGGGCATTTTGATAATTTATTGTTTGAAAACAAACTATAATGATTTTCAATTCTGCTGTTATGCTTTATATTTAATTTAGCATTTGATCATTCTTATAAAAGGATTATGTGATTAATTTAGATTGGAAATATCTGAAAGTTAGATTTCGGGTTTCTCTAATTTGAATTTTTGTACTCTACTACTGCCTTTTACTGAAGCACGGCAGTACTACATCTGTAAACATTTCTTATTTTTCTATTATTTATGCTAAATTAAATTTAAATTTTGTTATTATAATTTATGTACAATATTTACTTCTTTATTTGCTCTTCAATACGATGGGACCAGTGCAAAAGGAAGAACTGCTTAATCACGATCACGAAAACTTACGCTTACGCTCACGAAAAATTTACGAAAGAATCGTCAAATTAACGAAACCATTTTTTTAAACGATTTTCAGCCAATAATGCACAATTCAGATTTCAGAATTTTCGATTACATTTGAGACTATTAAATACGGACACATTTCGAAAAAAAAATTCTACTCACGCTCATGAGTGATTCGCGCTTCTCATCCCTCATAAATGTTTAGCGATCACAAGTCAATTCATATAAAATTACATTATACGTATGAGAAAAATTTTAAAAAAATAGTTGACATAATGATTTAAAAATTTTTCAAGTGAACTTTAGATTTTCCGTAAGCATTCATAAATCTAAATTTTCTCTTTGCCATATTTGTATTAATTTTGTGAAAGATTTCATTAAAAAACAATGCAACATCCTTCTTTCTTATTATGTGTACACATAAATTCGGAGGAATTTATAAAAAAAAATTAAATTTATATTAACTGATTTGTTTTCCCATTGTCTCCTTTACTGTGACCATCGTGCATAAACTTTATTTAAATCCGTGTTATAAAAATATGTACTTCGAAACAAAAATAAAAAATTGTTCTTAATATTTATTTCAAGTACTTTGTTGTGTCTAAAAATATGTACGATTACCTTTGCACTGTTGAACTAAAAAACAGCAGAAAAATTGCACTTTAAGTATGACAACAATCATTTGAAGGATTTTGACACAATTTTAAAATTAAGGAAGCTTAAAATAAAATTTAAAAAATAAAACATTTTTCAAGAAAAATGTAAGTATTCCACTTGAATCACTCAAGAATAAAAATCAAATTCAATTGTTTATTTTTATGTACATATATTCTATTAAAGGGATTAGTAATTTTGAGTTATTTTAGTTCTTAAAGAGTTTACATATACAAATGAACAGAAACCGTTCTGTAATTAATAGGAAGAGATATTTACTCGTAGCATAAAATTATTTTTCGAAAAATATACTCATTCGAGTAAACAATAGGGGATTCATGCTGTCATTCTGTGAATTTGATTAAAACTACTAAATTATTCAATTAGCCCAGTCTGCGTCACATAGCTTAAGCAACTTATGTAATTAAGAAAACATGTTTACTTATAGGCCTAAAACCAACCCCAAATAAATAAAGTTACCACTCATTTTCCATACACAACATTTCAACAAGTTTAGTTAAGTCTCTTGACCTTTTTATCATACGAGTACAAACATGAAAATAAATTTTCAACTTTCAATAAATAAAAATCTTAATACTCTTATTTAAACGCCGTATTTTTCTTAATCATTTGGCCAACAGGTAATTGAAAGAAAACAGATTTATATTTTAATTTCAACATTAAACGCACTTCTATTACGAGTAGCAAAGTACTCATTTAATTTCGTTTTTATTATTTTAACTTTATGTAATGGCCATTTAAAGAAAAAAGAAGTTCATTATTAAACAAATAAACCATCATCTACTTCAACAAAGGAAGAAAAAGCAAAAATAACAAGAAAAAAGGAAACCAAACAAATCGACAGCCACAGCAGTCAGCAACCGTAACAACAATGAAAAGGACTTAAACGTGAATAAATATGCTAAATAATACTATAGTGTACAAATATAAAATGCAAATGACTTGTATTTATTTAGAGATTTTAAAATTATAAAATGTTTACACTGCGAGAACGAAAATTTTGAAATAACAAAAATTTAGGTTTTTAGAATAAGAAATATTTTTTCAATTCAATTTTCTATTTCCTGAAAATGTTAAATAAATAATTGTTAAAGATTTTTCATGTAAAAGGTACAAAAACTAAAATTAAATTATAATGAATATTTTTGTTCAAAACGAAAGAAACGCTGTTTTTGTCAAATACTTTCTACATCGACCTAATCTTAAAATTAATAATCTTTCGGAATTTCGAACATTATTAAACATGAACTATTAAAATATTTTTTTATGTTTTCGGAAAGGTCGTTTAGAAACGTACTACTGAAATATTGGAGATTTTTTCGCAATTAATGATTTATACATATTTTTTCCTATTTTAGTGATTCTTTATAGATTATGGCTCCTTTTCCAAACCTTTGGAGTCATGAAAACTTTAGAAACGTTATAATTTTTTCTTTTAACTTTTCCCTGTCCTTTCCTTGCCTTTTCTTCAATTTAAGGTATTTAAAATTAATTGTGTTTCCGATTTTTTTCCGTCGAAATGTTTTCCCTTTTCCGAATATTTTCCTAAAAAAACTCCATGTGCAAAAAATCCTCCTAGGAACTGAACATATTAAACAACACTATTTTATGACAATTTTGAAACCCCAAAGTATTAAAGATTTTTTTTTCAACATTAGTTATTACTTTCATAACAAATTTTCAACTCCTACCCCACGAAAACGTGCTTTACGTAATGTGTAAACAACCCCTTGTTATAAATTATGTTTTGTTCGCTTTATTTTGCATTCGAAATGAATAAATGTGTATATCACGTCAGTACTAAGTTTTTCTTTCCAATTAAATATAGTATAAGTTTATAAAAACTAATTCTCAGCGCAAGATTAATAAAAATATCGATTAGACAAACTTTTTTATTAATTAACATCCTGATTAATTAAAAAGGCGATTAATCAAATATTTTCAATTTTAATAACTTTAAATAGAAATGAAATCAGTACATACAAATTCAAATTAAGGAAATCCAAAATACTTAAAAAAGGACTTCAACACATATAGCCAATGGAAGAGACTACAAAACGGGAAGACTGAAAATATGTTTCCCAGGAAAGATTTAAATACATATCTTCTTAAAAATATTAACATCGGTCCATAAATGACGGAGTTATGCGATGATCAATGTTTCGAGCGGGCAAATTGTGCGTTCTATTTGCAAAAAAAAGCAATTATGGGAACAAACACAAGCATGCCCTTTCAAACAAAAACGATTTTAAATATCATCGTGTACAAACATTTCAAAAACAAACCAAAAATACAGACAAATCGAGGGCAGTGATGCCAAGAGTAGGATATTGTCCCTTTTTGGGGGAATTTATTGAAAAATTTCAGGCGCAGGGAAAAAAGGAGAAATTTTTCATTTTAAGGAAAATGTAGGGCATTTTTTAAAGTTTGTTTTTTCCCCTTTTATAGTATGGCGTAATTGCGTAAGACACCTCACAAAAGTGATAATATACAAATAGAAAATTCTAAATTTGAATTATTTTTGATAAAAAGTCTAACATATTTTTGCTACAGTATTACGGGAGATATTTCACACAGACAGAAAACACCTTTGGTAAATAATATATAGAGACAATGAAAGGCAAAGCGATTCCGGATTTTTTATACCTTTGCTGGGAATAGTTTGTACAAAAAAAAAACAAATTTCAAAAGTTTTGAATATTTTTTTCTTTAATATATAAATTAAGAGTTTTTAATACATATATATTAAGCTATTTTAATTGTTCAAATGCGCTCTTGGAAATAAAAAATCCCTTGGTTCGTTCTTTTCATCCGGGGTCTCATTTTTTTTTAACTTTGTCTTAATTTTATTAAGAAGTAAGAATTAAGATTTGATTATTCTGCCAATGAATGGGAAGAATTATTTAAAAAAAGATTGTGCAAAAATTGCCCAGCAGATAAAATCTAGACTTTAAAACTTAAGTTCTATTTAACAACTCTTAGGATAATTCAGACTTCCCTTAAAAATTTAATTTATATTATTTTTCTAATTGATTAAAGAGCTTGAGGTCACTTTTGTATAAAAATAAAAATATCCTAATTTATTCCCGATATTCCGTTACTCATTTGTGTAACTTCTTCAGGATGAAAAGTCGTTTAACAATTAAAATAATAAATTAACAAATATACAAATTAATAATTTCCTTTTGTGTTCAAAAATTGATTGTCAATTGAAATATTTTTTAAAAAACTTAAATGAAATAACAAATTTTTTTTAACTTCAATAGAAATTTCAAAAGTTACAAAGGATTATTTTTAAAATTTATGCTAAATTTACAAAAAAAAAATGTTAAAAAGGGTACACAAATGAGGTGATATGTTTCGTATGCTTTACAATTATGTGTTGACAAAAATTAGTTTAGAGTTTATGAAAGCAGTGCAAAAGATATATATATACATAAATGTAACATTAGAAGAATTTTCACACAAAAAAAAATATCTGTCTAAATTTATTTCACTTATTTGGATTTGTATATAAAAGGCTGTTAATTGTAATGACTTTTGCTTAAATCACCACCACACAAAAGATGTAAATAAATAAATCTTGAAGCAAAAGAGAGGATTTCGTTATGATTACAATGACATTTAAAGGCTCAAAATAATGATGTTGGCATAAGCACTGATTGCATTTGTAACTTTAAGCTGCTTAACATATACACATTCAAGCGATTTTATATAAAACTTGATATTATGAAAAAATATATATGTATGTATATTTGAATTTGTACTTACCAATACGATCGAATAATTCACCACCGGCTGCATATTCCAAAAATATATATTCGATATGACCATGTGAACGATTACCAAAAAATCGTAGTATATATTGGTCCTGTAGCATTTTCTGTATGCAAATTTCTTTACGTACCGATAGAACAGCATCCGAATGTTTTTTCAAATCGACCATTTTCATAGCAACAGCTTCGCCGGTTTGACGATTTATCAACAATTTTACTCTGCAAAATAGAAATAACATTAACGGGGATGGAGAGGGGAATTGAGTATAAACACAAACTATTTGCAGATAGACCAAGAGAGCAAATTGTATAGTAAAACAGCTAGTTTATATACATACCCACATAGAAAAAAATAAACATAATTAAAGTTCTCTTGGTATTGCTTAACAAAACTCTCTATAACGTGGGTGGCTTTATTGTATTTATTGTTCTGCCGCAAACAATAAAATTGAGTACTCTTGTGCAAAACACGTTGTTTTATCCTGTTGCAAGAAACAAAATACAGAATACTATACATCATAGCGTATTATACAATAAAACTGCTACTGCACCACACATCTAAGGTTTCATTGTTAAAATGTTCAACGTACACCCACAAAACTGTAGTATACAATTGGGGATAATATTATTTAATCGTCGTTCCAGTTTTTAATTTCTCTCCCCTGACATGCGCAAATTTAATGGCAAATGGTAGTCGAAAGGATTTTATGTAGTAGAGAAATATTTGAGAGAGAGAGAGAGAGAGAAACGACAAAAACTACAAAGCAAAAGCAAAAAACAAAAGCCGGAAGGAAGTGTTTGATAGGTTTCCGGTTTATTGACTTGTTTCTTTCATTCATATATTCATTCTTTAGTTCGTTTGGTTTGTTTATTTTGGTTTAAATAACCATCACTTGGTTTCAATATTATTTTTCCGAAACTAATACTTGCTTGTAAATTCCACTTATTCCTCTCTCTCTTTTTTTTATATATGTACATACATATTATTTTATTGCCAAACTTTTCAGCCAAAAATAACATGTTAAATAAGAATGTTTAAAAAACAAATCAACGATATGAAATAAAAATTATAATCACCCAAATTTGTGTCAGCCATAAAAGAAATTATATTGCCCAAAAGGCAAGTCTAATATATTCCTTATTAATAAGCAACAGTTGAGATTTTCTTAACAGAGTAAAGTAATAATTATGTCAGACTTTTTTTTGCTGCTATTTTCAGTCAATAAAATTATCGAAGACATGATTTTTTTCAAATACATACATACATTTTAAATTACTAGCCAGATAAAACAAAGAGTCATACTTTATGAACCACTTTTAATAACTTCCAAAGTAGCTAATACATATTTTTAGATTTCACTACTTTACTTTGTTTTCAATAATTTCATTACTTTTTTGCTAAAGTCAAGTATTTACTAAGTTTGAACAAAACAACGTTAAACGTCGGTTGTGGTTGATTTATATTGTGGCATTATTTAACTATTTTGCTTATTTATTTCTTTGTTAAATGAATTTCTTTTTTGTTTATTTTTTTATAAAAAAAATAGTTTAATAATTAAAAATTTTGCAATAAAATTTATGTACATGTCGTCAGCTCATTAATTGTTTGGCGCACCGACCATTTAAAAAAAATAGAGTTAGGAACGGAGTGTACATCTGGAATAGCCCCTTTTTAAATCCAAAGCCTGTTTCGCGAAATCGTTTACGTTTTCCGAAAATATCAAATCAAACCGTATAAAATTTAAAGATTATTAAATAAATCTTCCGTACTTACGAATAAAAATATGACGGCTGATATGCCAGAACCTTTTGTCCCCGTCTACACATGAAATTTTTCTTCCTGCAATTTTCTTTTGTGAATTGAATTTTCGTCCATACACTGCAATTTTATTTGTGGTATTTTCATTTTGATTACAAATAATTTGTTTTTTTTACAATTACGAAGAAAAGAACAAAATATAATTTCAGAGTACATGAAATAGTGTACTTCTCCCAATTTTTCTTTACTCTCTCTCTCTCTCTCCTATAAACTCAAGACTTGCAGAAACAAAAATTGCTAGCGTAGACGAGGACTTTGTTCACTTTTATTTGCAACTAAATCAAGATTTACACGAAAATATTTTTGTGTGGCTTTTTTACAGTTTATGGGCGAAAGCGGTAGCGGCGGTTCAGTGGGGCAGCGACCCCAAAAAAAGAGTATTGAACAAATTCAATAAAAGTCTTGGTATAAATCCCGTATAAAGAAGTACGCGCAACCATTTCCGGTCCAGTCTTTTATTAATACAAATGAAGTAAATTAAAGCAAATTGCAAATACGTATGTTTGGATGTGTTTTTAAAAAATATTGCAGTTTTGCACACTCTTGCATCGTTTGCTCAGTTGGAACTATCTATTGTGAGTACCCTCATTATTTACATAGACATTAAAAATCAGTGCTACAACTTACTCGCCATATGCTCCTTCGCCCAGTGTTTGCGCCAGAGTCCAACCTTCAACAAATTCACGATTGTTACCATTTAAGTCAGCAGTAGTTGTTGTATTGTCGCTATTACCATTGCTAGTAGTGTTGTTTCCGTTACCATTAGAGGATGATAATGCCAATATTGAAGCGGACATGGCGATGATGACACCAATGCCGCTGCTGAGATGTGTAGAAACGTAGAGATATGATTGGGGAGAATCTTTTTTTATTATTACAAAATGAGTTTTTAATGTTACAACTATTTTTTTCTTCTTTTTTGTGTAGTTTTTGGTTTTAAAGCGAATACGTTCAACAACGTTTATTTTATATTTTTCGAATGCAAAAACTAAAACTAGTTTTTTTTTTCCTTTTTCTTAAATTATTTTTTGCTTTTCACTGGCAAATGGCCAAAATTCAAACCAGTCAAAGATGTTAAAAAGAAGAGCTGTTACGGCTAAAACGACTGGACTGAATGTATGGATGAATATTTCGAGAGTAAAGATTTTAAACGAAAATCACAGCAACAAGAAAAAACTGTTGGTTGAATAATGTGTCTGGCCTTCAAGTCATAACGTTAATAATAATAAAAAAAGAAAATGATTCCCTCAATTTTAACTGCCGAATGAAAAGAAGGAAAAACGAAACGAACAAAATTTATATACAGCTGGTTGCTTTTTGGCCGGTTGACTGAATTGTTGGCTTGTTGGTTTGACTGAATTGTTGGCTCGTTGGCTTAACTAACTGGTTGGAAGTTTTTTAGTTGTTCGGCTGCCTTGTTTGCTTTGTGAGGTAGGTTTAACTTTCTGATTTTTAATATGAACTTTTACTGCAGCAGCTCTAATACGTGTTGCTTTATCCAACGACAATGTCAAATTTGTTGATTTTCTTAATAATTCATTACTTTTAATCAACCAACCAGCGATTGACTTGACAGGAACTCTTTTATTATCTCTTAGTTTTGTATACTTTCTAAGGCACTTGGTGAAGTAGACGATGATGGAATCTGAAATGATATGGAAAGTATAAAATAACATGTATATTAATCGAATGCGGGAATGAAGATATAATTGTAATTTTGTAAACTAAAAAAATAAATATTGAAAGGAAAATTTTTAAGGCATATGTAAAAGGGTCGGTTATATAAGTTTAAGCTTGAGATATTAAAAGAAAAATATGTAAACTAAATATGTATGCACGTAAATCAGGGGGCAAATTACGGCATTCGATATCGAACGAAATTCCATACATTTTTTGAATTTGTATGAAAATTTCGTTTAATATCGAATGCCGTAATTTGCCCCCAGGTTTGAATTTTTCATCGCGGCAACCCACACAATGTGTCAATAGACTAGAAAATGTGATTGACAAAGTTTCAGTCTAATCTGACAATGTTAACATGTGCCTCATTCAGGGTCAAGTTTTTAAAATCGAAAACATTTGTTCCAGGAACCTGGTTCGAATATTATTTTATAGGTTATTCTTATTAAATTGAGCCTTCATAATATTTTTGCCAAAACTGTTTTCAGTAGTACATATTTATCATTTATCAGATCAAGTTGTAGTGGATATAGTCAAACGTGATTACATTTCTATAATTTAAATATATTTAATAAAATATTGTTGAATAGTTTAAAAATATGTATATCGAGGCATATCTCGAATAATAAATTTACTAAATATTGTTGAATAATGTTCAAATGTATTTTTTATTTACATATGTTGTTAAGTGATAAATATATATTATAATTATTTAAAATTAAAATTTAAGGTGGTAATGGCGTTTGTTAAGGTAGCCTTTCAAGCGTCCGGAAAAATACGCTATCTTCAGATACAACTTGTAACAGAAGCTGTCATTGTTCTTCGTTTTTTTTGTAAGGGGTGGATGAATTGAAGTCTTGGACTAATTTTTTAGGTTTTAAATAATGCTGATTTTAACACCATTTAAAATTAGTATTTAAAAATTTTGTATCAATTTGAAATCTCTTAAAAATATTTAGAGTCCGACAAGAAACAAAATGATTAATTTCTTTCTTCTTGGTAATTAAGTGTAGCTTTTGCATCTCTGTCAAATCAATTAAATTTAAATTAATCGTTTTCTATTTCGAACTTAAATTTTATATCCATTCTTGTTTTGATATTCTCTTTTCC
This sequence comes from Gymnocheta viridis, assembly GCA_956483585.1. NCBI lineage: Eukaryota > Metazoa > Arthropoda > Insecta > Diptera > Tachinidae > Gymnocheta > Gymnocheta viridis. The sequence continues at coordinate 10,973,508 of OY101440.1, forward strand.
AAAGTATCATCGAAAAATAAAAAATTTGCTACGAATTGAGATGCCTAAATATTTTGAGATGTTTAACTATTTTAGACAATACCTTGTCTGCGATTTTTTTACCAATTATTCTGTATTGAACTAACGATTTTACTAATTGCATGTCTTGATCTTGGGCCAAGGCTTGTGGGCATGATTTTGCATAAATATTAATTATACATAAACATATCTCTTTAATATCCTTTCTCGATGAATCAGATAACGAAAATTTATCGTTGAAAAAATATATACTGAGACAATAAATGGCATTTGGTGTGATGATACTCTGAAGGTATTCTGAAAGTAATTCCATCTATCGGCTGGCGATTTTTTAGTTTTTGAAAAAGTAAATTTGGAATTCGATCTGTTTTATACTTCTTTTTGTCTAGGTTTTCTGAATTTTCTAAATATCTCTGGTTGCGATGTAGTGGATGTGCCTATTTTGCAATTGAAAACTTCCTTAAAAATAACTTCCAAAATATAGTGACGACATGCTAAATGGTGTTGATAATTATACTCTGTGTCTGTATCTTCTTGCATGGGCTCCCTTCATCTTCCTCCGAAATGGTCCTAATGATTGGTGTAGATTCAAACTTTACATATTTTACACAATCTAAAAATAAAATATTTGCGTTAGTTAATGATGTTAATATTTACGAGTAATTAATGAAAAATGTTGTGAAAAACTAAAACTCACCCATATTTTTTTCTTGATTTTTCAAATCTTTTCTTTGTTCTGCTTTGTTCGTGTCGAAGTCTCCCATTAAACCAGAATGTCCTTTTTCTCTCTGGCGAAATAAAAACTGCTTGTCTTCTTCAGCGACCTTGGTAAGAGCATCCTGCTGAGCAACGTCAAATAGGTTTTCAAAGGTTAAATTGATTTATTTTTATTTTTGAGTAGCGTTTGCAGATCTTGAACCGTTTATTTTTGAATTTTTCTCCACTACAGTTTTTCCAGCTTTGCGACACAATGTTTAATTTCACTGGTTTTTATCTTTGCCTTCTCCCAAAACCAGGAGAGAACCACCTTTAATTATTGCAGCTTCTCTATTGTTTAGTTTAATTTGGTGCATATTATAATATAAACTTCTTATGACTTGACATTGGATGGTAATTTACTGCCAGTTATTTGATGAGATATGTGACTAATTGAAAAAAAAAATATTTTTCTGCCTTGATCTCATCCTCATTGATAATCTGGAAGTTGATGCTAGAACCATATTTCTTTAAATCTTAAAATAGGTTGTTCCTACATAAATGTATAGAATTACGATAATACAAATGAGAAATGTCACTCAATCTATTATTTTAAGCAAACAAATTATCAAGATCATAATTAATAAGAATATAATAATCTATCAAATAAAACTCGAGTCAGGTTCCCTGAATTAATGGTTTCAGAAAAATCTGTTTTTCCTAACTTTTGCCTCAGTGAGGCACGTGTTAACATTATTATCAGATTTATCAATCAGATTTTCTAGCCTATTGGCACATTTTAGAAAGATTTGACGAGAAAGATACATACATAGTACCAAGCAACCACTCAAAGGTAAAGGCATATGTACATACATATATGTATGCATATATGCATTAAACCGAACGGAACTGGTTTCGTAAATCCACGCATGCAGAACTTTATACATACATTTCAAATCTCGGGATCCCAAGATTTTTTATATTGTGGAAGTTTCGAAGAGCAGCATAAAGGAACTCAGTTGGAGTTAGCTTCGGTGTCGAGATTTAGAAATTTTACCGAATATATGTTTTGATTGAAAGCTTCTGAAAAAAGCTATTTATTTTGAGACTCGAATGAAACGACTTAATTTAAATCAATACATATTTGAAGAAAACAATTAACGAAGATTAAAGAGTTCTGAATCTGTTCGATAGTTGTTATAGGTACATGGTCCACTTATTTTTTTTTAATTCATTTAATTTCAAGTTCGTACATCAAAACTTTATTATGTTTTCAAATAATAATTTTTAACATACACAGAAAGAAAAACGCCGTACTAAATTCAAGTATTTTCTACTTACTTTAGTATGAGTCGTACTAAAAATTTTGAGTACAAATAGTAATAAAATGTACTCTAATCATCAATCGGAAAACGGGATTACTTTAGATAACCAATCCTGGAGTTTCTTAATATGACTACAAAACTCTTTAATCACGCGAAAAATCAGGAACCAACTAATAAAATAAATTGAGCACTTAATAGTCCGTACATAAATCAGTCTTTCTGTACTTGATTTTAGAAAATCTGGGATTATCGTACTTTTAACACCGCTTGGGATTGATTTAAGTTAAGTACGGATGGATTGATTTTTCTTTTGAGTGTAAAGAACCAACCAAAACAACAATAAAAAACTTTGTTTTAATATTTACTATCCCTGTATAATTTGCTTTGAGTACATAATTTCAAATCAAGGCAGATTAAACAAAATATATAACAACAAAAAACGGTCAAACAAACTCCAGTTGGGATATTGAAGTATAAATGATCAGTTGTGCTAAAGAGTTTACTCTGTTTCAAACTTTCGAAAAATACATACAAAATTATTACCGATCTTACAAAAAAAATGTTTCGAATTTCTCCAAGAACAATTCAAATAGTTTAATATGTACATATGTATATTAATATTATTTATCTTCATTCACTAATTTTTCAAATTGTAGGGAAGGCTTCCAACTGTGAACGAAAGTCATGCCTTCTGCAAACATTTTTGTTAGCGAAATTATTACATCTTTTCCTTACGAAATTGTTTATCTGTGAGCTTTAGTTCTTATTAAGTTGAAAGACCATATAAAATATTGATTGATGTTGAACTTCTGGAAAAAATTAAACTCAATATAAACGATTAATTTATTTGCACTGAAAGAAATAAACTGTGTGGTGTGGTCGTGGTTTTGGTGGCCGGAAGTGGTTGAGTTTTAAAAACCACAAGAATATTTCAAGTTTAACTATTTGTTTCGAAAAAAAAACAACAATTACAAAAATAAACAACCGTCATTTGGCATAGTTGTATCCCAGCAAACATGCGAGTTTGATTTTGGTACATTTAGAAATCAAACTCTCAAATATCAAACATTTAAAAATTAATGCTTGGGAAAATAATTGGATATAACAACTTTCAAAAGACAGATAAGGGATTTTTTTTATGTACACATTTGGCGACAATACAATGGAAACTCTACTACGTTATTTCAGTAAATTAAATTTTATTGATAGCCTATTTCTGATTTAAGAAAGTAAACCTAAGCGAACGAAAAACACTCGCTCGGATTTCTCATTCTCATTAGCTTACGTATGTATGTACATACATATGTCAATGAAATAATAAAAAAAATTAATAATATTTTTTTTTAATATTCTCTTCCTTATTGTGGATTTAACCAATACATTTAAATCTGCTCGTGTTGTTTCAAAGACATTAGCCATCCTCTTGGCTGATTCAGTTTGCACCTCCGCAGCATCAGCCATTTTTTTAGGAATTAGCTTTTTCTGTAACTGAAAAGTATTCATTGTAACATACAATGTAGTTTATTTTGGTGCTGGGAAGTTTCCGGGTTTGTATTTGGTGTAACCACTGCAACAGCTTTAATGCACCTAGCTGGTGACTCAACCACTGCAAAAAAAACAATGAATTAAGGGGTCCTTTACACCAAATACTTTACCGCCGGGTGCTACAGCTGACGATAGAAATAGCGGCTTGTATAAGCCCGTTTCTCTAAGGCTCTTTTGGTTTTCCCTATTTTTTTAGTCCGTGACTTTAAATCTGCCCATGTCTAGAGTAAGTTCGGGTAATTTGGTATACCTATTTTTTATTTGACTATAATGTTTTGAAACTTAATTCGATTAAAACAGATCTCAGCTGGTATTCTGCTGCAGATCTTAGGTTTACATTCAGGAAAGAGAAACAGTCTTTGGAGCCCAAGTTTCAGAGACATTTGCGAGAAAGTGAAAAAATCCATAAACCAGCCATTGGCGGGTAATACTTTGTTCTGTTAATGTGGTACATTAGCGTGCGTGGCCGGTGGTGATTTTTTAATCAGTAGTTAAAAAAATTTCTCAAATTTTTTTCTATAACTAAACTAGGATTGCAATTAAGCTTAACTGCTTAAAGTACTTCATGAGGATTTTCAATGACCTATTCCATATTATTGTCAATGCGGTTCAGTAATAAACTTCTAAATTTAAAATTATTTATTGGAGCTTAAATTTGTTGCATTAAAGGAGGCAGGCATTTTCCAGTGGACTCAAAAAAAGTCAATAACAACACTAGTATATTTCTTTATTACCACCTCTTCGCATAGCTTCCAAAAAGCAAATCGAATTACAATTTATTAATATTCTGAGATCTAGAAATCATCCAGCTTGATTTTGTCAGCTTCTAGTTTTTAGTTTTCGAGAAAACTTACTATAGCACATTACCCGCCTATACCACAAGAGCTGAACTTACTCTATAGATAAAACGTTCAATAGTTTTCTTCTATAGCATACAAACGTACTATTTTTTTCATTCAAAAATCGTATGGGTGGGAGGCCCAATTAGCTTTTTCCAGCTAATTTTTAACTTATATTTATTTTTATTAAATCCAAAAATTTTGTTACGAAAGCAAAACCCCAAGTGACTGATTTTGACATTTCATTCTCAATGTTAACGACACATTCGTAGCACAGAAATCGGATTTTATATGAAAACATTTACGTTTTCATTCGAATTGTCTTTCGAGTCACTTTTCGTTTAGAAATAATGTAGAGAAATCGATTTAAAATACTAAAAAGAAATCGAAATTAATTTTCTTTCTCATAGAATGAGAATGAAGGTGCTCTTTCTTAAATCAGAAATAGGCCATGAATTTTAAGTTTGATTTGTTATTTTAATTAAATCTTACACGTTTCTGTTTTCTGATTTATTATTGTACTTAAATATGTTCTGTCTGTTTTATACTACAATATATCTAAATATAATTTTCATACATTTTCTTACTCAAATCGAGATTGATCTAATATACATTGAGAACTCAATTATTTTACTTGTTCGCAAAAAGTTTTCAGAATAAATGAAAAAATTTTTCAAACATTTAAAATTATATTTGCTGGATTACAGTGTACTGTGCTTATGTGGTTGAGCTGCATATTTCCTTTCCCTGAATGATGACAAGGATAAAATAACACAATATATGTCCAATAACGACGACGAAAACAACAAAATATTTCCATTTCAATAAACATGGTATCGAATGAACTCAAGTGTTGGCATGCAATGCCTTGTGTTTCACTATACAATTCAGTGAAATTTCCAATTTATATCAATATTTCAAAGTTTTGGCATGGTCATGGTTTGTTATACTCTGCAAAAGTGTATTCCTTGCTTTCTTTTCTTTTTCTATTCATACTTTTTGCATTTATTTCTTCAACACACTCAACGAACTTCACGAACAGGATGATGGCATGCGCAAAAATGTTTAAAGTTTGTGTGCACACGCAAAAAAAAAGTGGAAAGAACAAACCTGTAAAAGCGGATGAAAGTATGGGAAAGTTGTATAATGGGATAAAATGAGAGTTTTTTTTAATACACATAATATAAAACAAGGAATAGGGTTTATGTTCGAGCGAGTACTCGTACAACAAATATTAAAAGATGGATAAAAATGTATTTTTCGTACATGTATGTATGTAAATTCGAGTTGGAGTTATGTAGTCGGTAGAATTTCATCATAATGAATGTGTATAACATACTGTGGTTTCCATAATACATACATACATAATTCTACTGCTCAGCGATGCGATATTGGTGGGAGTAGAAGTTACAACAGATTTGAAAATTTCAGTTTAGAGTACACACGTAAATAGCAACAAGAGCAACATTAATAGGTATAAGGATAATGATAATTTAAAACTTAATGTTCTTTTTTTTAAGAAAAATTTATGTATTCCAAACAAATAGCAAGCAAACGAAAATATCTCAAGATTTTTATGTTATAGACATAACGACGTAACATCAAAAGTTATTATAATCATAATAAAGATAAAAAAAGTTTATTAAGGTATTTATTTTGTGGGTTTTTTTTCATTCATCTTACGGGAGAATATATGTACATACATATGTATATTTTTGCTTTTTATTGTAAATGGACCGCACCCATTTTTATTCTAAGGATTATTTTTGTTATTAAAGAGAGTTAAATTGGGAGCAGTAACCTTGTACTTTATGTACTAAGTAGAAAAAAAAGAAAGTTTAAGGAATTGTTTCTTTTTTTATTAAAAGCCAACAAGATTTTAATAAGTGGAATGAATGTTAAGAGTTATATTTTGACAAAAAAGATATACAGATGTCTATGTAATTTAAATACTTAAAATATTTAAGACCATATAATAGGAGAGCACTGATTGTGGTAAATTTCGTTAAGAACAGAATATGTTGAAAATTAAAGTTCAGGCATTTTTGTTTTCATCAGATACAAGATTTTTTTTAAAGATTCTTCTTTAAAGCAAAATAAATAATATATAAAGTTATACGTGTTAAGAGTAGGACCGCAGTCAAGGTTTAATTAAATCGAAACAAAATATTTATCAAAATTTTTATTTAATGCCTCTTTTTATAAAATGAAAACCAAATTGTGAGTGAGAATTAATTGTTCAATTCACAAGCACAAAAAATATATTTGCTTATGTGCTTGCGAACAGACAAATTTGTTCTATCGTCATTTTTTTGTATTTTAAATGTCAATTCAATGTAGTCAATTCATTGTGAGTAAATATTTTATGTCTAACAACAAATTTCTTTTTATCAAATAAAAAAAACATGAAAAGTGAAACTGAAAAAAATATATTAATTAATGCCTTATGCCACCAATATATGTACATAATTTTGATATGTTAATGATTGATCCAAGTAAGGGCATCTTTATATCCACAATAGTCGACACTCAGTTCAGTTGATACCATGAAATTAAACCAGATATGGGAATTCTACTTTTACGCGAAATAGTTAATAACTTTTTCGCGACAAACAATTTTGACTAAAATGGTTTGCAAATTAAATTGAAATGAATCAAGTATATATTTATCATTAAGAAGATTGTATTTTCTGGGTTTACTTACACATATTTAAAAGATTTTTACAAATTAATCTAACAAATAGAATTTTTCCACACCTGACCTTAATACAACCATTTATAAAACCATAATATAATAAACACAGGTGGTGTCGAAGCTACAACAACACTACTTTTAGGTTCGAAGCTGTCAAACAGTACAAAAGAAAAATGGCAAAATGGTTGCATTTTCTGTTCTATAAAGATTTTTGTTTCCTTTCCTTTTCTTGTTTGCATTTCAAATAAGTGATAGTGTGCTCTTTTAGCAGTGTGGGTGTGTGTTGGTAATACATAATCAAATTTTGACAGATTCGAACCAAAAGAAAGTCCGTTAACGCTTCGACACTACCTGTATTATTCTACCATTTATAAAACATATAAAATTCAAACGTATAATTATAACACACTTTTGTATTAAAATTACCAACAACAAAAATACAATAGTGTAATATTAGACGATTACACAACACATACAACGTAAATACGAGCTTGTGAATTGAACAAATACTGAAAACAACAATAAAATACGAAAATTGTTTTTGATTTCAATAAAAATTCTCAGTCAGAATTTTGTTTTCATTTTATAAAAACATACAGTTAATTGATTAAAATTTTTTTTAAATATAGAAGGGTAAGAAATCGCAAAAAAAAAAAACAATCAAAGTGTAAATATGGGCTTAAATAAAGTACAGTTTTTCTCGGACTTTTTTATTTCCTGGGAAATGCGGAAATACTTTTAAATAAATAAAAATAGTGTATACAGATGTTTTCAAATTTATATGCATATTGCAGTCGTTCTTAGGTGAAGTATGAATTTAAGGAATACATCTTATTAAATAAAATATCACGTTTGTTTTTAATTTAAGTTCAAAATTTCCCCGGGAGAGACAACACATACGCTCTTTTTGAACGGAAGCTGGTGTTCTTTCTGTTTTGCAAGTTGCTTCAAAAAATAGCAATTCTTCAAACATTTCAATTAATAAATTTGTTCTGCATACAAATTTACTGAAATTTTTGAAGCATTTGGAAATAAATAAGCCACCTAAACAGTGGCGGATTCATGGAAAGAGACATGAAAATTGATAATGGGAGTTTATCGGTTCCCGAAAAACAACGTTGTTTCTGTTCGGCCGTGTAAGTTGAAATTAATTGATGTTAATTTGTCCCTTGTGCCTTAGGAATAGTGCCTCATATCCAATTCTTTCTACAAAAATGTTACGAAATTTAGCCTAAATAATAATCACTTTGTATTATAAGTACTAATAAATTTTTGCTTTCTCAGCGTATCCAGCGATTGTAAACGTGGTTTAGGTCGTATTTTCAGTTTCAGAAAGAAATGAAGTGATTTTTGTTTTAAAATATGTGAATATCTATCTATTGATTTCAAAGTTCTATTAAGAAGGGTTTGCTAAAAAAGCTAGAGTTAGTAAATAGTAGAATACCCAAGATATCTGGACAAAATCAGTTAAATTGGATTCGCCCATTTGTTTCGGACACAATTCTTTTTCTATGTAGTTTGGCATTTTTCTTATTGAGAGAGAATTGATTTTGTCTCGACAATTGTCAGCTTGAATTAAATTAATTTTAATTTTCGTCCAAAGTTTAACTGACTTGCCACATTATAGTGTTTAGCAAGTGGTTTTACATCATTTCTTTTGCATTTTAAATTTTTTCTATAAATTTACTTTGCAAATAATTTCGCTTTTTTCGTTCATCAGCTATTAATGGAAGCACTTATGTTTTATCCTTTTTTCTGCTCAATTTGTCACGGGTATTTATTTTTTTACATGTTTCATGCTTTGATTTTCCGGAACATTATTTTCAAATTTGTAAATCGCGTTGCAGAAAACTCTCAGTCAACAAAATGTTACCGGTAAAAATTGTGTGCGAAACAAACGGGTGAATTCATCTTAAGACCAAATATTATGTAATCTCGAAAAATATGGTCCTTCTAGCACACTATTCCCTAACACTGGGATAAATAGTCAAAATTCAGAATAAATAACTTAAATAAAAAAATTAACTAATTGTGATTCAAAATCTTTTAAACTGCAAATGAAGTTCAAAAACTGCAGAACTATCACTTGGCCAAAAATTGCGAAAATTTGTAAAAATGACTAAAAATCGTAAACAGTTTAAAAATGGCTCAAAATGTATCTCAATTAATATAAAGAACAAAAACTTGGAAAAATTTTAGCAATTTCCATAAAAAGCACCAGTTGAAAAAATCCCGTTAAGGCAAAAACTGACCAAATTTGCAATAAATAATATAATTGATTTTTTAGTAGTTAAATAACTGTGTATAAGAGCAAAATCTCAACAATTATTAGTAGTCAGAAAATTTTTCTAAGGCGGAAAATAAAATTGCTGAATGTTAAGGCGGATTCGCCCATTTGTTTCGGACAAAATTTCAGTCCGGACAAAATTTTGTTGTTAAAATATATACATATGTAAATAAAAAATAAAAATCTGTGACCAATGGTGTAAAAAAAATTATAAAAGAAAGGTGCTTTTGTGAATAGTTAATGATTAGTTCATAAAGATAAATTATTTTCAACACATTTAAAGGTTTCCCTTTTTTGAAACATTATAATGCGGCAACTCAGATAAATTTTGACCGGACAAAAATTAAACCAATTCAAGTTGAGAGCTGTCCGAACAAAATCTTTTCCCTTTCTCTCAAGAGGAGAGAACTCAAACTAAATATGAAAAAAATTTGTCCGGACAACAATTTTATGGGTGAATCCAGCTTTAGGGTCCGACCTAAAGTTTGAATTTTAGTTAAGGATGGCAAAAATAAGTTCCGAAATTTGAAAAAATCCTTAAAGCGCAGCAGGAGTTTTTAGTGAAATCAGGACCACAGAACGAAGCGAACGGCTAAAAGTTATAATATTTTATACAATAAGCGGCCGCCAATGTACGTGATTTGTTACGCGTTTTCTTTTTTTACCCGCTCATTCGCCACGTACTATAAAGAGCATATATAGTTTTAAAAGTAGATTCTAATGCAACCTTCCTACTGCTTTGAAATATAGACAGAAGCAACAATGCAAGTGTGTTAAGCATAAACATAAAACTTTGTTGTAATGTCTTTGTTTTACGCAGGAGGGCTGGTTGGATTTTAGTACATTTTTGTTGCTGTAAATTTGATGGTGTTTTGCGTAAAATATGTATGTATGTATGTTATTGCCTGCCGCCCTAAAATGGTGGTGAGGATAATGATTAACATTATTTTACAATCGGAACAAACGATTTGGTGTGGTGTCGGTCGGTCAGTTGTTGCCAAATTATAATGCATTCTTTTATGTCATAGTAACAATTCAAACGAAAATTTAATGTCTTCATAAAAAATACAACAACAAAGAGAGAAACAATTCATAGGATTTCTCTGTTTGATTTTGCTAAATTGTTCCAAGAGTAGAAGATGGATGGGCACAAGGCATAAAATTTCGCCACAAATTGTTACAAAATGCGAAAAGTTTTTATGTGAAAATGAGGTTTCGAATACGTTTTATAATATAATATTTAAAAAATAATTCAAGACAAAATATATTTTATAAGGTAGATCGATCGGCTCACATAAATAAGGAATTTAATTTGCAAATTTTGAACGCGCACACATACGCCTAACCCGCAAAAATTTAAATTTACAGGAGGTTTTTCAACGATTTTTTTCATTTGTTGAGAATTTTTTTAAATAAATTTTAATGTATTATACTAATAAACTTATAGATATGGTAACAGTTTATAGACTGAAATGTGACCGCGAAAATAAACGTAACGCATAGGAAAAAATTGTTACAGAAGCTATTGTTATTTATTCTGATTCCTTGAGAACTTTTTAAAGAACATTATAATGTGTCCTGCAAACGATCTTATGCAATTTATAGAAAGATAAGTCTTACGTCAATTCCCGTCAACCTGAAGTTAAATTGCGTATAAAATTCCAGTTAAATTTACTGTTTATTTTTTTTCCTGAATACATTACACCATTTTGTAGAATTCGTTTTTTATTAAGGTTATGGAGAATTTTGAATTTTTGAGTTCTTAACTTAAAAAAATATGCAAGTTCAGTTCAATTGGAACTTCAGATGGATTCACACATTTCTTTCTGATATAATTTTTGACCGGACCAAACTTTGTTGACTCAGGAGTTTTCTGCAACACAATTCACCCATTTAAAAACATATTCGGTAAATTCAATATGAAATACATAAATAAAAAAGAAAACTGTGAAAAATTGTGTAGAAAAAACGATAATTAATAGGTAATGAACTAAATAAAGCGAAATACATTTTTAGAAAAAAAAAAACTAAAGATATAAAAGAATTGGTGTAAAACCGCTTTGGGGTCAAACTACTGTCAGCGTCAACAGAAAGTATACAACCGGGTTTCACATATAAAATACATTATTTACATATTAAAAACTTAACTTTTTCCCACTTCTAGTATCGTTAACAAAAGCTTGTATTGTGCTCTTACAATATACAGTGGTGGACATGTAATTAAAACATATGTATGATCTCTCATTTGTTCGGTTTTTATATATTATCTCTTGCTATTTCAAAGGGACTTTTCTACTGGAAAGATAAATTTGATGTCTTTTACACTTGATTCCTTCTTTATTTGCCTTTTCCATTCAGTTTTCTTTCAAAGGAAGTCATTATTTAGTGAAAGTGTTGTTTTTAAAGTGGACACATAATTAAAACATTTTTAGTTTTGCTATTTTAATAACGTATTTGTTATATTTAATTTTGTTTAATTTTTGAAAATTTATTGGTAAGTATGTTTTAAATGATATCAGCAAAAATGTATACAAAAATTAATCATCAAGTATGGGAAAAGGACCTAGTTGTTCCGGGAAAGAAACGAATGCAATACTTAATCTCAGAGGGTCCGGGAATACAGTAAATGAAATTTCCCAGTTACTTGATTGCTCTAGAGGAAAAATGTATAATGCAATGAAACATTTTGATACATTTGAAACCTCAAATAATGTACCAGAGCCCTCAAATCCCATAAAACCATAGCCAACGAAGACGAAATAGTCGCAAGAGTCTCTGAAGCTGACCCATTTAACAGTTCTAAAAAGCTTAAAGTTGAATTAGAGTTATCATATGGTATTGGTATTTCATCTAGAACTATTAGACGGCGGCTCAATGAAGCTTCCTTACGAGGATGCATCGCACAACGAAAACTTTTCGTCTCCAAAAAAAAATTTGAAATCCAGATTGAATTTTTCCAAAGAAAATATTAAGAAACCAGTGAGATTTTGAACAAATATTTTATGAAGCGACTAATCCAAATTTGGTCGATGGGGATCAGATATAAAATGATATGTATGGGATCCAGTTAACCAACAACACAATCCTAGGTATACCATCAAGACAATTAAGCATAGGGGCGGCAACATTATGGTGTGGGGTGCATTTTCTTGGCATGGTATTGGACCAATTTTGATGACCAGTTCAAGAATGGATCTACATGTTTACATAAACATTATGGAAAATACAATGTATGGAGGAAAATTTACCGTTAATGTGGCACTTCATGCGCGACAGTGACCCCAAGCACATTCATGGCTTGTGAAGAGCTGCTTATACAAACAAACCATACACGTTTTAAAATGGCCAGCTCAATCGCCTGATCTCAATCCAATTGCGAACTTGTGGAGTGAAGTTGAAAAGAGGATGGAAAACAAAAATACCAAAAATGCTGATGAATTGTGGCAAAACATCGAAGTGTGTTGGTAGGCTATTCCTCAACCTCTCCGCAGGCACTTAGCTGAGAGTTTGCCATACAGATGTGTAAATGTTATAAAAAACAAAGGTTTCCTCACGAAATATTGATGGTAAGTACAAAAAATATTGTGGTTAAAATAAAATAGTAAATGTTTTAATTATATGGCCAACCCAATTAAACACTTTTTTAATATTTTTTCTTTACAGAATTTAAAATTATCTATTTAACAAGTGTACTGGAAACTGTTTAAGTTATAGATTTAAGAACTGCAAAATAAAATTTGTTGTCTTTTTTAATTTTGAAAATAAAACGAATAATTTACTATCATTACGAATGTTTTAATTATATGGCCACCACTGTATGTATAAACAAAAAACAAAATTTATGGCTTGAATTCAAATCTGAGTTTTGCCCATATCTTCTTAATTTAAGAAATTATTTTTAGATAAATTCATTATTTTATCAAGAGAGTACTTTTTTTATTTGAAACAATTTATTCATCAGACTAGCAGAACGGATCAGTACTGATTTCGAGGTCGCTACACCATCTCATCAGCGACGGTGGATACTAGTGACCAGGAATATCAACTATTTAACGAATTAGAATACGAAAAGGTGCAAACTTATTCATTTACACACGTTAAATCAATTTCGGTTAGTACGATATACGAACAGGAAAAGGTTCGACACAATTATTCCACGCCCTTGCGGCGAATAGCGCTCCATTGCTTGTCTGTTTGTATTCTGCAGCTGTGTAGTTCACAAATGTCATTGACGTACGACGCCATTTGCAAAAATTATAACATCTTCCGATAGGGTTATCAATTTTGCGCTACCCAGTATAAGCCGTTGTTTCAAGCTTTCAATTTGGTGAAAAAAATTGGAATTAAGAAAATAAAATTTTGCAATAGGCTGAAAAATTATTAATGATGCTATTTTTAATTTTTTTTCCCACATGTTCCGATGGGAGTCGAACTTCAAGCTCACCAAATATATGTACGTACATGCGACATCGAAAATAATTTTCATGAATTTTCAAGTTTTCTCAGCGGAATGTTGTGCCACTATTTTTATAAAGAATATTTGGAGTTAGTAATTTTATTCCTTGGTAGATTTGAGAGGCAATTCCCAAAGAAAATTGTTTTGCTGTCTACAGAATCCAGATGATTTTGTAAAATTATGCAGAAAATTAATGATTTCCCAATTTTATTTCCTACTAACTGTGAAATATGCAAATTTCTGACCTTTAACCATCATTCGCGCCCAGGAAACGTCGTCCGATTTAGCAGAGAACTTTTAGACCTATTCCGTTGAAAAATTTTGAGATTCGAACAAAAGTTTTCTTGCATACAAACCATTGTCACGCTAATGTGCATACATAAGTATTAATAATAGTGACCCTAATGTACATATACAAGTATTAATAATTACAATTAATTATTTTAAGCAATATTTTAATGCGATCACAAAGAGAACCTCAAGCTTTCAACAGTACTTGAAGACCTGCATATGCATGATTACATATCGTTAGACTAAATTATAAACTATGTAACTACACTTTTTAAATTTTATAGAATAAGCAATAAACTTAATAACATCGTTTAAAAAATTGTGCTAACAATGAGTTTGGATATAATAAACAGTAATTAACCAAAAGAGCTAAATATTTTGAATTTTTCATTTCATATGACGACATTTATACGTATTACAGCAAACATCTTTACATATTTTAATTCAAACATTTTTCAACTTCCTATTAAAACGTCATATACAAAAATTTTCTCAATTTTGGTTAAAAGTTAATTAAAAATTTAAAGAAATCAAACAAAGTTCGTTTTGAAAATAGAAAGGAAATGGAGAAAGAGGCAAAAAAGCTAAGTGAAAAAGTTGAGCAACAAACAAAAATCCTTTAAATAAATTTACATAAAGTCAAATTTAATACAGTAATAAATCTTTTTAAAAGCTGACATATCAATTGCAAAGGAAAAACAAACAACCAAAAAATTTAAACTTTCACAAAATAAGCAACAAATATTAAACTCCAAAATGAATACCAAAAACGAATGAAAACATTTGAAAAGATAAAAAAACACAAAATAACAGAGTTGAATTCAGTTTAATCCAACTATTGTAGTTTTGTTACCAAGCGCTATAAAAAGTATTTTATGCCTTCACATTCATCCCAGCCAATGTACATACTACGTACATACATATGCATGTATGAATTTTGTTTAAGCCAGTTTAAGCCAGGTTTTAAAAAAAAATATATAAAAATTATTGCAATGCCTTTTGGTCTATTACTCCTCTATCAGTTAATATTTATTTTTTCTGTTCTTGGTTTTTCGCCAACATTTTTTATTTCAAAGACAGGTTAAGGCTAAAAATACATTTTAAAGCCTGTTGCCAATTTGCTATTTTTAGAATTAAAGGCAAAAATACCCTGCAATTGTCTATTTTTTACATATTTTTTTTTGCTGCTCTAATATTGTAACTTTAAGCTGGGTTTCTTTTAAATTTTTCATGGCTTAGATTGTTTGTTGGAGATTGCAATATACATACATATGAATGTGTGCATACATGTTTGTAGTTTAAACTTAGACAGAAATTGTGTTAAGAAAAGGAAGCTAAAGATACAGTCAGAGCAAAGCTTAAAATAGTTTCAAATATGTAACGTATTTCTTGTCTTTTTTTATTAATTTAATTCTTAAATGATTTTCTGCAAAAAAGAAAACCAATAAGAAAAATAATAAAAGTCCTGAGTAAATGCAACATACATTTTTTTTGCATTTACGAAGATAAGTAGCCAACATGGGTTTTGCTAATCTTTGGTATTCACATCCACGTAAGTATGGCCAAGCTTGCTCTAACCGTCATGGTTTGATCCGTAAATAATAAGGCACTTGGAATGGACATTTGCCGTCAATGCTTCAGAGAATACGCAAATGATGTTGACTTCAAGAAGTTGATTTAATTCATCACACAAAAATGTTTCTGCAAAGCAATTCTTTATTAGAATCAGATGACGTTTCAAGGGTTGCGTATTTTTTCTAACTTTCAATAGTAAATAAAATAATGAACGGGCACATTGAGGCAAAATTAAATATTAGCCATTTGTTTCTAAATGGCTGTTACAAATTTCGACACAAAATTTTACATCGGCTAGTTGAAATACCAAACGAATTAAAGTTTTGAGAAAGAACTTCGAAGAGAGCACCAGATTCCGAACACTAATGGTCTTATTTATGTTTCTTGTTTAAATACACATTTATTTAATTTTCATTTAAATTTAATTAATATATAATTTTTCGTCCTATTTTTAAATATTAGTATTATTCTTTAAATTAAGCTTGAGATTACTTTTTTTATAAAAATTATCCAAATTTATTTTATCTCGATATTTCGTTGCCCATTGGGTAACTTCTTCAGGAGGAAATAATTAATAAACAATTTAAATAACAAAAATTAACAAATTATTAGTCAACAATTTCTTTTTCCGTTTTGGTTTAAAAATTGTATATATATATATATATATATACATTCATAATAAAACTTTTGCAATAAAAATTTCACAATTTAAACGAAAATAGAAAATTAAAGAAGAAAAAAAGTGCAGCGACAAGAGTTGCATAATATATATGGAATATAGTCTTTCAGATGCTACAGAACTCATTTGAAAACTTAAGTGCTTCTGCGCAATTTTCTTCAAGTTTGGGTATGAGATGACATCGCGCCAGTAATCAAGCGGATATGAATCTTTAGATATAGTAGGAGATCTTAGGCATATTTAAACTTCTTCTTTAGCAGAACCACAAATAGCTAGGACTCCGGACTCCCTAATAATATCAAATAGCCATACTGTTAAATCAAAGGCATAAGAACAAGTCGTCTTTTCAATCCGTTGAAACGGCTGAAAAATTAAAGGCAATTATTTCATTATTCTGTTTTATATTTTGTGCTCCGCTTTTTCACGTGTATTTTCTCTTGGTTGTTGTTATGCAGCGAAATAAGCATTCAACATTGTTAAGTAGTTTTAAGAACTAAACTACTTTACCGATATATCGGCAAACCGGAAATATCGGCGATATATATGTATGTATGTATCGTCGCATGCTCCCTAATTTTTATACATACAATTTTTTTCATTTTCAAAATATTTACAAATCCAATTTTCAGTCCCAACGCTGGTGCTAAATACGAGCAACCATAAACATTGCAACTTTCGCAAATGTGTACAAATTCTGTGCACATTATACCCTCAGGACTACATAGTTTAAGTCAAGTGTTGCGCCCATTTTCACGGATTAACAAAAATTAATAATACCAAAAAAAATTATGGCAATGACAAACTTCAAATAGTTAAAACAACACACAGCCCGTTTAAGAGGGAAAAGAAATAATTATAGAAAAAAAATCATGAATATACCAAATTATCATCATCATTTTTATGAAAACCAGAATAGACCAGAGCAGAGTAGAAGTTATATTAAACAGACAATACGACAAAAAAATGCAATGGATGATACATGCGTTGGATGGTTGATTGGTTGGTGGAAATCGTAACCATAAAAATTGGAGCCTCTAATGAAACAACAAATTTAGCAATGGTATCAGCGTCAACAATTTCGAAAACAGCAGCATTAAAGCAAATAGCACAAAGAACAACACAAATGAAATATATAATGAGAACTGACTGGATGGGTGACTGCCGGCTTTCAAACTGGTTCAAATTAAGCTACACCATTTCCAAAATTATGTTGATTTTATCAAAAAAAATTGTTTAATACATTTAGTAAATTTATCATTTGAGATATGCCTCGTGTCCCCATTTCAAAAAGTTTTGTTTGTTGCAGGTTTTTAGCTTGACCTTAAATCATATTCTTGAAAAGTTTCAAACCTCTTACAAAGTTACTTTTGTGAAACCGGGCTTTAGTTTGTTAATTTTGGCAATGGTGTAAATAGTAATACTTCTGGAAATGTGTGTAAAATAATGGCGGTAAAAACGAGAAAATAAAACCAAAGAAAAAATCGAGCAAAAGCTTAACATTTAACAGCTAAAAATAAGCGTTGGGTGCTTAATGCCAAAATGAATTGGTTCGTATGAAATTTCTTTTACAATTTAGATGGAGGTAGGGAGTAGGGTTGCCATATTTGAAAAGCAAAAAAAAGTACATTGAGGGAAAAAAACAGTACTTTTCAAAACAAAACAGTACATTTTTTGTTTATTGATAATATAACTTTTACTTCAATACTTCAAATTCTTATTTCAAATAAGTCATTAGGAACATAAAAATATTTTAAGCAGAACGGTGACATAACTTTTAATTCAACATATCACATATTTTTTAAAAATAAATTAATAAAGCGGAAAACATATTCAATAAATATATACATATCAATACATATATATGTATGTAGATCTTCTCGGACTATAAATAGTATCTTAAGTTACTAACGTGATCAAAAGCACCATTTAAACGTGGTTTTTCGAATGATATTAATGTTGGTTTGAATAAACGAATTACCAATGTTGCACGATTTTTAACTGTATTTCACAACTACCCACTATATTTTCAAATTATATTTTGAAAATGATCTAGTACATTTCAAAATTTATTGAATAAATTTAAAAATTCGGGAATAGAATTTCGAAACTGGCAATTGAATTTAAAAAACTACGAATTGAATTTTAAAATTACTTTAATATGTATGTATGCATTTTAAAAATTTAATTGATTTTTTTAAAATTTTTTTTCTTAAAATTACAATAATATTCAATTTGAATAATATTCAATTTTGAAAACTATTTATAACTTAAAAAATCATCAATAGCATTTTAAAAATTATCAATTTTAAAGCAGACTTTTACTTTATTAAAAACAAAATTTAACAAAAATTAAATTATGGTTTAAAAAAAAATATTTAGGCTCAACAATAAGAAAACATTTTTTTTAAAGTCGACTATAATTTTATTTTTGATAATTTTTTTTAAACACAATGTCAATTTCTATGGACTATTTTTTACTTTTTTAGGACATTGGCAATTAATTACTTCGACATCGGTAGAACTGTTTGAGGCTTCATACTCACTAGAATCTCTTTCCCTTTTTAATACAAACAAAAAACATAAAAATATATATTTTTTTATAACAGAGATCTTAGTTAAGGGATATGCCCGTGTATTTAATATTTTTTAATGAATATTAATTTAATTACACATAAAGAGAACATAAGTAAAAACACAAAACCTTCATTTTACAAACAAAACGTTCTTTGCTTGGAACGTAAAGAAACCAAACTTGTATACAATGAAACACAGTGGAATAAAAACAATTCAAACAATTTTTATACAAAAAATATCGTATAGATAAAAAAAAAACTCAAAATAGTACAAAAAATAGTACAAAAACAGTAAAAATCTAAAAAAAACAGTACTTTTGCGTACTGTTTTAGGTGTTGTGAATAAAACAGGACAAATTACAAAAAACAGTACGTGTACTGTTTAAAACAGTACGAATGGCAACCCTAGTAGGGAGCCAGACAAGTAAGGCATCTTATACATTTGCATTATCCTTTTGTTGCTAAAGGCAGCACCAGTCAAATTTTCTATCAAGTTTATTGAGGCTAGAATAAAAATGCTTCCATGATTACATATTTTAATTTCAACGCTTTTTTAAACCCCTACTATTTTATGTTCATAAATATATTTTTTCAATAAACAGAACAAAGAAAAGACAGAAAGACAAACGAAAAAAAAGTTATGAAATATATTGTATAATAAAGTTAAAACCCAGGAAAGCTACATATATTGAGTGTTGCTGCAGTAAATACTACAACAACGTTAAGGCCATGCTTCATAGCTGGTTTTATATATGTATGGATATGTATTTCATTTATTTATTTTTTATTTTTTTGGCATTTGCACCAAACAGGCGGCCGGCAACAGTATCAAGTCACAGCCACATTTATGCTGCAAAAACTAAAATACTACGACAAGTGGTAATTCCAGCTATTCTGGTTTAATTCCTTCTGTGTGTATGTGTGTGTGTTTTTGTGTGTCCATAAATTTGCTTCCTTGGTTTTTTGTGCTTTACTCAAAAAAATATATATACATAAGTATATATTTTTAATTTAACTTTATTTAAGCTTTTTTTATTAATTTAAACAATTTTATCGTTTTACTACATACTCGTACATAGTTTCTTTTAAACACCCTTCCTTATATTCAAAATTCTCAATGATTAAAAAACGCACAACTTCACAACTTATATGGGATTTATACTAAGCCTGATTTTTTTAGAGTTTATGGACGAAATGGGTAAAAAGACGGGCTAACAAACCAAAAAGAGAATTGGAGAATTAAAACAAAAATCAAGCAACAAATTAAATATATACATACATATATATAAATAGGCAAAGACAAATTTTGAGATCCCTTTTTCTCCTTTGTTTACCAACCGATTTTCTTCAATCTTTTACCAAATGATAAACATGTTGAGCTTTAGTGGCCCGACTATTTATTATTTAAATCGGTTCAGTATTACAGGAATAAAAAGTTCAGAAATATGACACCACTACAAATGCTAAAAATACACATGTACACGCATTCACTTATGTAAGTATTGGTTCAAGTAAAAACATAAGAAAAGCAATACGTATGTATGTAATAAGATTTTTTTATATAATTGTGCGTGTTTGTATGCAATTTTATTTCGTTTATTTTTTTTTTATGGGGAAATAGCGGAATAAGTAATTAGGTAGTTTTTTCTCTTTAAATGAATGCAACAAAAACTGGCGGTCGAATTTCGACCATTAGGCGTACTCTAGTACTTAACAGAAACAAAACAGCTGATTCGTAACAGAACAGAACGTACAAACTAAAGGCAGAATTAGTTTGTATGTGCTGTTCTGCTGGTTTGTTTCTGTTCAATTGAAAAACTGTATGTGTAGTTTGTTGTTACTTTTTCGTTCTGTTCTGTTGCGGACTATTCTGTAGAAAATATAATACAACGTTAAAGGCCGGGGCACATAGAATCCGTCGTACGTTATACGTTGCTTTTTTCAACTGACAACTAAGTTGAAATACAGGTTTTCTTATGAGCTTTGTCACATTCGGTACGTCTCCGTCAACGCAAAGTACTAAAGTTGGGCAAGTTTTAACGTACGTTGAATACTTTGAAAAATATAATTTTTTTTGCTTTGTTTTTATTAAGCTCTTTGTGTTGTGTTGTGACAAAATTAAATTAAATAAAATTCGAAAAAGAAAAACAGAATATCCTGGAGTTCCATAGAAAATCAAATGAAGCTGATTTAATGTCTGTAAACAAAGTGTACTCATTGTGTCAGCCTCCTCCGCCGATACTTTAACGTCAGTTGAAAACAGCAACGTATAACGTACGACGGATTCTATGTGCCTAGGCCTTAAGTGGCAGCCAAGAGTTTGTATGTATTATTTTTTTTTTGTGGAATGAAATATTAAAATTTTTGTTTTAAAAGTCAGAATATTTTATTTTAGTTCAAATTATTAAATATTTACATATTTTTGTTAAATAAAAAACATTTTGCAAACATTTACAAAATTCATTCCTATAATTACATGTCCGCATTGAAAGTTCAGACACAGAACAAGTTAGTAAGAAATATTTACTACAGAAAAGAACGGCACAGAAAGGCAACGAAAAGTAAAAACTAATGAGGCCGATATTCTTTTCGAAGGAATAGAATACGAAAATTATGATTATTCCAATATAAACAGGTTCCCAAATGAACTGCAAAGTTCAAAGTTATATTGTAAAACGAAAAACTAAATCAACATTTCACTCTTATTTTAAGACTAAATAAATATCATAAAAGTTAGGGTTACATGGAAAATCCGTTTTAGAATTCCGTATTTCAGTGAGCGAACCCGATCGAGTTTTTAATTTGTTACGCACGGTTTAAGTACAACTGAAAATTCATAAAATATGATTAATATTCTTAGTACGCGCAAGTGACAATAACCAGCACATGCGTAATCATAGAAAGTATGTATATATTTGCAAAAAACACAATATATACAAAAACAGATAATCGTAATAATAATGTAACATAAATAGAGCAACACGAATCAGACTCAATCACAGTGTAAATTTTAAATGCAATTCACCCAAACCTTGACAACTTTCATTTCCTTTTTGGTTTAGCACATTCCCGCATTATGAATTTTAACATTTTATTGTAACTAGAGTATGCCTAGTGGTTGAAATTCGACCGTCAGTTTAAACGTATATCTAATTTAGTTGCATTCATTTAAAGAGAAAAAAAAAAACTACTAAATTACTCATCCCCTTCCCCATAAAAAAACATTAAACAAAAAAATTGCATACAAACGCACATTTATAAAAAAATCTTAATACTCATATACATATGTAAGTAGGCATTCTTAAACACTTATTGCTTTGCTTATGTTTTTAATAGAACCAATACTTATATAAGTGAATGCGTGTACGTGTGTTTTTAGCATTTGTAGTGGTGCCAACTTTATGAGCCTTTTCTTCCTTTAATACTGAGCAGATTTAAATAATATATAGTCAGGTCACCAAAGCTGAACAATTTTTACCATTTGGTAAAAGAAATAAGAAAATAAGTTGACAAACAAAGGAGGAAAAGGGATCTAAGAATTTGTCTTTGCCTCTTTATATATAGATAAAAAAAACTGTTTACAATTCATATATATATATGAGCTGTTTTGATACGTATAATTTCTTCTACATAGACAAATGATAGCAACTTTCAATACAATAAAAAAATCATACTTCCCCGTTAATCCTGGGGTCAAATCACGGCATTCGATATCGAGCGAAATTTTCATACAAATTCAAAAAATATTGTATGTCATGTTACTCGATATCGAATGCCGTGATTTGTCCCCTGGTAAAATGTATAAAACATAGTATCAGAATAGACTCTTCTGATGACAAATTTTTCTCATACATATTTATTCAGGGTTGGCTACCCACTGGGTAACCCACCCAGTTGGGTTTTTTTTAAATAAAATATACAAATTTACTTTTTATTAACAAGAAAAACATCAAAGATAAATACACACTTTAGAGTTTTACAAAAGAGCGGAATAATATTTTGTAATTGAATTACTTATGCATTCACATGCTCAAATCGACTGCTCAAAACGACATCAAAAATTATCAACTGTGCTAAATGTGTAAGTGTACGGAAAAGTTCTCACATTCGTTACGGAAATGGTTTATACGATTGTTCGATCAAAAATTTTTTGACGTTGAGCATTGCTTGATGTAATTTAAAGAAATTATTGATTTTCTTTCTGTCTCTAGAGAATTTTAAATGAGTGACGTATATTTTCATCCGATGAAAATCGTTCCAAGTTAAAACATTTATATTCAACGTTGTTTCACATGTCAACACCTACGTCACATCAAAACATTGGAGCTTGCCGACTCGCTTTCGAGAACAATTTTATGCTACTGATAGGCTATTTCGGTTCTCTCAGGTCTCGAAAATAGCATGACGACAAGAACCAATTTTTTGATATTGTATTGACGTGAAGTCGATGTTGACAACTGGAATAAGGGTATTATCTTTGACTAAAAAGGCAAACTTATGCAAAAGATTATCTCAATGAAAAAATATATAGAGTATGTATATTTAGTTTAATTTAAAACCAATAAAACCCTACAAAAACCCCACTGGGTGTAAATAATACTGATTTAAGAACCCAAAAAACTTGTTTTAATACCTTTTGTGCTTTAAATATGTATTTCGTAAAAAAACATTAGTGCACTGTTACAATTTCAATATATATTGACCAGAACACTGGATTCTGGATGCGACATTTATTGAATGTTTAGCATGCAGTATTGGCACAAGTATTGATAAATATCTTGATCCAAATATCATAATATATGTATATTGTACGTATGTACGTGTAGCAGTGCCTTAACAATTAGACAAAGTTTTGTATCCCACTGTATGTTTAAAAAATTTGATTAACGTCTTTTAATTAGTCACTTTACAGTTACAATGGACAATAATTGCGATAAGAGATCCCTACTATACAGTTATCTGATCTTATTAGGAACAAGATTAAGGAAACAAACTAAAGAAACAAGATAAAATCGATTTCTATATTTGAAAATGGTGGATTTTTGAAAAGTATTTAAAATTTGGATTAATTAAACATTTTTGCATTGCGAAAATTTTTTATAATTAATGAAAAAAATAATGGAGGGACAAAACAAAAATCACATCGTTCGAGCTATTTACAGCAAATATTAAAGATATTACTTTAACTTTAACATATTTATTTAAAAAACCATCAGAAATCTCTACTTGAACTTTTAGTATATTATTTCTGAATGTAAGAGAAAATTAGAAGCATATTTGTTTTATAAAACTTGACTTAAATATTTTTTAACCCGGTGATCAAAGATGCAGAATTAGCCGAATTTTAAATTAAATACGCCGGTTACATAGACACCGGGTTAAATACATATTTGTTTTATTTTAGGTTATGGTTGAAATCATAAATTTCTTACTCTATAAATTTTGGCGATTAAGAAGAAACATTCAGCACAACAATTTTTTTCAACAAAATACATATATAGCAATGCATAAATATATATAAAAACTTTAATTAATCTTAATTCTGTCTAAATTTAAACATTGTTGTTGTTTATTTAAAAAATTAGTTTTTTAGTTCTCATTAATGCACTTTTGGAAAACCAAAATTAAGTAATTTTTTCAACTGCTTTTAAGCAAATAATTGCGTGTAAAGTTATTTTTATTATATATGTTAATATTTTTTAATTAAAAAAAATAATTTAGGTTAATAAGATTTTTTATTTTTTTAATTTTTACAACAAATTTCTTACATTTCATCCATTTTATTAAATTCCGTTATATAATGTTAAATCGTTTTCATGTTTGATCGTCTTCAGCATTCAATATGATCAGCGTTTGAATTTAAAAGCACGTTTTAATAATTTAAGCCTTGTATTCCACATCATTGCAAACTTTTCAAGCAAAAATTGAGGAAACATTAATTTAGTTCAAAATAATTATACCTCTTTTGTCTGCGGCACAAGAAATTTTAATTAATCAAAAAGAAATAAAATTTAATTTAAAAGAACTCTGCAGACGGTAGTATTCTTTCTATAACAAAGTTTTGAGTATTTTGTTCTTGTTTCGAAATGCTTTTTAGCTCAAAATTATAATTTCGCAATACATGACTTTTAAATTAAACACATTTTTATTTCAAAGTTTTAGCTGCAACTAACGGTTTTTATTTTTCAATATTTATGTTTTATAATTTTTTTTTATTGCCAAATTAATTTTTTTTGTTATAATTTTAATATTCCTTTTGCAACGTAAGCAACTGAAAAGCTGAAATTAAACTGCAAACCACCACATTAACGAGCGGCAAATAACCGAAGCAGACGACCAGACCGATACCAAATATAGTGGAAATAGTAGACAGTAATACAACAAAATTAATGTACCTTTATTTCTGTTGTTGCTTTCGTCACAATTCCTACATATTCTCCTGATGGGTAAAGTACGCTCTCTCTTAAACTCCACTCTACTCGTTTGTGAGAATAAATGGTGAAAAAGGAACAATAAAAGAAAATAAAAATCGTAGTTGATTGAAACTTTTTACTATGGGGGTTTGTTCCAGTGATGACAACACTTATTATGCTTTCAATAAAATTTGTTAAAAGCCGAAATATGACGACACACGTAATAAGGCCGTTTTTTTAATTCGACTTTAGATTTTGGTATACTTTAAATGAGTGGGTTTCTACTAAGGTTTACTCGATTTCGGCAATCTATGATGTCCACATTGTTTTTACAACATTCCTCTAAATCAGTTCGGAGAGTTCCACGTTTAACAGCATTTCTGTACAAATAGTTCGGTTCTTGAACATTAGGTGACCGAATTCGAGACGACCGATTAGGTTAAAAAATCTGCCAAAGGTCATACATCAAAGAAACGCCATATCGACTTAAATAAAAATTACGAACGATGTAGAAAGTCGAAAGGAAGAGAACCAGTCACAGTGACCGGTTTCTTAGTGGTAGCGACTGGTTCTAGTTCAGGTACTTTATATGAAAGAGAGATGTTACTTTTACATGTCGTAATGATTGGATTCTTAAGGTACTCAGCAACAGGTTCCAGATCTTAAATACCTTATATTTTTGACTTATTAAATATTTTGTATTTAAGTAGAGATGAAGCCATTATTTCCTTGCATCTGTAACAACACAAAGTGCTAAATAAGCCTTTTTGGGTGGTCTGCACAAATATTCAGAGTATTGGCAGGAATCGAACCACACTAATAGCCTAGCACACTATTCACTATCCCATGAGGGCTCCCCAGTAGGACTGGTAATGTCTTTGGAAATACATACTACATAATAAATTTTAAACTCACCAATTCAAAATGTTTCTGGTATTTCTTGATCCTGATTCGAAGCAAAACTAAAAAGATTTCTAAAAAAGAAAGAAAAAATATTACAAAAATTGAAGAACATAAAAAATAAAATAAAAAAAATTAAACAAAAAAAAAGTAAACCAAAAACTTGGACTTCTAAAAAAGAAACGGTAAAATAATTTTTGAAAAGAAAACAATAACTAACAAAAACACTTAAAGGTTAATATGGCGATGGAAAAAGAAAATTATTCTTTCTATCTTTATATTCAAGGCGACTTCATAACAGGTGGTCTCGACAGCTCAGCTGATTATTTTTTGCTCCTTGCATTTTGATCTGTTTTGTTTGTCAAAATTTGTTTATGTTTGATTTATATATAGTGTTTGACGTTGATTTTGACAAATATTATAGCAAAAAAATAAATTTTCTGCATTGTTCCCTAAGTTTAGTTCTACTGTCGGTGCGAAGTATTCGAGAGCAGCGCCAAATACTATTTTAATTAATTGTTTTATATATACGCAATATATAGATAATATATTTTTGGAGCCGATACGTCACGATACACTATGTATGTACATATTTTTTATAAACAAAAAAGCAGTTACACTTACTTCTTATCGAATATACTGCTTTTGTGCATTCATCAAAAAGGTACGATACAGTACAGTTTTCGCTTCTTGTACGTTATTTTCACGAATTAATTGTTTGCTTGGTGTTCCAATAAGATGTTTAATCTTCTATAGCCCGCTATTTTAACAGTTGTCATGACACAAGCTGTAACTACTGACAGATGACAAGTAAAAACTACGCCATTAATAAAAATAAAACGATACACTATTCAAAAACGCATTGCAGTTATTAAAATTTATTACAAAAATGGTGAATTTCGCTGCCAGCAATTGTGAATATGGTGGAAAAATGTGAGCTGTTGGAACAAGTTACTCATGCGAAGAATAGAACTCGTGCATGTAGCTCAAAAACAAGATTTTTGAACCTTACTTTTTCGAAAATAAGGCTGGACCAACTAGTTACGAATTGCGCTATCGAACAATGATTAATGACTTTGTATGGCCTATAACACAAAAGTAATTGTACCATCGTTCTTTTGTGTAAAACGTTTTCTGATAGCTGTAGATTTGTTTCTTTGCGGCTACGTGAAAGATGATGCCTATGACAATGGCCACAATCGATTCAAGACCTCGAAGAGGAAATTCGTGAAGTTATCGAAGACATACAGCCGCAAATATGCGAATTGGTGATGGAAAATTTCATAAAGAGAATATGGTCTTTTCCATGGTGGCTATTTGGCTGATATTATTTGCCATTATTATTATTTCCATTATAGGTACATATCGTTGGCTTAATATAAAAAAGACGTATCTTGATTTTTTTTTAATTGCGATTCTAAGCTTTTCTTGTCCATTTGGAATTGTAATGTCAGAAAAGATTAAAAGCGGCGCTTAGTAAGAAAATCGACATACGTCCTTTCTATATTAAGCCAAAATTTCATGAAGAGAATATGGTCTTGGCCATGGTGGCTATTATTTATATTATATATTATATTATTTGACATTATTATTATTATTATTTCCATTATACATATCCTCTTCTTTACAACCAGATGGTATAAAACATTAAAAAAAACTCAATGTGTTACAATTAACATCGTTATTAAAGTGTCGCTTTTAAGTCTTATTACACTTTTTTCCTTTTTAACTCCCACTCACAGCGTGTGAAAAAAAATCGTTCTATAATATGTATGTACACGTATGTATACACGAGTATTCATATTTTATTTAAGCCAAAAACAGCTACATGGCCAGCACGAAATTTGGATAATTGTTTAAGGAATCACGTCTCTCTTTACCTCATGTGCAGTCATCGCAAAAGTGGGAGCTAATACATTCTCCTTTAGTTATACAAAATGAAAAGAAATAAAAAATAATTAAAGAGCGAAACCAGCAACAGCATAAACAAGTACTGAGAGCAACGTACGTACATACAAATATATTATTTATGAATATACTGCCTTAAGCTCTTCCTGTAGCTTTAAAAAGGAATAAAACGAAAAAACATAAAAAGCGCACGCAACACCTCGTACATCATCATCACACAGAGACAACAGCCATAAAACGAAGCAGCAGCATCAACATCGTTTAGGAATACTTGCGATGTATATGTACATACATATGTGCATACATAAGAGTAGTGGTGGTAAGTAATAAGCAGACCAAGGAAACAAACAAACAAACACAGTTCAATAGATTTTGGTATATTAAGCAACAGCATCCATCTTCAACCCTGAATCTTAAATTATTCTTTGCATAAAGAAGTTATTGTCTGTCCGTCCATCTGTACATGTCTGTCCTTCTTTTATTCGTTTTTTTAAGCAATAGCGTAGTCGCAGTCATCACCACAGGGACTGTTCAATGTTCTAAGATGTGTGTCCCCAACATTTATATTTAATACAATATAATTTTTTTTATTATTCTCAATATATGTACATATGTATGTACACACACACACATACATATGTTCATACTTTCATACTCGTAGGAGGGAAATAACAGAAATCTCTATAAATGTTTTTCCGATTAATTTGCAAGACCCAGTTTAATTTAACAATAATTAAAATTTATCCAATTCAATCAATCATACAAAATTTGTCAGTTTTCAAACCGAGCAAAGATCACTTTTACTTGTGGATGGTAATTTCATTTTTTAAAACTCGGGAAATCAAATATTATATTCTTATGAAGGTTAGTATTCAAGAACTCCCAAAAGTATCAAAGAAGGTCCAATCGGGTTTCGCCATTACAAAACTAGTATCAGTCGGTGGCTGAATTTGATTTTAAAAAATTTGTTCTTGAATTGAAAAGAGAGCAACCTAATTGTCCACTAATTTAAAGACGAACTTGTACTCTTTTTCCAACTGGTAGAAACATTTGTTTGGCATACAGCTTTTTGGATAGTAGCTCGGGAAGGATGAGGTGGCGCATTGGATACATACAACCTAATCATGTACATTAGGGGTCTCGCAAAAAAAGTTCGCCGTACACCATCGAATATAAAGTATTGTTATAAGATAGTTTCGAAAAGAAAAAATTGTTTCTTTATATCTTCGACAGTTACAGTCGGATCGTAAAATGTAACATATCGATGTTTTTGTTACGAGTAGATCAATGTTTTGCTTTAATAGTCATTAACCTCAAATATCCCGTTCTAGTATTTAACAACCAGATCTCAGTTCCTACCACCGTAACGCAATTCCTAATATCAGAAAATTAAAGCTCGCAAAAAATCATTAAGCTTTTGCTAAGGAAGTATTACGAAAATTCCATCAGAACTATTTTTAAACAATGTTTTTTTCCGAGCATAGAGATTGCCTTTTTAGATTTTTCGTCTTACAACAATACTTTATAATTACTTTAAGGCGAGACGGGCTAATCTACAAATGTATGTCGAATTTTCAACTAGGTAACCATTCTTGATTTTCATTGCCCACTTCACGAGTTACCAGCTTTTTCTTCAGCATAAATCGCCCACAGGCATTTCGTTATGATCCCGATCGTTACAACACTTGCCGCAAAACAATTAGTTCCTATATAAAAATGGGATTGCCAGATGATATTGATTGGAATGGATATTCCAACAATTTGTAATCGAAAATGAGTTGGGATATAAATGCGATCAAATTAGAAAGAAACGGTGATATCCTTCCAATATCCACTACGGCATACATGAACACTATTTGACTATGAGTATCTATTTTACTTTACTTTTTTCCCTCTCTCTCTCTTTACATCTTTATGATCGCTTATTGTATATCCGAATGTGCTAAACTAAACCATATGAACATACTGTTTTGTTAAAGAAATTTTGAAAGTTTCAAAAGACATTTGACATGACCCTCGTATATGACATCGTGAATAATTAAGTATGTACACATGAATGAATGTAGAAAAATATTGGTTGTTTGTTTATTTTTATTATTTTATATCTTGCTTTAAGTTGGATCTATGTGAATTTTTTTAAAATTGACTTGAGGTTGGGTTGATTTCGTTCTTGTTGGTTTTAACATTTTGTCGCTTGAGTTGCGCGGCAAATGTGTTAAATTTGTGCGCGCGCCATTTTTTCCCTCACATGTTTTTCTTGTAGATATACATATGTATATATGTATGCTGTTGCTATTTCGCTATACATTCGTCCATGCATACATATGAATGTACAATATAGAGCTATTGTTGTACACTCACATTATGCGGCTTGTTGCTGTTTAAATGGGAGAGCATAGTAGTTGTACCCTTTCCTGAACAACTTTTCACAAGCAGCCAACATCCAACCAACATCCCAATATTTGTGAAATACATAAAAACGTTGTGGCACTTAAATTAATTTCGGGATTGAAAGTTCAGGCATTGTATTCTTTTCTTACAAAATTTAAATTAAAGAAACCCCGATCCGGGGGTGTCGGACAAAAAACAACAAATTTACACCCCCAAAATATCAGTATATGACAATTATGATTCTACTTTATTACTCCTAAGATTTAAAACACAGATCCTTATATTGTAAAACGCAAAGCTTAGCGTTGAGGAATTGCAAAAACAATTTCTGAACGTTTCTATTACGCTTCTGAAGGCAACGTAACGTAACAGCACGTTTTGTAATGTAACACGTGTACAAGCGTTATTTTTCGCACTATTGCAATAAATTTTTGTGACAAGGAGTATTTGTTTGGAATATATTGTAATCACAGAAAAACGAAATTCCGTAAAAAAATACAAGTTAGGGGATTTCTACTTGAGACCATCGATATACATATACTATGTGTGTAAGTCAAAAATAACACTTATTCCCCATACAACCTTTAATTTTTAACTTAATTATATTTATTATCAAAGCGGCAATATACACCCTCTGAGAATTTCCAGTATCTAATACTGGTCATAAAATATAGTTCTATCTAAAACTAACATATCTTGTCGATACATCCTTTACTGTTTAATTGATTATTTTCATATTTGTAAGGAAAGCGGTAATACACACTCTGTAAAATTATGGTTCAAAAGATATCGCTTTATATCAAAAATAACGTAAACATCTTGTCTATGCAGCCTTTATAATTTCACATATGCTGTGAAATCTTCACGCGTCCAACTGGTTACGGTTAACGAATTAGAAGTATGTGACAGACGGACTGAGATCTTATATTAACGGAGCAATAGGGCTCCGTTGCTACAATATAAACAAAAAGAGGCATTACAGAACAGTAAGTGCATGGTAATAGCATCAATTGTTGTCGAAAGTGAGTGGAAATGTGTCAACCATGGTAGTGTCGAAGCTACAGCAACACTGCTTTTTATTATTTTTAGGTTCGAAGTTGTCAATAAAGAATTTTTTTCTTTTCCTTTTCATATTTGCATTTGAAACAAATGTTCCAGTGTGCTTTTTTAGTAGTGTGGGTGTGTTTTAGTGAAGCATAGACAAATTTGGACAGATGCGAACCCAAAAAAAATGCGTTAACGTTTCGACACTACCTGTATTACTCTACCATGGTGTCATGGCGTATTGACCGGCTACAGCGAACTAAATCCGCCGATGCTTTCACTTTATATCGAATCGCATTCGAAAGCCCTAAAGTAATACCTATGAATTATTTCTACTTATGTATGTATGTACGTCAGTGGCGCTGTTACAATCTACTGTAATAATAAAATATAAAGTCATTAATTGAAGTCAATTAGTTTCTCTAGAAAATAATCTTCTTACCCGTAAGCAAATCGGGTGGCTTTAAAAAAATCAAGAAATGAAAAAGAATGGCGGGTAAGAAGTAGTTTAATCGTTCTTTATACCACTTGCTTTAAGTCAGATGCTAACTAACATCACTACCGATGTCGAAACTTTGATGATCTTAACGAGATAAATGAAAACAGAAATAAAGCGTAGAAAAAATCAGAAAAGCTGTTCAGCTTGTTCATAAAAATCATTTAGAAATTGGATTGGAAAAGGAATTTTAACCATATTTTAATTATGAATGGGTTCATGAAAACGTAACGAAATTTCTTTGTTCGAAAAGTGTTTATTCGAAATGAAATACATACATACATACATACATACATATATGGTTGACAAAGTTGTATAAGCAATTGCATCATGGAAAGAAAAATATCTTAGGATTCCTGAATCTTATTAACAGGCTGTTAAACAAGGAATAATTAATAATTAATGTTAATTAAGGAATAATGGAAAAGAATACAAAATGAGTCAAGCAGTTCGAAAAGAGAGAAAAATGGTACATTCAGAGTAGTGTAAGATTCAATTTTGCAGCGAATGAACGATATGTATGTATGTAACTTTCGGAGAAATTATTTAACTTCGAATCCTGTATAATGTTGTTCTTAAGAAAAACCTGCTGCTTTTTTATTTATGACAATGAAATTCAAGCAGAATAATGAAAAACGAGCGTACTCGTTGTCGTAATATTTAACCTTAGCAGCGTCATCAGCATCATGTGCAATAAGACCAGCAACATCTCCAACAGCAGCAGCAGCAGCAACAACATCTCCATCATCAGCGACTTTAGCAACAACAAACTCTTGTATACTCTTTATAATTTAAGCAAATATTTAAAGGTTGCCTGCCGGTTTTTTTCGCTTATTTTTTCCACCTTTTCTTTTAATGCCAAATTCATTCATTATTTGAACGTGTTATTTTTTGACATCGTACATTCGCTGTCGTGTTTTTTTATTTCAAGACTCCTTGTCCATGGCAGTAGTTGCCATGCAACAGTTTTTTTCTTCTTTCTTTTAGCAAAGCAAAATCCTCCAAAGGAAGGTTTTGCTTGAAATAAGGAATCATGAGCAAAGTAGGTAGAATATGCAAAAAAAATAGAAATAATGAATTGCTCAATTTTTATTTTTTTTGCATTAAATACGGATGAAATGTTAAAGACAGTAAAGAAAAAATAAGAGTTAGTTTCAGATTCGAATTTTGTATCGTATTGCCACTCTCTTTTTCTCTCTTTCACCTCAAGAAGTTTTTCAATTTAAATGAATTCCACCCCAAAAAAAAAGTTGTTTTGTTAAAAAGAATTTGCGGGTTAATGTTCGAATTACTTGGAATTTTTGCATTTGTTTTTTTTATTTGCCACCAAAAAAAATAAATTTACAAATAAATGAGAGGAGATAGCGTCAGGTATGGAAAATTCATTGATTTACGAAATGCACTAAAATTAAATCTAGTGTCCCACCGAAAAACACTTTTTGAAAAACTATGTACGTATGTATGTATGTAGCAGAAGGTCCCAGCCGTTTTTTTATTTATGTTTGCTTTTCGGATTAATAAGCTTTATTAAACATTTTTCAAAAGCAAATGATTGATAAAAACAAATACAACATGTACAGTGGCAACTATCGGGTGCGATGAAGTTCCTTCGCTATATAAATATACCTACAGTCGTGCTCATATAATTAAGTTACAGTAGTTTCGATTTAGGGGCTTTTTGTTTAAGAGCACTTTTGACTTAACTGCACAAATTAATCATTTCTGTCAATATTCTTTAAGATTCTATACAAATTCCTTTTTTAAATGCCATTTTTGTACCTGCAAATTTATGATTATTTTTAGTGTACGACCGAACGTTCGGATTCGGTTATGGAATTCGGCAAAAAAATGTGTTCGGCCAATGTTCGTCGAAATTTTTACCGAACTACCGAATATCGAACTTTTTTATGAAACTACATATTCTTTATCATGCAAGGCCAATTCATAACAAATAGGCTCGCCTCAATTCGCTTTGAAAAATACCCACTTTCGATGTCAAAAAATGTACTGAAAAATACGTCAGCAAACCATTTCACATCCGAACCAGATGGAACAGTGTCTATTTGATGATGGCTAGATTACTAGAACAAAAGCAAGCTTTGTGTTTGTATGCCATTAAAACAGGCAAAATAAAAATTATTTCTGCAAGAGATTGGAAATATAATTAATGAAATCATAAATTTATTGGAATGTTTTTATGAAGCCACACTAGATATCTCGGGAGATGCATTTACAATTTCCATAGATCAAAACGAATCGGATATTGACTTGAAGCAGTTTTTAAAAGAACGTTTAGTTAAGAAATTCCAATTCATAAAAGAAGAAAGCCTTTTGAGTGTTGCTACGTTTCTAGACCTTCGGTTCAAGTCCAAATACCTTACAAATGAACAGATTGAAAAATCTTAAATGGAAATAAATAAGTTTTTACAAGACAGTGCGATTATCGCGGAAACGTGCAAGTTGGAAAAAAATCATAATTGATAAATCAAGAAGAAATAGAAAGTCGACAATAAAGAGACCGTCTTTGTGGGAGAAACATGATACAGCACCACATGTAGAAGTCCAAGAAGAACAGGACGAAAATGTTGTTGAAAAAGAAATCATGTATTTGACTGAACCTTTAAATCCTCGAATATTGAATATTGGAACTCCAGTCCATTTATAAATCTTAAGACTGTGGCCAGAAAGTACTTTTCAGCACCACCAACCAGCGTTGTGAGCCGTTATTTAGTGCTGCTGGACAACTTTATTCAAACCGAAGAAAAAATCTATATGGTATAAATGAAGAAAAATTGTTTTTTTTAAATATTGAATTTTGAATGCTAATATATATTATGTATACTGTCTATATTGAACTCCCGTACTATATTGAAAAACCAATTAGTAATTATTTTTTTAACAAAATCGTTTTGCTATTTTAAAGTGAAATTTATCTTTTAATTTTGCATCTTTACGGAAGTGTAAATGTCATGAATTCCTGAAATTTTATTTGGTTTTAAAACTGTACAATTCTTCAAATTTAATTACAAAAAGTTAGGGTTCGGGTTCAGCCGAACTTTGCAAAATTCACCGAAGTTCGGGTTCGACCTGAAAAAGTGCTTTCGGTCCGACACTAAAAAATATGTATTTATTTTACTTCATCCTACATTTCGGTGGAAATTCCCAATTCCTTAGGAATGTTTTTTATTTAATAATTAATCTTAATTTTTATTTATAATTAAATTTACTTTTGTTTTGACAAACAAACAAAAAATAAAGTCAGATTAAAAATTATTTTAAAAACCAAACTTTCTTACAATTATTATTACAGAAAACTCATTAATATAATAAAAGTATCAAATCAGACACTCATGTACACATCTTCCATTGGATACAATTATTTGAATTATTTTTTAATTATTTGAATTATTCGAGTTATTCGAATAATTGAAAATCTTAAAATCGATTAATTCCTTACTCGAACAAAATCAAAAGTAAAATAAATGGATACTCTATACAGATTACGGCATTTACCCTTTGAAAACATTGTTTCTGCCCATCTACGTCACATCAATAGTTTAGCCGCACTTTTAGACAAGAAACCACAATTGTATACCTGCACATTAAGACAGGTAAGTAAATTTGAGATAACAGCATTTTTGACTTATCTGCGCAAAAAATCACGCAAAGTTAATTGTGCAGCAAAGTTAAAAATTACTGTACTCATATGAATAAGCACTAAAGACTGTTGAAAATTAAAATTTGATTAACAACAAACAGTAACAAACATTTTTGTAATAAAATTAAAGGAACTTGAGTTCCTTTAGATTTAAAAAAATACATAATTACACAGAAAAAAACATCAATGTAAAATCAAAACAATGTTGATAACATGTCGTATAATTTTTTGCAAAAATATTGACTTTGCTGAAAGCTAACATATATTCATATTGATTCAATGTTGAAAACTTTCAACAAATAGTAGATTGAGCATTTTTCGTAGTTAAAATAACATTGTGGAATTTTGAATTTACACAACTCAGCTTCGTAGTAAAATAAAAAAATTATTACGTTAAATTAACATTGGAATTGATAAAATCAACATTGAGTATTGTAAAGACAACATTTCTATATTTTCAAATTAACTGAGAAAACAGGATTCAACGCTGGATTATTAAAAACAACTTTAATTGCCGCCCCTCTTTTATCGGCTTAAAAATGCCAAAACAAATATAAAATTTTAGGTTATTTTAAATTAATTTTAAATTATAAAAATTTTTAAATAAATTGAAAAAAAAAAACATGAATTAGATGGAAACACATATCAGAGCTGTAAATGAATCATTAATTTTTTAATTAATTGATTGCCAAATCATTCATGCACTGAATTAGCAAATTTTGTATTAATTCTTTGTGAATAATAGAAATAAATCAAAATGTCGGAAAATATTAGCTTTCCAATATTTTACAAGGCGAAATAAAAGAAGATTTACAGCCAATTGGACTTCGTGCATGTTTTAGAGAAAAATTGTTCAATATATGTAAATATTGTTTAATTTTCTTTATTTACTCTCATAGTACGGAAATGATGACGAAGCCATATCCGAAAGAGTTGTTAACAGAGCACCATCGTGGCTACAAAATCTGTCTAATGTTGGTACATCAACACATCTTTAATACATGCCTTGGAAGTTCTAAACTATCAAAGGTAACGTTTTCAATTCGAAATTTATTTAATGTGACAATTCTTTTGTTTTATTTGTAATTGGGATTCGCGCTCACCTCTGAATCAATTCCAATGTAATTCGTGGAGACCAAGAGGAAGTGTGGAGGAACAAATGAAACAACATAGACTGAAAAATGCACCATTAATTGACAATACTCAAGACATCTTTCTGCCACCGCTCCACATAAAATTGGGAATTGTTAAAAAATTTTCGGCAAATTTTTCACTTTTAGGACTAAATGAGCGCCACCTAAACGGTATTAAGAATCATTACTAGGAAGTTCATATGTTCTAGAAAGTTGTTTACTGAGGTCTTGGTACATTTTTGTAGTTGTTTTGTTGAATTTTTAACGGTTTGCTACCTATGGATCTGAACAGTTGAAAAAGTGTAAAAAAATTTTTTGCGAATTTTATATTAAAGATGAAGATTTTTTTGATTTTATATATATATTCACAATTTTTGTTCTTTATGACAAGATCTACAACTTTGCCTCAGAGAGTAAATCGAAATTCCGAACGATTTGCAAGATATGAGCCTGAGAAAATGATCAGTATTTTACAAAAATGACATGGCTTGCTGCTGTTTGCAAATTATCGTAAAGTTATGTTGATTTAAGACGAAACGACTATGAAGAAAATCATTAACGAAAAATGTAAAATCAACCTTGTTTTCGCTGGTTTTACATAAACTTTCTTGTTTTTGCGTTTTCGGGCAGCTACAACCATTTTTATAGTCCCCCATATATTTTCTATGAGATAAGATTTAATCTGGATTTTCTGCTGGCCTACGCTCAAGCAGTGTTTATAGTCAATGTCGTGCTGAAATGTTTATTTCACTAATTTGTAGATAAATATTTTGGAGTTTACCCATTTCTTCTTAATTTTTAATAACTTTTTTTTGATAAATTCGTTATTTTTATTAAGAGAGTACTTCTTGGAACAATTTTTTTATTATTCATGAGACCAGCAGAACGGATCAGTACTGATTTCGAGGTCGCTACACCATCTATCTCATCAGCGTTCTTTGTTCAATTTCGCTTACCACTTTTGACAGTGAATACTAGTGACTAGGAATATCAACCGTATTATTTAACGAATTCGAATACGAAAAGTGCAACTTATTTATTTCTTAAAACTCAAATCAATTTCGGTTAGTACGAAATTCCATCTTCTGATGATTAATTATTCCAAATATTTCATACTCTCGCTTTTCTAAAAATTTGGTAGTTTACTGATGAAGATTAGTAAAAGAAAATATTCGAATAACTTTTTATTTTGAACTAAAAACTTTTTAATCGAATATGCATATGTTCGAGTAGTTTTACATAACTTAATTTCCGTTTCTCTAAATGCGAAAGAACATTCAAATATTTATAGTGAAATAAAAAATTTTAATATTTTATTCAAATCAAATTGAATTTTTCATTTTTGTTTTTATATGCATAAATAAATGTTGAATGTTTCTTTCGCTTGCAGAAAAATAATTTCTTCATTTTAAATTTAAATTAAAATATAAATAAATAAAACACAAAATCAATTTTAATATTTTTGAAATCAAAACATTTTTTTTATTTATCAAACAAATAAACATAAAGACACATACAAACATAATAAAACAAGATTTTGAAAAATAAGAATTGTTAAATTTGCGACAAAAATAATTAAGGAATAGTTTAATTTTGAACTTTTAATTCACAAATTTTTAAAGATATTAAAAAAAATAAATAATTCATTTATTAAATTGTTTCACATAATATACATACATACGTAGTGTTGGAAAAAAAACTATAGGGACACCTATTTTTTCCAATATTTTCTTGAACTTTTCTTTAGCTGTGCGTAAATAACGTACCTTATGATGAATTCCTTTCTTAAAAAGAAGTGCAACATTTTTTGCCCTTTTTATTGAAAATTTGCAATATCATTTGAAATAGTGAGTTTGTTAGAAATTATTGTATCATTACTTACGAGGCAAAATTTTTGTCTTAAGAAAACTTTGAATAGCATCTCTAGTTTATTGGAAATCGTTTTGTTTTAAGTTATACCGCGTCAACAATCGAATATCAAAGCATCAACTATATATAGCACCGATACCCTGATTGCTTTTTTACTGCGTAATTCCCGGATCACACACTTCAACTTTTGTTGCTCATACATATTTGAATTCAGCTGGCAGATAGACACAGAAAGGTATCAATTTAAATATATTTCTATCTATCTTTCGCATACAAAACAAAAAGTTGAGCAACAAAAGTTGAATTGTGTGATCCGGGACTTACTAATACTTGTCGACGACGTTTTGATAGGGTGTACATTGTCAATGCTTTGTACTGCGGCGTTATGAAAGACTACACTTTGTTCGAATATAAAGCAATTGACCTTTTGGAAGTCAACCTACTTGATTTCCTTGAAACCATGATCGAACTCACATGTACTGTCTGGGATTTTTAAAATTAAAATTTTATTCGATGTATCTGAACTTTAGAGTAACTTTAGTAAGTTAGATATACTACCTATCTAAAGTGCCGAGCTTAGGAAATTCCAAATGTCCTGATTTTATTTATTGAAAAACATAAATGCTGCAATTTAGTTCAATGAAAAATTAAAATACTGCCTTGCTACTTCTCATTACATGTTTTAATATTATTTTTCTATGGGTGTGTGTCAATAGGCGGCAAAGTACCCTGGTATGTAAATATTTGATACTGCTGAGGTGAATAAAATTTCACTAGCCCTGTGGGCCAATAGAATTTTTGACAGAACCTGTAAATTTTTGACAAGCAGCAAGTTAGAAGCATGGTAACATAAAACCAACTCGGTCGTTTTTGAAAATTCGAGCCGTCGCCCAAGACATTGAATTTTTACGGCTATTAAATGTGGTTAGACTGAAAAATGCATTGTTTCTTATAAATTGCGATTGTAATTGTACATCACACTATAAAATTTTTCGCTACAGCAGAGAATTTCATTTAATCTGTACAAAAAAAGTATGTATTAAAAATTTGTTAGTAGCCGACGGCTTGTAGTCAAATATTTTGCCAAGGCCCCGCAGCAATTTTTTCACCAGCTTGTTTTCACAGACGTCAAAATTTTATGTTATCAAAAAAAATATCATTTGGCACAGCAGAAACAAATATTCAAGTATTTTGTTTTGGAGCATAAAGGCAGAAAATCTCATTTCACTGCTTTTTCATTCACAACCAGTAAAAGCAGTACGTCAATTATTTTAGGCATCTTGATTATTTATGGTTTGAAAATCAAACTTTAATTACTATTTATCATGTTATGCATTATAATTTCAATAATTTAATTGTTATATGAATGAATTTTATGTTAATGATTTTTTCGGATATATGTAGTTTTTTTTTACATTTTGTTTTTTTGCAGATTGATAGAAGCCCACAGCTTTCATTCCCTGTTAGAAATCATCTTATATATGGCAGATCATTTCATGTACGATTTGCCAAGTGTTTTAACTTTTATACATATATATATATATATAAAAATATAAAAAATAAGCATTAATGAAACTTAGATTTTAAAGTTTCTCAAACTTTAAGAACTTACTGCCTTTTACTTAAGCTGGGCAGCATAAGTCTATACAAAATGTTACAAAAATCAAAATCTTTTTATATATGTATGTAAGTAATATCTTACAGTCAACACTAATAATAGGTCGGTTATGCATGGCACGGAACCTGAATTGGAATGCCAATTATTGCTTTTTTTTAATTTTTTGATTGCTAATTTAAAAAAAGAATATGTAATTCTCAAATTGTTACCCAACCCAAGGGCAAACTGTACCTAAAATGTTTCATGAATTATTTTCAATATATACTCAATGAAATAATTAGAATAAGTATTTTAAAAATTCATCAAGCGCATCCGTAGATATCTAAATGTTCGTCTCAATGTTCATACAAATTCGTTAACCAAATGGATAATAATATACATATGTACATACGATATTAAATTTTACATTGCAAGTGTAATATTTTTATGTAGAATGAATTATGGTAAATAGGAATTTTATATATATGGAGAAAACTAGGCGTAGAAGTGGACATGGTCCACTCAAAATTGTTTTACTGCTTTGCCTTGGTTACGTACATTATATGTTTCAAGTTTCTGAGAAATGGAGTTTTGTATGCCAAACATACAAACCATAGGTTTGTAACTTATATGGCATTTACACCAGACCGAAATCTAGATTTCAATTAAAATCTCTATAAAAATCTATACCGTTTAACCGGGTTATTCGTGACGTTTTTTAAGATTTCGTATCCATGACAAAAACAATTGATTGGAATTTTAATTTTTAAGTATTTTACTGCTTTGCCCTGGTTACGTACATTGTATGTTTCAAGTTTCTGCTAAATCCGTTGAGAAATGGCGTTTTGTATACCGAACATACAAACCATAGGTTTTGCAACTTATACCAATTTAAAATATTTTGACAAAAGTTGGCGTTAAAGTAGCCATAGAAGGAGGAGTGGTAAATTAAACTTGCACTTGGTCAATTCCCGAGTGTAAGAGATCAAGTTTAAAGGGAATCTATATATAAGATTAAAATTTTTATATAGAACAAATTAGGATACATATGAATTTTAGATATATAGAATAAATGGGCGTAGAAGTGGGTGTGCTACATCGAAAAGTATTCTACGCCCTTGTCTGAGTTACGTACATTATTGTTTCAAATTTATTAATATTTTATTTTGCCTCGCCCCTCCGCCCCCAGACTAAAAATCGATATAAAATATACTTTACGACCTATTCTCATACCAACGAAATACATACATATACAAAACACCGTGACACAAGAATTTTATATATAAGAAAGATATATTATATTTTATTTTACGTAATTTTATTATTCAGTGTACACATATACACATCACTCATTTGGTGGGAGGACGTCATAACTCAAAAAACCTTAAAGTTTAAACTTTTCAATATACTAAATTTTACAACTTAATAAATAGATAAGAAAAATATTCTACTATCAAGAGGTGAGTATACAAGATACGAGTATTTGAATGCAATTTTTAAATAATGAAAATCGATATGGCGAGAAATTCTGCATTAACATAAAAATAGCGTTTTTAAGCTATGATGTTGTTGCAGCAAATGAGCGATATGTATATTAAAATTTACATATATGTATTTAACTTAATAATTAGAGTGAATTTTAATTTTATGTTTTTGTTTTAAATAAAATATTTATATTTTAGAATATTAAGTTAATTTTTTGGCCGCTTAAAATACATTTTTTAAATGAATGAAGAAGTCCCGTCCCTGATAATAGCAAATACAATGACAATTATGAATCCTAAATATTTGCATCAACTCAGCTGTTAAGGTTTATGTCAGAAGTAATTACACACGAATTACACTTTGAAGGCAAACTAATATATAAATTATCTGCAGTAGCAATTTTGACAAACCAGCCACCATAAATAAAAAAGCATC
Source organism: Gymnocheta viridis (assembly GCA_956483585.1). Classification (NCBI taxonomy): domain Eukaryota; kingdom Metazoa; phylum Arthropoda; class Insecta; order Diptera; family Tachinidae; genus Gymnocheta; species Gymnocheta viridis. The sequence continues at coordinate 11,015,816 of OY101440.1, forward strand.
TACGATTTCTTAAACTTGTATTTCCAAATTTATTAAAAGATTTAGGTCATTTGTTCGAGGTTTGTTTGAAAAAATGGGGGTGAATTCGTACTATTTTCTAAATGTTTGAAATTTTCATAAAAAACTAAAATTAAACAAAATATATGTATATATCCAGTTTTTTTCATACAAATTTAAAACGTCTCATTTTACGATGCCTAACATGGCGTCTACAACTGATATTAACTCTGATATAATATGAGAGGGAACGTCGGCAGAATCAGAAGAAAAAAATATGTATACTAATATTAATATCTACCTAGGGGAAAACATACTTTTTTTTAATCATATTTCATAATTAACAGGTAGCCGTGCAGTGAACATCTTTATATAAATTTAATAGCAGTACCTATGTGTTTTACAAACATCTTGGCCTTTCTTTTTATATGTACATTGTACATTTATATGTGATTGTTTAAAAATCACTTTTGACGTCTATTTTAATACACAAAACTATTTTCTTTTATCTACATATGTATGAATGTGTAAGTTTTTTGACAGTTGATATCATGATATTGTTTTCTAAATATATATTATGAAGTCAATATTATAATATCTGATATAATATTGCAAAATACTAATAATTAAGTGCACACGTAATATAATTTTCTCTCTGCTATGAAATTTGACGTTTGCTGACAGAAATATATTTGATATTATATTGTTTGTTGTTGAATTCGTACTATTTTCTAAATGTTTGAAATTTGAGAAAAAAATTAAATTAAAAAAAATTCCATTTTTTTCATAGAAATTTGAAACGTTTCACTTTACGATTCCTAATCGTTTTTTGTTAATTACGTGGTATTGCATTTTAGGAAACAACATATCCTTAAATGTATAATTTTTGTTTCATCTCATATAAAGTGTAAATTGAAATAAAACACAGATAAATGAGATTAAACGCCATGAATTTGACTACATTCGAAAGATAGTTCTTTGTCATTTCTATTTGAATATTATTGCGTTGCCATCCGGGCTGGCTCTGTTTAAGTACAACCAGAAAATCCGTGTCGATGATCAAGTGCCTCTTGTTTATAAGAAATGACAAAGCTAACTAAACACAATTAGTTCAATTAGTGTAGTGAGCGTCCAGTAGTACGCTCTTTATTACGGATATCCAAAAGTGCGAAAGGATTTTTTTTATATATTTAGCACGTGCCATGACCTTTACTCAACAAGGGAAGAAATTAATTTCAGGATATATTAAAAATTATAGACAATTTTGGAAATGGAATTTTCGTGGGAAATTTGTTATCACCAAAGTGAACGATTTGCTGTGTAAAAAAACGGAAACCGCAAAATGTGCACCTACATAAATCTACTCGGAAGAGGTACAATAGAATGCGAGACTTTAAAATTAAAAAAAATCTTATTTCAACATCGTGACTTTTTTGTTGGCGGCCGGGTAGAGAAGAGGAGTATTTTTATTTTGTAATTCCATTTTTTCGTTGTTTTATTAAAAACATTCAAATATTAAATAAAGAAAAATTATGATCTTAAGATCATCGTATCAATTGAGTGTACGACATATAAAGAAGCTGAATGTCCCACAATATCTAAAGAATATTTTCTTTCGTAATATTATATATATATTTGAAACAAAACCAGTGCTCGAATCGCCACATCCATGAACATATCGGCAACCGTACAAAAGAAGATAACGTGATACGTTAATCGCATGAACTGAATGACATGATGAATTACGATTGCAAGCGGATCGTAAATTTTTGTGAAAAATTTCAAAACATACTTTAAAGAGTGTTTATTTTATATGTTCGAGTACTGGCAGAAAATATTATGACAAAATGTTCTACAGGAGAAAAGCAAATTGGTAAATTAAATTGCATTCTTATTTCGTGCATACAATATTAATGCATACAGCTCAAGAAGATACTTCTACCGGGAGTCCGTCCAGCGGACAATACAAGTTTTTTTAAGTTCAATTGATAGCGAGGAAGATTTGTTCATCAATATTCCTTACAGATTTGTAAAAATGATTACGTTTTACCAAAGACTCTCAAATGCAACAAGAGTTGCACTAGTGCTGAGTCCAATTTGTAAAATATAATGTAAAGCAAATGAATCGTATGAGTGTAAGAAGGAATTGACCTAAAGCATTGAGACCGGTAGTTCTTGGATCATAATAATGTTAAGAAAAATACCGTTGGCTGCTTGTTATAGAATGACACCACTGAAAGTCACTTTTAAATATCTAAATTTTATAAAAATAATATTATTTATTCAAAATGTACTTATATCACCTAAAAATTTAAAAGCAATTCAATTAATTTGTTTAAAATGCATTTATAATATTTTTATTTTGTGATGTTCTTTTCTGCTAAATAAAACAAAATATTTTTAAGATCTCTCTCTTCTAACATATTGTTTTGACAGCAATAGATGTGGGTCTAAACGAGCTACTCGATCACGTATTTTACGATTCAATCACGTTTTTACAATGTAAACACATTGTTTGATAGCGAATGCCATCTCAACCTGAAAATAGCTGATCGAATCAGATCGTTATTGAAAGCGACAATTAAAACAGACCCCTTTTCTTTGCCGCTAACAAAAATAAAAATTAATCTAAGCTAGAGGGTTATTAAGTATTTCGGTTTAAAACGGAAATCATTCGAATTTGTATAGCTTATACATTGTATTTCGAAAATGTTTTCTTTCGAATCGAAATACATAATAACCCCCCTGCTGACGGTGACAACTTCTGCATTTAAAGCACTATGTATAACAGAAAATTTGACATGAAGTAAGCATAAGTGATGAAAATAAACTGGGTCTTACCAAGTTTTACATTGTATTACTACCAAAAGTGTTTTGGCAAATATTTTCGAGTCAAAAAAACAGGAAGTGGCTGATTAAGGCAATTGCGTTCGCAGTATTCGAGATAATGTATGACATGTATTTTTTTCATTCGACTTCGAAAAACCCAAATCATTTTTTTCGCTCAGGTTGCGAACGAATGCGTTCTTTCGATATCATGCATGAAGCATGCCATGAATTCTTAAATACTATTTTTTATCGTGAATATTTTTTAAATACTAATTAAATTTGTTTGCTGGTTTATCGATTTCTTGTGCGTGTACCAAAAGTTCTCTTTTGTACATTGCTATATAATATCATTGCTGAATATACTGATACATCCGTCTTTATCTGATAAACCGGAAGCGGTATTTAAATATTGTCGATCTGTTACTTAAACTTTGGTATACTAGAAATTATTATTACATCTATAGACGCCAAATCGTGCACTAAGTGCTTATTTAAATCGATTGTGCTTTACAAAAAAAAAACATCCAAGTGAATTAATAAAGTTCTGAGAATTCGTTCTCCTTTTATTTAATATTGAAATTTAAATTAGTGTTTTAATTTACGAACCAGTCGGATTTACGCCGAAACACTCAATGTTTACCTTTTTGTTTTGTTTATTTTTACACAAACACAAAACAAATTCGGCATCTTTTTTGGCAATTTGTTATTGTAAATTTGGGCTTAATTAGGCATTGATTTAAAAAACGAGACTTCAGTTGGACACTATTGACTATTTTACATTACGTTTAAGTGCATACATCTTTTTTGTTGTATAAAAAGGTGGAAATTCTGTTATGAAATTGTATGAGTTTTTCTTTTTTTGTTTTGGGGAATGTGGTTGGACTTTCGGTGCTTTTGTGACGGTTGCGTATGTTGTTGGCTCCGGAGGAGGAGTTGAATCCGCAGTAGTATTTATACTATCAACATCCTCCGATTTAATAAAACGATCTAAAAAGTTCTCCCTTTTGACGTGTTGACTTGATCCATCAGAAATATCATCGGTTGAATCCCTCGGAGTTTTATCGAAAATATCACTGTTATCGTGACGATTTCCGTCCAGCGAAGTGTCATTTGTAGACAAAACAGGCCAATTTTCCTTTTTGCTGAATATATCTTCGTCTTCAAAAACTGGTGTCCAACGCGATCCATCTTTAGCTGTTTCAAAAGAGCTAGAGTTTTGTTTAAGACTACTATTACAACTTCGAGTTTCGCAGCTAGCCAAGGATAACAAAGATGTATCCTCCAACAATTTTTCATAAGGCGGTAAACGGTGTTCGTTTATATGTTTTGACGGCGACGACAGGGAGGAGAAAGATTCACTACATAGTCCAGCTGTATTAAAAGAATTTGATGTTAGTGACGAATATGTATTAAACGACGCATCTCCTTCTACCCCAGAAGCTAAAGAATCATTTTGGCTTTTTTCAAATTCATTTGATGCGCTATTATTGCAGCTTTCGAAGCCCGACGAGTTGTCAGATACTTTTTCTTGCAATTTAAAAACATTATCGTCGAAAAATAAAGCCACTTTCCTACGACCATTTTTTACAACTTTTATCGAATTTTGTACTGGATAAGAAGCAATGGTTACTTCTTGATTCAGTGGCTTCTCAACACTAACACCCATGCCGTAGTAACGCATCATGCCGACTGTTTCTTGCTCAATCATTTTATTATCGTCCCAATCATCCACTGATGGTTGTTCACCAACAGGCTTTGTATTTGCCATACGCTGCACTTGTTGAATTATACGCAACTTCTCATTGATTTTACCCTTAGCTTCGAATTCTTTTTGTTGCTCCTTATCTTTTAACTTTTTGTTTGCAGCATATTCCGTATGAGATTTTGGACGTGGGTAACTGTGCTGAGGTTCCGATAAAACTCCATAAATGAAATCATGATGAGGTTGCAAATTGACAACCTCTTCTTCAAAGTCAGTTGTAGGTACCCAAGGCATTTCAAAACTGATAAATTAAGATTTTTTTTAAATAATCATGCCTGTAAAATAATAGTTTAAAATACAATTTCCATTTCATTAAAATAAAAAAAATAAAAACGAAACAAAACGAATCATTAAACTTAGTATTTGTATGTAGCAACAAATTTTCCAAACGCAGATTCCTTAATATCGGGTTGTCCAGTTCAGATGCATTCTTCATTGTTTCGATATACATACAAACGGTGACTTTTGAATACGCCAACGGATTTGACGGATAAGTCGTTGTTGTATTCTTGTAAGAATTCGATATTATCGATGGCTTCGCTGCTCTAGTACAATGTAGTATTAGAGGTAGTTATTCGATACTTTCAGGTGTATTTTAATATCTAAACAGAATGGAAAATTACACGATTTAAGTGATATATTGTTTATTAAAATCTATAAGCAATTGGCGATTCCAAAAAAAAAAAAAAATACTTTTGCATAAATGAGAGCGATCTATACGAATATGAGTATTCTTCGGTGAAATTAGCGGCTTTTTGCATTATGCCTGTGCTGTTTTTAATATTGAACTATTTTCCAGTGTTCGCCACTTTGAAAAATTTATTTTTTTATACTAGTGAACTATTTTGATAAAGATTCTAACGCTGAGCAGCGGTGTCTTTTGGTGATTACGACTATTGGTGATTTTATATCTTCGATATTCCGTATGCACATTAGCAGGACTTAATTTTAATGTTGTTAGTATTCTCATAGTCAGATATGCCTGTTTTAAAATATCTTTTCGGATCACTTTGGAACGTTTGTAAAACGAAACAAATAAATACAGTTCATGGTTGTTTTCCCTTCTTTGTTCCTATTTTCCAATTATTATATTTATCCCTAATAATTTGTACGGTATTTCACAACTGTAAATGAATCATTCTTTTTTTATTTTAATTCATTACGAAACGACAGTAATGTTTGCGGTCTTTTACATAAAAAAAATAATTGAATAACAAAACTACATAAAATTAGCGTTGAAAATATGTTAGTGATTTTTAGATTTGTTTCATATAGAATGGATCAACGCCCAGCATTGCGTTTCGCAAATAACAAAAATGGTGCATATGTTACAACTTCCTCAGTTTTTGCACTAAAGGAATTCTCATATACATACATATGTATGACGACAATAGAGGTCATTTATTTGTCTTATCATATTTGAATATTTTATAAGTGTATTTTTTGAAATATCTATACACATATAGTCTCAAAATAATGGAGTCACAAAGTAAAAAGTGTTTCTAATATCTAAACTTGTAAACTGAGAGAAAATTTAAAATTCAAGAAGAATGAAGAACAAGAAAGCGCTATTTCAAACAAAAAGGAGCACGAAAAACTAAAAATTAATCTGAAATATATTAATTTAAGAATAAGTACATATGAATGAATTTTCTTTAAAAAATTCTAAATATAAAAATATAAACATAATTTTTTTGTTTGGTAAAATTCAACTGTTTTAATATGGATAGAAAAAGGATAGGATAATGGGAGTGGCAGAATTCATTAGCCAGCAAGGGTGGCGAATATGGTAGCTCTCTTGGATTAGTTCTTTTGATTGCTACTTGTGACTAGCACAAGACCTGCTCCTTAGAACTGCTACTTTCCACAGAAACTTGTAGGTAACCCAACAATCATGTTTTTTGAGATATGACGATATATAAAAAATTTATTGACATTATCACCAGAGACTTGCATTGTGTGTGCAGACTAAATACAAATTTGTATGTTCCATTATAAATTAAATCCATTGCCATTATAAGGAAACTATGTATTTCGCAAGCTGAAACAATATGGAAGTCTTTTGGAGCAATAGAAACCTTCAAAGTGGAAACAATTTTGTGTTTTTACCTAATAGAACTACACTTTTATCTTCAACACTGGCATAAATTATGAAAGTAGATGACCGCGCTAAAAACCCTCAAGAGAAGTCACCGCCAAAATGGTTTTATTTAAAATAACACAGGGGCCGCTCGACCTCAAAATTAAGCCAGCACCAGCTTCAACCCGGTCGAATAATACGTCATACTTTTGTTGATCTGTAGTTGCTCCACAAACTCCACTTAACACAGTAAATTTTTTCCACAGGTGGACTTTCGATATATTTGTTGATAGAGAATGACAAACACATGATCCATTTTGTTCCACTTTTTTACAATACAATCAATAACAGTAACACTTACGGGGCTTGTTTAATTTCGTCTTGATATTTTTCCTTGTTGCCAATTTTCGTTATTTCACAATCTGTAACTAATTTCTTTGTTAATTTAAACGCAATAAAAAAATTCTTAGCTTTGCACTTACGTGATTAATTAAAATTGTACGCCAAATCTTTATGTATTTTTTTATCAAATTTTCTTCAACAACCAAACCACAAAGCCAACAAAGCATTATTAGTTTATGACCAAATGTCCACACTATTGAAAAAACTCAACAAAAGAAAACAAAGTTCAGCACCAAGCCGAAAAAATGGTGGCGTTTAATAGTTTTCAGTCGGCCGCACCGGAACAACAAATTTCGGCGACGGAATTTCTCAACAGAAGATCAAAACGAATGAGGAAAAATTCAATTGTTTTGCTTTATTTCAAACAAATACATACAATGTGTACTTAACTAGGTGGCAGTATTAGCATAATAATGAGCCAATTCACACTAGCTAGACTAATTTTTAGTCCGCTTAACTTTTGTTCTTTCCAAAACACAATGGAATAATTCATATGGAATAAAATTATATACGTATACACAGCTTTGTATGTGTAGTGTTTTTTGTATTCATTTGACGTTTTTTTAAATTGTGTATGTATTAGTTTTGTGCGGCTAATGCGGAGTTGAAGCTGGTTGAAAAATTATGACAACCAAAAACGACTCTCTTCACCGAAAATGCCAACAAGCTACCACGTTATGCCAGAATAATTAAACCAGTGTGAATTGGCTTAATTACAACAATACATGATCAATAGGGATTTTTGTTTAATTTATTTATTGCTGTCAAAAACATCCCAGATACAACAAAGAAAACAGATACAGAATTGTGCTGGCATAGCTTGGAAGCTTGTTGGTGAGCGAGGGGAAGAGAATGGGTTCCTGTTGGCGCAGCACAAAACCAATACATAGCCAATTGAAAAAACACAAATGTCAAATGAATAAAAAAACACTAATGTACACATAGCTGTGTGTATGTGAATGCTCAATGATTTACTTTTATTTCCTTTTGCATTAATTTTCGTACTTGATGTTATGTTTTATTCTTTTTCTGTATTCAAAAGGAAGACAGGTGTTTTTGTATATATTTTTGTTGAAATAGAAATATTCATGAATCATAAATCACAGCGTAAATGTAAGAGGTTTTTTGAGGTTACTTTTAAAGATATGTAAAAAAAAGTTCTTGATTAAATATTCTTCGTGTAAATTGGGCTAAACAAAAATGTATTTTGCATGTATTTGGACATTTACAATGTATAACATAAGCAAAACAAAAAATACTCAACTGCAGCAATGCTGGCACCTGGTAAATTACGCTTTGAATACATCGATGTGCATTAGAACACGGTTCAAATTACGTCGTTCGATATCAAACGAAACTTCCATACAAATGGGCAACCATCCCTCAGGACAGAAATAGCCATCTGAGGAGTAGGTTAAGAAAGCTTATTTTCCTTAACTCTGTTTCAAAATTACTATATTGTAATTAGAATAGAACTTTGATAAATAAATCTTGAATATGGTATATTACTTATATATTAAAAAAATGAATATAGTTTTTTATTCGTTGTTAAATGTTTCTGGCTACATATTTTATCATTTAATGATGAAAAAATCAAAACTTCAATGTATATCTTCTATTAACGATGTTTTTTAACAATGATGTTCATTGGAAAAAAATCTACATACATATATTTTTAAGAACGATGTCGCATGCCTAATTAAAGATGCGTCTAAAGGTTCAATTAGGCGTACCATAACCATAGAAAACAGCTATTCAAACCGAACTTATGGATAACCAGGGCTGGGCAGTATTTGAAATACGTATTTAAAATACAAATACGTATTTTGTATTTCAAATAGATGACGTGCAAGTATTTGGTATTTTAAATACATGTTCTAGAAGTATTTTGTATTTTAAATACATATGTATGTACAATAAATAGAAGTAGTTTGTATTTTGTATTCTAAATACATACGAAAAATGGCAGTATTTTGTATTTTAAAAACATATATTACAAACGACGATGATTTTGTTTTCGTAGATAGGGATGATAGTGAATCTAGGACATCAAATTTGGAGTCGGAATTTGTCAGTTTCCTCAGTGACAAGAGCAAAGACATTATGACTCTTGACAGCTATCCAAATATAAAGAGTATTCATAGAATTTAATACAAGTTTGTGCTCATCAGGACCTGTAGAGATTATTTTCATCAGCAGGTTTAATTTATTCTCCAAAAAGAAACAGTTTGTCTGATGCTACATTCAAAAATCTGACATTTATGAAAGGAAACAATTGTTTTGTTGATTAGTTTTAGTTAATGTATTTTTTGGTTTGAAATAAATGTTGTATTTTATATTTGAAATACATGCATAACGTGGAAGAATTTTGTATTTGAAATACGTACAATAAATGCAGGCTTAAGTCTAGTTTAGTGACACAGCTCCAAAAAGAAAAAAAATAAATATAGGGGTGTAGAAAATGCGCGGCTATACAAAATGAATTAGTTAGCGAAGCCGGTGTTTGTTATACATGTAGGAAAAAATTCTTAAGCCCGGCCGAAGGCCGGCTATGCGAAAATGCTTTAGTTAGCGAAGCCAGTAGTCGTTATACATGGAGGAGAAAATCTTCAAGCCCGGCCAAAGGCCGGCTATGCAAAAATACTTTAATTAGCGAAGCCGGTGTTCGTTATACATGGAGGAGAAAATCCTTTAGCCCGGCCAAAGGCCGGCTACGCAAAAATGCTTTCGTTAGCGAAGCCGGTGTTTGTTATACCATAGATTACAAAATCCTTTCATTTGAATAAACTACATACTTACCTAGTGCACAATCGTAACATTTTCGGATAAAATTTTGTATAAACTGTATTGAGAACTCAAGAGTTAAATATTTTCATTTTGTATACTCTAAAAAAACTCTTCAAAAGCTTTAAAATGATATCAATATTGGCCATATACGTTTATAGTTGCAGTGGAAAATAGCGTTTATATATGGAAACTTCGGAGGCCCATAACTCGGGAACTGTACGTTTCCCCCAATTTTTTATTTTACATTTTCTTCTTATTTCACCATTTTCTACACCCCTATATATTTTTTCTTTTTGGAGCTGTGTCACAGCTGTACATGTACATAAGTACATGATGTGTAAGTATTTTGTATTTTAAATACATGCCTGAAAGTATTTTGTATTTACTTTAACTGTTGACAAGCCGTCTAAACTTTGACTGAGGCAAAGCCGACTGTGGGAAAGCCGTCATACAGATACCGGCAAATTTGGTAACAAGACATACCCGTGAATAAATATACACAACAAAAGAAAATCAATAAAAAAAGTTGTTGCATATATCTATCCATAAAAAATTTTGCACAATACACATGCTACAAATATCCATCTCTTTTGCGACACAAACCTCTTCTACAAATTTTGCCTTCTTTTTCTAACTCACATAAAAATCAAACCAAATTGCGCCAAAAAAATCAAACAAAACCCAAAAAATAAGATAAAATGTTGAGCAGGGATATGAGGCTATGAAATAATAATTGACAATTATAAGATATACTTATATTTGAACAACTAACAAGTCCTAAATAATGATCTGTATCACTTCCCTAATTACATTAATTTTTCATACAACTTACCTTGCTTTTTGGCATATACACATGTAGTTGTCTTAAAAAAAATAACTTTGTTATTCATACAAGTTTTTGTGTCATTTGTTAAAACTTGATTAAAATTTGTTTCTTTTTATATAATATACTTTAACTTCAGAAAATCAGTTCACAGCGCAGCAAGCAGCCGCTTTTTACTTCATTAATATTCACTAAATATATTTTATTTTCAGTATTTCTTCATACTTTTGCAGCCACTTTTCTTTATCTGATAAAAATGGCAAAGAAAATAATATTAATTATTCGTTTTTTTAGCAGTGTTGCATTTTTGCTCTTTTTGCAGTGTTGCCGCAAACTGTATTTCACTGTGGCATTACTTAAACATATGTCAAATACAGAATTTATGTTTGTGTAATTTCTTTGTTTCTGTCAAAAACTTCCCCCATAAAACAAAGAAAACAAATACACAAAAAGTTATTTTGTATGTATTTTGACATTCGCAACGTAAAACATAACATAGTGTCTATACCTGATATACATATGTACATCTAATATATTTCTATCAGCAAACGTCAAATGTCGTAGCAAAGAGAATTATTTAACGTGTGGACTTCAATATTAGTATTATTGCAATATTATATCAGATATTATAATATTGTTTTCATAATATAAATTTAGAAAACAATATCATGATATCAACTGTAAAAAAACGTACGCATATGTACAGCCATTTGTAGATAAAAGAAAATAGTTTTGTATATTGAAAAGAACATTGTGTATTAAAAAAGACGCCAAAAGTGGTTTTTAAACAATGTACATATAAAAAGAAATCCCAAAATAATTGTAAAACACATAGTAACATAAATTATATAAAGATTTTCACTGCACGGCAGCATGTTAATTATGAAATATTATGATATTGACAAAAGTTCGTCTTCCCTATGTAGATATTAATATCAGAATACATATTTTTATCTTCTTATTCTGACGACGTTTTCTCTCATATTATATCAGAGTTAATATTAGTTGTAGACGCTATGTAAGCAAAGCAAAATATAGTACGCCTTGGTTTATAGTTACTGCCACCATTTAATCATAACTAAAATCTTGTTTTGTTTTGAGTTTGACGTCGAAAGTACGAAAAGTTCATACAAAACAATAGTAAGGTATTGAATCAAGTTCTTTATGTCAAAAATGATTTGAAACCATGAACTTCTTTTGACGAAAAAAAGTACTTACATGACTCGCCTTCATCAATCTCGCGGAATCCCAATATAGAGTGAAGGCGCTTCTAAATTATATTCGTTCTTCCAAAACTAAGAATGTATATGATAACTAGCTATCAATTTATGAAATTACCTTACTTGGTAGTCACAAGATCAAATTTATATTCAAATTTTAAATTTTTTCTTACTTTTCTTACCAATACACTTACACTTTTAAAATTTGACGAGAATTTGCCTACAAATTTTCATTCCATAAAGTGTTTCAAATTACAGTCAAATATTAAAAAATATTTGTTGTTTGTTTTTTCTGTTTCTACGATTTTGTTTATTTCCTTTAATAATTGTAGGGAAAAATTATTTTAATTTTTATTTTTGTTTTCTTTTTGGCATCTTGCTAAAAAATTTGCTTTAAATTTGAGTGCAAGCTGCGTCACAGCTTTCAACTTTTGTGAATTTTGACAAGCTGTATGGGTGAAAAACTTGAATGAGAATTGAAAAAATTTTTTATGGTGTGACTGCACGGTTACGAGATTTGTGAACAGCGCTTTAGCAGCTGATTGGTGTTTTATCGATATTTTGCAATCACATCATGTCATCACAATAAAAACAGAGCTGACGCTTGTCACATTATTTTTTATGAAAATTTGTAATTATTTTTAGAAATTTTATTGCAAAGTATAACTGAATTCCCATTTTTCTTCAACAATAAAGGAAATAAAAAATATACCGACTAAGAGATGGGGCGAAGATCTATAAATACCACTAAGAGTGGTAAATACATGAATCCAACAGATCAAGCGAGTAAGTATACTTAATCTTCTAAAGTATTGGGAGCACCAACTGACCATGTTTGTTGTCTTCAGGAAAGGAGGCACGCAAAAAGGAATTAAAAAAGAACAAAAAACAACGCCAAATGGTAAGAGCTGCTGTGCTAAAAAACAAAGATCCCAGTCAGATATTAGAAGAGATGGAAAAAATCGATGAAATGGGTAAATATGTACATGTTTTGGAACAAATTTTCTTGACGGACCCTGATAAAAAAAATTGTCGCGATAGAAAATTAAAATCTTTGAAAAAAGTGAAGTACGAAAATCTTCGAAGAGGCATATTTTTGCAGATATGAGTTTAAACATTTTTACATATGTATCTTTTTGCATTTGATAAACTTTTGATTCAGCGTTGCAATATGGGATAATGGAAGATCAAAATTAACAACGACGCTTAATAAAGATTTCTTGTTCAGCCAACCATGGGAATTTTTTCCACCATGATATTGCGTAAAACTTAACAATATTAAGCTGGTACGTCCAGAAATGTAATGAAAAATCGCTCTTTTATATGAAAAATTCAGAGGTACTTTACTTTTTTATCAGATTTCAATTATCTATTTGTTAGGACAATTTTTTTTATTTAGAAGAGCGTCCGTAAAGTTAATTTAAACCGATATTTTAAATGGTAGAGTATCTTATGCACTCCTACTTCTCCCTTTTCTTAATAGAGTACAATGTATTGCAGCCTTCGCCTTTAAACGAAAAGGTTTTAAGGGATAAACGTAAAAAATTAAAGGAAACATTTGATCGTGTCATGAGACTTTATGTAAGTTGTGGAATTTGCATTATATCTAATTATTTTTTGTTTCTGTTACGTTTCAAAGTATCAAAAAATGGTGAGAATTTTGAGATTATAATAAACTTTTTATTGCAGCACAATGACGATCCTGAACATTGGTCGGAGTTAAAGCGAAAAGAAGTTGAGTATGAAAAAAAACGTTTGAAAAAGCAACAATATTATGAAAGTGTCAAACATGCGCAGAGTGTACAGATTGATGAAATTCCTTTACCATCTAGTAATCAAACACCTGCACCAACGTCGGCATCTGCTGCATCATTTCCTCCCAAACGCCTACCTCCACCTCCTGCTGCTTTGTCTTTGCCACCATTTGCTCCGGGAGCACCTCCCGGTACCCTTAGAAAAACGAACGAAAATGTAAGTATAATAATGGGTGATATTAAGTTAATTTGTACTAATGCAAGTACGTTGATCAAAAATAAAAATTGCAGTTATAACTGAAAAATTAAAAATCATTTGAATATTGAAAAAAAAACACATAAAATTACATCCTAAAAAATCAGAAAATTGTTTAAGACAGAATATCTTTAAAAATGGTTAAAAATAAAAATTTTTTTAGTAATTTTGGAAATTATCAAATCCAAATAAATTAAAATATTAACATGATGGATAGGCAAAAGGGGGAAAATGAAACGATAATAGTAAAATTCGATCTCAGCAAGCATGTTGTTTTTGAAGGAACATTCTGTCCTGCATATGTTTACCCAGTATTTTTAAAGTTTAATTTCTTAATAAAATGAATTAATAACTTAAATGTTCATGAAAAACTACTTTTACTAAAATTTATAATTTCCAAACAAAAAAATACATATATTAAAAGTTTTTCATTAGGAATTTTTTAATTGCAATTAATTTGAATTTGTAATGCGGTTTGAAGTGATTTCAATGCGGGGAGGGAACTGTTACGTAAAAATTCTTAGAAAAACAAAATATACTAAACTTTCATATGAGAAAAAAAAACCCAAATAATTTTCAAGCTATTCACAAATGCAGAATAGTTTTTTGCTCTTTTGAGCCCAACAATGTAAACATTATTCCTTTAAATATTTTATTTAGTGATAAAAGTATTTTGCAATTAATTGCAGCTTTCAAAACTCTTAGAAAAATCGGACGAGCCGAAGAAAAAAGAAATTTTAGGCGTGCCTGTAGGACCACCACCTGATCTTATTGACTTTCCAGATCTCGACTCAGATGCCGAAAATGATGAAGTTATTCTAAAAAAATATGTACCAAAATCAAAAAACAAAGTGGTGGCCAAGCCGAATTCACTACAGCAACGAATGCTGGCCATATCAGGACAAAATATTGATGATTTCATGAAAGAAATGGAGAATGTGCATAAAAAGAAAGTCGCTGCCGGCAAGTTGGGAGATAATGTTACCGAAGATAGTGAAAGAAGAACAAAGTCAAATGAAATGGAGGATGACGAAGAAAAATCGGATGAAACGGAGACTTCAGATACTTCAGATGATGAAGAGGATAGTGATTCGTCCAGAAGAAAAAGAAAAGACACAAGAACGGTTGGTAAAATAGCAGCTGTACCGATACATGCTGCAAATGTGGCAGCAGCACCTATGCCAATGCCTTTAAATTTACCCAGCATGCCGGCCCAAACTCACATACATGTTGCAGGGCCTCCAGTGCCACCTTTAGGCGGTTTGGCACCACCCCCCATGATGTTTCGTCCTCCACCACGACCTCCAGGTATGCATGCATTTGGGATACGTATGCCACCCGGACCACCACCTGGTCCTAGACCAGGTATGCCACGCATGGGAATACGTATACCGGGACCGCCGCCAGGTATGCCACCCCGAATGGGCCACCACAAAAACCAGCAGCTACAAAACAAGGACAGTAAGGGTATAACAACAATTACCGCCAAGCCCCAAATAAGGTAAATATTGTCCTTGAAGAAACGTTTTAAAATTAACATTTTTGCTGTGCTCCTTTTTAGAAATTTAAGCGCCGATGTTACTCGTTTTGTGCCCTCAACTTTAAGAGTCAAACGTGATGATGTTCGTAAACCTAATCGCTCGAAAGCATATGCTCAAGAAACCACAAATCATCCCAAAGAGTCTAACAACGCCGCTTCTAAAGATGATGCGTACACACAGTTTATGAATGAAATGCAAGGTTTACTGTAGTTATTAAATTATAAAGAAAACTAATAAAATAGGAAAATAGAATTTATGAAGTTTAAAAATAAGGAAAGGCAATTTTATTAAATCGCATTAATAATAATTATCACAAACATCGAACTTAATACTAATTGCAGATTAAGTCATTATTTCGTCATTCATCTACATGTCGTCACTTAAACGATTTGGATCAATATTCTTGAAGCCCAGTTTTTCCAGTTTCCTTATTTTGTGCACCTTTTTGTCCAGCCGCTTCTTATACGAGATCTGCCGGTTGATATTCATCACTTCTGCGACATCGTATTGGCTGATGTTACCTATTGTATTGGAGATTAATTTGTCGGTTAGACAAACTTTCGTCTTTAATAATTTCAAAAATTTAGTATCACGTTTTCTCAACTCTTCCCTATATATAAAAATTATATAAGGTATAGAGGAACGTTTCGTATTTTGGCTATTACTGCAATCACTTTCAGGTTTCTTTACAGACTTCGCGGACATGTCACGAATTTCTAATTAACGCCTTGTAATGACTACTAATTCAGTGTTCTGCTATTTATACCGCTTATACACACTTTTACTTACATATTGCACCCCTTAAACTATAGCATAATGATATTCCTACCTACACACTAATAAACTTTATTGATTCTAGGAATTTTAGCAAATTTCCACAACAATAACCATATATGTAATTAGTTGATTTTATTCACTGATCTCTTTGTCTAGTCAAGATTTGTTATTGTTCCTTTTTTGCCTTAAAAACGAGATTAACGAAAATGATTTAAACCTTTTTGCATTGTTCAGAGAAATAATGCAAAAAGTTTATGAACATGTTAATTTTGTTGCTGTAAGGTTTTTAAAAGGACTAGAAACTAACTTTAGTAATAATTTTTGCAAAAGGTGTATATTTTATAGGTATGAATTTATAAACTATGTCTTAGCGCAATTCTAGGAAAATGTCTTTATTATCATATTTCATAGTAATTTTTATCTTCTGAACTAAAATTAGTATACCGTTCTTTAAAAATCAAGGTTTAAGATATTAATGGCCTTATTCACAAACGATTAATAAAGTTATTGTAGGTTTAATGTTGGATTTTTATATGGGAAAACCGGTTTTAATGTACAAATTAACTTTATTAAGCGTTTGTGAATATGGCCATAAATTATTAATAATATAATAGAACTTGCAAAAAAAAATCTATCAAAAATGTTTGAAAAATTATAAAAAATTTGTTTTAAAATACATATATCCCAAAGCGAATTAATTTTACAGGTGGTGTTAATATTACAAAAAACAAAAAAATCATCTTAAAACACCAGAAAATGCATATGAAAAAATGTCTGAAAGCTATAGCACCCACGGCGAAACAGTGAGCTGTGCGTTCAACGCCACCTGTAAATTGAATTCGCCCTCAAGGACGCAAAACGGAAATACGATCACATTACAAATTTCGATTTAAATCGTTTCGTTTTTTTTAATTCTTTTTAACTGTTATATTATATTTATTTTCATTTAATAAAATAAAATTTCGACAGTTTTCAGTTGATTAATTACCTGAATTTAGAAAATTCATGTTTTCCTGAATTTTTAAAAACTCTCTTGATTGCGATTTTTAATTCCTGTTTTAAGGAAACTGACAAAGTCCAGGAAATCCCAAAATTCAAGTGACTGTTAAGTTCTCCTATAGTGTTCATTTTAATTAGGATTTCCTGTATTCCTTTCGTAATAAAATTATGTAAGATGCGACTTACTTGACGATTACGATGGCTTGACAGATTAAATAACTTTAAATCCAAAAAAATTTAATTTTTTTGCTCAGTCTCATTCACTTCTCCTCGTACACAATATAGAACATTCTAAAAACGTTTGCCAGAAATATAGAAATTTCGCATGAAAAAATTTTAAAGTATAACTAGTTTTTCCAACTTCAGTGACCTGCAAAAATGTTTATTAGCACAGGTACGAGATCATAGTATTCAGAGCAAATTGTTTTGCTGGGAAAATACGTACTTAATTATTATTCTACCTGTTGTACCGCTAACACACTCCAAGATATAAATAAAGGAAAAATTACAAATTTAATATCAGTTTAGTTTGCGAATTCTGGTGGTACATATTCCAATTCCAAAAGATGGCGACAATGCGAGAATACCTAAAAAATTCCTGCGACAATCGTGACAAACATCAAATTCCACAAAACCACGCAACTCCAAATATTCCATATATGCTGTTCGTATACCGCGAGGAATTGCGTCGGATCAACAAGCACGCAGTGAAACTTTCCAAGAGTAAATTGAACTTAACACAAGAATTAATCTCCTACTCGGTAAATCGTATTACGGAATACGACAAGGACGAGTTGATGAATATCAATCGTGGAATCAGTTTTAGTCTTAAATTAAAAAGCAGCCTAGATGACATGAAACAGATGCAAAAGGTGCGCAACATGCAGCAGATTCAATTTGTGGAAAAAAACTAAGAATTGAAAATTATTTTATAAGTATTCAGATTGATGTTCAACATTATAAACCAGTTATTCAGTTGAAAATAAATTGATTAAATTATTGATTTATTATGATATAATAAGTTTCCTTACAAATATTTTGATCGATTTTATTAAAATAAAAATGCAAAATAAAATTATATCAAGTAAATTTATTATTCGACACCAGTGAACGACAAAGGTATACAATTTTCAATACATAGCACATATCGATATTCAAAAGTGTAGGATTATTAAAATGTAGGGGTACAAACAAATACATACGTTCACAGAAGGCAATGACTACAAACGGGTTCCATTATAAATAAGTGCGCATATAGATAGGTGTAGCATAAATAAATAGAAAATGCTTTTATATATTGCTAGGAATACGTACAAATATTGATATGTATCGATGGGAATCTATAAATATGACTGTAAGAAACAATGTTGTAGTGTTTGAAAAAAATGTTTGCAGAACTATAACAAAAAGAAAGAATTTATTTTCAACTTGTATACAGGCCTGTTCTGTAAATCACGGGATCTCAAATCACGTGATTTCTAAAAATTAAAAGCAGTTATATAAGTGCTTTGTAAATCGTACGATTCATGACATTCGAAGGTCGAATAAAATATTTCATAGTAAACACCAAAAAACGTAAAGCATACATACAGTAATAAAAACAGCAATAATTAGAATTAATTTTTGGAAATCACGTGGCTTGAAATCACCGTGATTCCAGAACAGGCCTTCTCCCAATTTAATTTCAAAAAGTTTAGTTTTTTGAAATACAATTATATAGACTAATTCAACGCTCAACATACAAAACTTTTTGAAAATAAAATTATATCGTCAAACTTTTATTTAAGAATTTGTAGGGGATCGATCTCACACGATGAGTCTATATTTATTTGATATCTCATTGAAATAGAGCCTCAATTTTGTGTTGGGAATCTCAAATAAACTTGAATGAACATGGTTAAAAGAAAAATCCCGTAGATTAGTTCAATTTGTTAATTTAGAATAGTTTGTGTTTGAAATGTATTTAAAAAAAATTATTTAAAAATTAATAAATAAATTATATAATTAACTACTTATAAATAAATAAATAAATAAACAAATAAATAAATAAATAAATATTCAAATAAGTAAATAAATAAATAAATAAATAAATAAAAAAATAAATAAATAAATAAATAAGTAAATAAATAAATAAAAGTAAATCAAGAATTCATACTCCAGTCAGTAATGAATCGGAAGTTTCTGTTGCATTGCATACTTCAGCTTTTTAGGTTTTGTGCGGAATGTGACAGTTATGATTTTTTCCGAATGGGGGTTTACCCGGAGGGGTTTCGTAGAGCAGACATGTTCTCCATAATAACGAATGTTAAAATGATCCAACGTTTTAAACTCAGCAGCTTCGAACTTCTAATTTCACTTAGTACCACACTTTAAATCGTGTCCATTATTTGGAAATAAAATATCGGGTTAAATGATCTGTATTTATTAATCTAAGATCAGCAGCTTATTGGACTCGTGGTCCAGCAGGTACGCCCAAATAAGGTCAACTACCTGTTATCGGCAGTGTACGGATGAGAGAAAGTATGTAATTTTTTTATTTAATATAAAATTTATCATAAATATCTGTTTACAAAAACATTGACTCACTTCTTGCTCATAATAAAAAAGGTTTAACAGTTGCATTTTTCATAACACGACACAAGTTCTTGTGTAGTTTTAAGAGTCACATTTCTAGGCGATGAAGTTCGTTTACCTACTCTCTTATAAAAAAAACTACTCAAACGCATAATATGAACTAAAAGCACTCATAACAACGTGGCGCAAGTTTCAACTTTTTTGCAGTAAAAACACCACATGCCGGTTAACTTATAAACAAAAGGTAGACAAAGGACCTACTTTGTGTTTTTTTAAGATTTAAATATTTTTAAGGACGATTATTAAAAAAATGTTAAGTAGTTTATTTTTTTCATATTAATGTATATTTTTTCAGCAACAACAGTACCAAATAAAAACGAACGATCTCTTGAATTTACTAAACAATATTTGCTTAAGCTTGTCTAAGCAAAAAAATATATATACCGTTTGAAAAATGTCCCCTTGATATATCCTTGAAAGTTTTTATTTTTATATTTTGTACAAAGTATATAATCATTAAAATACTTATAGTGGTCATTTATCTTGTAACCTAATTAAAAATATCTTATTTAGGCTTAAATAACACTGTGCGACAGTCAAAATCGGGATGGGATGAAACCAACGGGAAATGTTATACCCGTAAAGAAGAAGTTATACGTGTCCCGGCGTTTCGCTGGGTCACGTCTAGGAATCGAGATATATCGATTTGAAGTTAGTAACTATCACATAGGGGAAATTGTCACCTTTCGTGGTCTTTTTTTTGACATAACTCGAGAACCACTAGTCCGATTTTGCTGAAACAAATTAAAAAAAATTGGGAATTACAATTCCTTTACTCTGTTTATACAACGTTTCGCTACATAAGCAACAGTTTCGGAGTTATAAATAAATGTATGAAGAAAAAAAGTATTTTTTGCCTAAAAAATTGAATTTTTTTATTTTTAATTCATAAAAAATTCAAAACGGTAAAAAAAGTGTCTACACCTATTACTTTCATGTAAAGTCACATAACCTATGAACAAAATGAGACATAAATCATGAAAATCGATGAACGCGTTTCGCTTTTATTCACAATTAAGTGAAGGTATCTCATTTTGACAAGAATATAGATTTCATGCTTCAATGAATTTGGATAATATTTATTATATATTATTTATTATAATTATTAACACGTAAAATTAAAAATTATTACAGGTAATTATTAGGTTATTACATAGATACATAGGTTATAAAAATTGATGGACGCAAAACTTATTTTCGTTTGTTTGCGCCCTTTACTTTCTTGCGTGGTGGTTCGCCCACTTGTTCAGAGTCTGTATCGGATGAGGGTCTGTCTTCATCTGGAAAAAATCAACTGTTTTTAATCAGTTAACTGAAACTTCATTTTTGTGACTTACCCTCGGAGGAAACTTCCATTGTATATTCTTCTGGAGTTGGTTTATAGTTGAAATCCGATTGATCCATTGTTTAGAACAAGAAGTTTCTCTGCCAGGACTTGGAAGCGGTGGAATTGGTATGTCACCCGAATGCGGTATAGGTATTTGTTAAGACCACATGTTAAGACCATTGTAGCACGTTCTACAAATTTTGTCTGGGACCCACGAAACGCCGCGAATTATTTCGCAATCAAAATAAAGTTTAAAAGCGCGCTCCACTTGCTCAATGAGTAATGCAGCATTTGTTGAAAAAGCTCTTTTGCCACAAACGTAACAAAATAAATTGATATTTTCTGGACATTTTTCACTCATTTCGGTTTTATACTTTTATTACTTTTTCGTCACTTTAAAAAAACCGTACTTTACGCGTTCGAAGAGACTTGTTGAATGACAAAAATCGATCACTGAATACCTAAAAATTCTATCTAAGTTTCAATATTTTACTGAGAGGTACTTATGAATTCGCGCATCTTTTAAGGGTGGCTATATACCTGATTTGTGTGCATTTTAAATTTTTCGAAACGTTCTAAAACATAACCACTCATAAATGTGGGTGCAATTTCTGTAAATAAATCATGCAGGTAGCCAACGGAAAAAACCCAAATAATTAAAAAAGTGCACTTTCCTTTTTTCCTTTTAATTGTCCACGAACATTTATGACCATTTTCTAGTTTGTTACCGCTACCATAAAAATCAAATAACCTTTTGTTTATTACTTTTTTTTTAATTCTGACAATCATAAAAAAAAGTCATCAATTTTTCTTCCAAGGAATTTTCAGCATATCTCGAGCAAATTTTTGAAATTCATACCTTCACTTAATTGTGAATAAAAGCGAAACGCGTTCATCGATTTTCATGATTTATGTCTCATTTTGTTCATAGGTTATGTGACTTTACGTGAAAGTAATAGGTGTAGACACTTTTTTACCGTTTTGAAAAATTCAATTTTTTAGGCAAAAAATACTTTTTTTCTTCATACATTTATTTATAACTCCGAAACTGTTGCTTATGTAGCGAAACGTTGTATGAACAGATTAAAGGAATTGTAAGTCCCAATTTTTTTTAATTTGTTTCAGCAAAATCGGACTAGTGGTTCTCGAGTTATGTAAAAAAAAAGACCACGAAAGGTGACAATTTCCCCTATGTGATAGTTACTAACTTCAAATCGATGTATCTCGATTCCTAGACGTGACCCAGCGAAACGCCGGGACACGTATAACTTCTTTTTTACCTGTATAACATTTCCCGTTGGTTTCATCCCATCCCGATTTTGACTGTCGCATTTTGTCGCATAGTGTAATTTGATTTACATAAAATTCTTTCATTTGGTCCCACTATTACTAAGAAATTTCTATATTAATATCTTTTTTTTTAAATAAGCATCCATAAAAAATATACCCATTAAAAAAAGATAAAAGATGAGAAAATACAAAACCAAGTATGTAATTTGACCATGTTTTGTAAGAGTAAAAAACCGACACTTTTACTATTTTGCTACACATGCAATGCTGCATAAAGTGATGCACTGATTGATTGATATTGTTGTTATTTATCGTAATACTGTTTGGCAAATTTTAGAGTATGTTAATTTTTTATTTCATTTGTACGTTATCAGCAGGAAAACCACAAATATGCAATTCTTTCCTGTGCAATCTGTGGAGGCGAATATAAAATATCTGTTTCAGAAATTTTTATGGATTTTCTCATCGATTTTATGGTGCAAATTTTTGAATATTTTACACTTTACATAATTTTTTCACATATTTCGTTTCTAGCAGAGCATATTTGAGCCTCTTTCATCACTGGTTTATATGGTTTATTTTGTTTGTAATGCACTTACCTTTAAGAAAACTATACTAATTTGTGAATAACTTTAAGTGTTTATTAAATAAAAAATATATGCATACGTATTTATACTTTAAGTTGATCTGTTACTCGAAATCGGGCATACTGTTCTTAAGTTAGGGCTTAGGGACATCAAGCTGATTAAAAAGGTTGAAGTTACGCATATTTGTATGTACATGTATGAATATATGTGCAGAATAAAAGCAACAAACCGCACACCAAAAAATATTTTACAATATTTCTGGTACTTTTTTTTATATTTTTGTATTAATGTATTAATGGAGTTGAACTTATTTTAAAAGTAACCAGAGTGTTACGCAAAAAACAACAAAATTCTCTTTGGCCTTCAAATGAAAGCGTGCATAACAAAAGCAACAATCCCAAGCTCTCTAAAAGGATTGTAATTTCAAAAAAATAAGAATAACTTTCCAATAATGAAATTGTTTGGCATAATTTGAAATGCAAAGAATGAATTTTAAAATTAGTTTCGATGAAGGAATTCAACAAAAGAACCAGTATTGAATGACAAGAGATAAAAAGAGTCGTCAATTTAAAAATCCAATTTTCAATGATTATATTAAAAAAGGGAGAGAGACAAATTTCAATTGCCCAAAAATACAATATCAATAGGTCTATTATTAGTAGATGGATAAAGAAATTTAAATCTACAAGCGATGTAACCGTACATCATTTGAGCGGTCCACCACGAAAAATTACACAACGCGAAGATAGAAAAGTTGTGCGCATTTTTAAAGATAATCCTTCTGCATCGGCAAAGGAGGCTGTGAAAGCAATAGAAAACAAATTAAAAAGTTATAGACCGTGCAAAAAACAACTGCTTACCAAAGGCACGTCTGACCGAATTTAACTTAAAATTGTTTGCTTTTTTAGTGATCTCCTTTAATTTGTCCCAAAAAAAACGTCTGGATTAGACAGTACAAAAATGGAAATCGGTCCTTTTTAGCAATGAGTCCTAGTTTAATTTAATCAATACAGATGGTATCGCATTGAAAACATATTTGGGGTACTAAAGAGAATCGTCACTCGGAAACGGTTCGAGTATAAAACTGAACTATTACAAACGTTAAAATCTAAGTGGGAACGGATTCCACAATCTACAATCAACAACGTAGTTGAGTCCCCCCCTCGTAGATATGCAGATGTTATTAGAAACAAGGGCTTTTAATCAAAGTATTAATATGTTGCATTAGTTATGCACACTTATGCCGTTTTCTTTTCTGAAAAAAAGTGTAACATTTCTTTTACTTTTTATAAAAAAATTGCTATTCAAAGTTTTTTTAAGCCAAAAATTGTGCAAATTTTCAATAAAAAGGGTAAAAAATGTTGCACTATTTTTAGAAAAGAAAACGCTATTAGGTTTGTAAAGCAAAGAAAATATGGGAACTTTTTCTTCCATCTATTGTTAAGGAAATAAATAAATTTTTAAGTTTCCACCAATTTTGTTGCTTTTGCTCTGCACTGTACTATATATATATTTATACATATGCATATTTGCCATTTCTAATTATTTTAATACGATTAATTTTTTAATATTGAATTCTCTAAAAATAATGCTTAAAATGCATTATTATTCAAAGGAGCAAATAACTAAATTTTTTCGCTTCTCATTTTTATATTCACCGATGCAATGTTTTTTTATTTGGTATTATATAAAATGGGTTAATAGACAAATATTAATATAGAAATATGTAATTAATTGATATTTACATATTTATGTATGTATCTATTAATTTTGCAACAATTCCCGTTTTAATGCGGTTCATGCAGGTCTCTAAAACATGCATACATATCGTCACCTAAAATGCAAAATAACGTAACATTAAAAAATTTAAATTTGAGATTTTTATTGATTACGATTTACTACATCATATTACATATGTGTGCAAAATTTCAAGCTTATGTTACCTAAAACAAAAAAGTTATGACCCAAATTCAAAATAACGTATCATCAAGTGAATGATTTTTTAAACAAAAAAAAAACGTATCATCATCAGTGTTGTCAACTATTTACATCAAAAATACGCTGTCCTTTTGCTCAAAATTCGCTAGAAGGCCCTAAAGATTTCAATATCTAAAACAGTTTCCATATTATACAGTTTTTTGTTTCTCCTGTAAACTTATGAAAAGTGATGTTACGTTATTTTGCATTTTTTATGACGATATGTACATTCAAACATACACTACACACTTCCATATATGTATGTACATACATACATATGTAAATTCAATTTTACTTCAAAATTTTCTCTCAAATGCAATCAGACAAAACGTAAACAAAAAGAAATTATGAAAACGTCACAAAGTAATAATGAAGCTTTTCATTAATAAAATGCTATACACGTGATTCAAACAAAAAGTTCATACCCTCTTAACACATACATAGATACATACTACACATATACATATGCATACATCCATACAATAATGCATACATAATACTACTAAAATAACATAACTTCCTTATCTCTCTTTATCTCTATATTTTGCTCTCTTTTTCCTTTAGAAGGATTTTTAAACATATTTTACTATTCATAAATGCACTCAATTTAAGTAGTGCATTTTGGATACCGTTTGTTTTTATCGAGTGTGAGCAAGAGAGGAAGTAACTAACGGTATTTTATTTTGATTAAAAATGTTGGCCAAAGGAATCGTGTGAAGCATACGTTTAGTTGCAATTATTCTGTTTAAGAAAACACACGAAAAGAACGGAACATTAAAATACTTAGAAAAACCGGGGAAAACTATAGTTTAATAGAAAACATATACCTATTTGAGAAAGAAAAAGTGGAATACCTATTAAGATTATAAAAAATATACACACACTTATCCAAGGTTTCTGTTTGATTTTATTTGCTTGTACACATATAAGCATAAATAATAAATTTAAAGAAAATCAGACATTTATTCATAACAGCATAAGAAATTTTCATTAGAAAACAATTTGGTTTTAAATTAGAAAAAAGTGTTCAAGTGAAGAGAAAGAAAAAAAAATCAAGTATACTTGAAAATTGCAATTTGACCGCATTTCTTACGCGTTTATTTGTGTTCGTGTGTGCAAATTGCTATAATTTACAGTTATAGGTCAAACACCCCACCGAAAAAAAAACAAAAAAGTAAATTGTATGCAGTTTATACCTACAACAGCATTTACGGATACAAAAACAAACAAAAAAAAGAACAACAGTTAAAAGTTAAAGTTACAGTTAAATAAAGTCGCGTGTCGTTGGAAACGTTTTACATATACACACACATATTTTTAATTTAACCCCAATTTTCGGGGTTCTGGCTTGTTTGTATGCCAGTTTTCCTCATGAAAAAATAAATTGGGAATTTCTATACATATTGTTTAAGCATTAAAAACAAATTGTTTCATCAATCTTTCTTTGGAGTTGGAGGCTAAACGAAGACTTTATTATTATATTAATTTCCACTTTGGAGTTATAATTGTCTTGTCTAAAACTAATTTTTTTCATAAAATAGCCCTCTTTGAATTCTAATTATGTTATATTATCATATCCAAACCTAAAAAAACAATGAAAACTAGCTAAATAAAATGAAATAAATCTTTCGGCGCGTAACAAAATTTTTATTAAATTTCATTCACTTATTTCTAAAAAAATTAATTTTAAATATTTTAAATTTCCTAGCAAATTTTTTGAAATATTTCATCATGATTTTTTAAGCGTTTGAAGAACGTTATTTATGTACATATGTACGAGTTCATATGTATATTACACAGTGGGGCTGATCGCAACGTAGATATTAAGTAACATATATACATACATATGTATGTATATAACTTAGATGTGTTTGAAACTTGACCCCCTTTAGAGGAGGTGTGTGTTGCAGTTTAAGCACAAACTGCGATACAGTGGGCCAAAGATTACTACATCGGCCTTGAAATAATTACACAGTTTCCTGTGTCAACGCAAAAATATGTAAAGAAAGAAATTTTTATCTGTTGAGTTTAATGCATGAACGTTAAAATTTCGATTGGCACAGGGATATGTCAATCGACAGCCTGCGGCAGCCGGTAAAATATTAAAAAAAAATTTAGGCGATCAAGCTCATCAAAAACAATTGAAAACGCAGGGGTCTGCCCACGACAATCCAAAGATTTCGCTTCAAAAGCTCTCAAATATCTAAGGCCGCACGACAACAAATTTAAAATTGGTACAAAACTTAAGGAGCCACTGATGATGGGAGTGTCAGTCAGATAATTGATTAAATGAGTGGGGCGAAAACGCGGGCTCAAACTGCAAAAAGTAGTTTTCCAAAAAAATAATCGAGTTTAAAGTTTTTAATTTAGGTTAGGTTAGGTTGCACAGGCCGCCAGCTGCAAGCAACCGCCCCACTCCTATGTTGTGGTCGGTGTTGAACCAACCAATTTTTCGAATAAACTGGTTTATTCTCTCTAGAATGCATATTCCGTAAGGTCTGCGAGTTCGGGTAAAAACGAGTTACCTAGATAAATAGCTCTGTGGTAGGACAGAGCTGGGCATTGATAGAGGAAGTGCTTGACAGTTTCTTGCTTCTCAATCAATTTGCATGGGCATCTATTTGTATATTTACGAGTATATCGCCGGGTACAAAATTTAATAATACTGAAAATAACATAAATTTGTAATATTAACTAAATCCAATATCTGTCTTGTAACTATAATAAACTCCATTTCTTAAAAAATGATTTGATTTATAAGAAAAGCCTTTCAATTATCTTAAGAGCTGTTATAAAGAACTGAAGTTCTAAAGTTCAGATTAATAGGCGCTTTATTGCACAATTTTTTATAATTAAAAAAACGTGTTTGCCTATTAATAATATAGATAGATTCTATAATAAATAGATGGGGATGTTGTTGGCTGAAGTACATAGTTAGCGCGTTCACGACAAAGCAAATAATGTCTAAGAACGTGGGTTCGAGCCCAGCTTCAGGCAAGTCATAACATCCAGCATTTTTCAGATGTGATTAGTGATTAGTATGCCATTGTATTCGTTGTTGTTGGACTGTTTAAGTGATAAAGTCATAGCACTGGTCACTGAACAGTGCCTGCATCAATTGATACTGATGTATGCTAGTGGACATCACAACTTCCTCCTTCGTCAGTATTGTAGTAAATCGCCGGCGAAGTAAAATAATTAATAAAACATGGCTACACAGCTTAAAAACAAATTTAGTGCGCCTACTTGACATCAGAGGCGCTGCAACACTGATCTAAAAAAACTAACGGAACGCGTAATGTCAGAGTTGTAAAAATTAACCTTTCTCACTTTCACCATCTGTCCTCTCTCACTATCCCTTTCCCAAAGAAGGTAACACGCCTACCGGTTGGCAGGTATACTAATTGCCAGAGTGTTACTTTTCTTTAAAAAAGAAAAATTACGTTGTAATATAAAAGGGGGAAAAACAAGTATTAAAATAAAAATTCCCTACATTTTCCTTAAAATGAAAAAACTATGATCTTTTTATTTAAAATGATTATTTTTCGAACAAATTATTTGTTAGTAGTTTTTTTTAATCTAAAGGGATTATTATTTTGGCTAATGTTCGTAACATTTTTAGTCAGAAAGAATTGGACATCAGACAATATTCCAAAAGAACAAGGGAAAATTTTAACACTAATTAATTTCAACTTACACGGCAGAACAGAAACAACGTTGTTTTGCGGGAGCCGCTACACTCCCATCATCAATGTTCATGTGTGTTTCCATGTACCTTCGCTTGGAATTTTCTAATAAATTCCCTACAAAAAGGGAAAATTCCGTACTCTTGGCATCACTGGTTATGACTTTATTGCACTCGATCGATAAGTACCCTAATAAAACAGGCGAGCGAAAAACAACATTATCCGATAGTATATATTGCACTTGATCCGGATGATATAAAAATGAAACTATATACTATCAGCCCAATTATGAATAATAAAGTCCCCGGGAGGTTTCTCCCTTTTCCGAAAAAGGGGCTGTTCACATAGAATATGCGAACAATTAATATCTCAAGATATATGGATGTGAACAGCTCCTTTTTGGGAAAAGGGAGAAATCTCCCAGGGAATTGTTTAAAAGGACTTAATTTTCTAAAATATTTTTGCACTGAATTTTTTTTCCAAAATTTCAATATTGGTGACGAATAACATACTACATTCAGCACTACTTTATGCAATTGATTGTTTATCACTCTAAGCCAAAAGTCATGCTGATAGTTCAGTGTCAAAAACTTATTATTCAATATCCCAATTTTTAAAAGCAATTTTTTAGAATTTTTGTATATCGAGGACTGGAATATGGTGTAATACATATCAAAATTTCATCCATCTAAATATCCAATCCTCCAGCAAGATAATTGCATAAGTCTTGTTTTAGCGAATATTTCCTCTTCCTAAATTGAAATAGAAAGAAAAAGTAAAAAAATGTGTTCGTATATGTTAACCGCAGTTGCCTCAAACTTGAAATAAGTGTAAATAAATTGTACATCTTCGTAATCATTATTCTAAAAGTCCAAATTCCAATCCATTGGTCAGCCAAGTTTCAAGCAAATCTAGACAGGAACTTAGAAGTTATATATTTATTAATAAAGCTTTCAGTTAAGGAAGTCACAAAATGGAAATTCAGACGGCCTGCTCCAAACCCTATTTGATTACGACAATGCCAGTGCTCGATTAGTCCAAGGGACTCATGACACCTCTGGGATCGGTGCTTGTTTATTACCATTTATTTTTTTATCGATCCCATTGTGCATTCCATTTTATTTAATAGAGCGAAATGCACATTTTGATTTTCTGTTTGTTTTTGGTAAAATAATAATAATTTGTCTCTTGTAGATCCGCTAAACATTCGATAAAAGTCGTATATTATTCTGTGAATATAATACAAAACCATATCAAATTAATTTAAATATAAATAAATATTTAACATAAAAATAAATATTTTAATACATAAAACAAATATTGAGTTTGATTGTACAGTTGGTTCGTGTTTGCATTTTAGCAAAAAAAAAAACATATTGTTTATTTATAAATCGGGAAAAAGACTGTTTGAAATTTTGAAAATAATTTTCAAAATTTGCAGCAAAACATTCTGGAGGTTTTAATACAACAATCCCGTTCTATTTCAACCCTTAAAAGGAAATCAAAACTCAAGGTAATTCTTTTAATTTAATAAAATTTATGTTAATTCCATACAAAGTTGCAGTTAATAAGAATTATAGAGCTTAGACCAGGCATGGAAAATAAAGATTTCAAAATGGTACTCAGCTTTTGCATAGAAAGTACTTTTTTGATATCAAAAGTACAGTAGAATAGTAAGCAAAAAAAAAATAATAAAGCTAATGCCAGCTTAACATGCAAGGGAAGCAACTTTGAGGGTCCACCCATTATTGATGAATAACAAATCGAATGTGAACTAAAATTGGATTTCTATTAATAAACTTAAAAAAGTAAATCAAGTCAAGCAAAGCAAATGAAAACAAAGTTGTTTAAGGTTTTGGTACCAAGAAGAGCAAATACTTAAATAAAGATATAAGGAATTTTTGTTAAACATAATTTCGTATATAATAACTATTATAATAATAATAAACCTATACTCGTAGAAGAAGTATGGAAGTTATAGTATGTTTTACAACTGTATGCGCAATTTAAACGTTTCAGCTTGGAAGAAAAGAAAAACGTACAACAGCGCTAAACTTCCCATCTCTGGTTTAGATTGTGTTTATCAAATTTCTATGGCAGCTATATTTTGAGGTCATCGACTAAAAAAAAGCAAACCCAAAATATTCTTTTTGACAGCTTGAAAACCTAGATGATCATCAGTGTAATACAAAAATATTTTTATTTATGTAGTTATTTGCCCCGAATTTTTCACAAATTGTGCCATTACCCAAGATGAATGGAAAATATCGACCCGTTCCCATATTGTATTTTCTATAAAAAGTTTTAGAAAGAAAATCGGAACAAGAATTTTTATTACTCATAGTTTGCTTTCTGGTATTGAATCTGGTTTTCGTCAGAGTCATAGCAGCGCACATAGGGCTGGCTTGAACAAATAATTGGCCAAAATTATTTTAAAGCCATATTTATACTTTTTTTTAAAAGAAACAGCATTTACAACCAAGCTTACGCTTATTTTCTTAAGTTTAGATCAATTTCTAAAGTTTAAAAACCGCTTAACCCTTTCATGCATATGTTGTATATATACAACAAATTTTTTTTCGTAAAATTTAATTTTCTAATGCTATATTTATAAAAACGAAGTGTGTCAAAAGCCATTATATGAGTTTTGGGTCCACCTTAAACCTGAGTAAACAAAAATTTAAAAAATGGGTTCACCAAAAATTTTTTATAATTGATCAAAAGTTGCTTCAAAAATTCAAGCTAAGGTGAAATGAAAAATATACATCAATATCTTCTTTTTTTTATCGTATGACAGCTGAACTGAGCCGAAATTTTAAAACTCTACGTAAATTAAAAAATCGTAAAAAATTTATAAATTTTATAATACACCAACATATTGATATTTAATCACTTCACCTTAAATATTTTAAATTTTTTTTTAATGTTTTGAATAAACTTTGAATAAACCTTCAGCTTTATTTTCCATTTTACACTTTAGAAATTACTTTTTTTTTAAAAAAACTAGAAAATATTTAAAAATGTTTAAAAACACCTGCACTCAACTATTTTTTCAAGTGGACTGAAGTTTATCAATTTTAATGCTGTAATGTTAAACGGTAAATTGCAATTTACAAAAACAAAATGCATTTGTGGTTGCTCTGATGTGTTTGCTATTAGATTGCAACAACAAAATTATAATCGTATGTAAAATATTTAGTTTTGGCCTAAAATTAGAATTTCGGGACCTTAGTGCAGCTTTGCAGCTCTTGTGGAAGTCAGTGAAATTATATGGCAGGGACTAGATGTTTCTGGATCATTCTAAGGCATTCGATGCCGTATACTATGATATACTCAGAAAAAAAAACTGAAACACTTTTTAATTTCACAAGCATATTAACTAAACTAACATCATCATATCTTTCGAATCTCACACAATCGGTGTTTGGTCAGATAGCTTGTTTCTTCGGGGGGAGTGCATTAGGCCTCTATTTTGGGCCCACATTTTCTCTATATGTAAATGAGTTGCGGAGGCAAGTATTGACAAGTATTTCTGACGACATAAAACTTACATTAAGTAGCTCCGTCGAAAATATTGCTTCATGTATATCCCATCTAAATAACGATTTAAGGAGAATTTATTTCTGGGCTAGCGCTAACGGATTTTGGTTTGAAAAAAGTGTTATTCCCTTTATTACCGATGATGACATTGCTTTAAAAGGTGATTACATTGAAATTGTTAACGCAGCTTTTCAAGAGCAACTTGACATAAACTCTCTGGTTGGTTAAACTAATGAAAAGTTAAGAGGTCTCTGGTCTACACAGCATTTCACTCCATTAAGAATAAGGATTATAATTGCCAAGACTTACCTAATTTCTTTATTACTATGTGGGTTTGATTTATTTGCAAGCTGTGACTCAGATAGTAAAAGAAAACTAATTATCTTATATAACAACATTATAAAATATGCGTATAGATTGAGAATGTTTGATCATGTGTCCTTCATGCTCAAAAAGCTCTACAGAGTCTCTCCTGAATGCCTAGTTTCTGAATGGCAGTTTTATGTATATGCCCGCTTGTCTTTGAAACAATCTTCCACCAAGTTAACAACTTAACAGCAATGTTAATAGTTTCAAAACATTTTTATTTAAATTCTTTACATAATTTGTTAATAAACATTGATATATTTATTTATATTGAAAGGAATTGTTTGGCTCAAGGTCAAGCTCAAGTCAGAGTTCACCCATTTCATATTTAATTTAAGAATTTTTTTTTAATTCATTATTTTATTAAGAAAATAATATTGGAACCAAGGCGTAATTAACCAGGTGACAGCATTACAGCAGCTGACTATTCGTTGCAAATGTCAAAATACATGCAAAATACTTTTGTCTTTTTTTTACTTTTTTTCTGTATCTGTTTTCTTTTGTTTTATGGGTTAGGTTTTTGACATATGCAATGAAACTACACAAACAAAAATGCCTGTTGTTCTTGTATTGCTGTAATTGTTTTCCTAATGCTGTCACCTAGTTAAATACACTTTGATTAGAACAATTTGCTCACCAGACTAGCAATTTTCATATTTTGATTTGCTAAATAATAAATAAAGAGGGGATCTAAAATAATAATTATTCTTGAATTTTCAAAGGAAAAAAGCAATCATAAGGAAATATCGGAGAGATAATTCAAGGACATCATTTTGATCGTTTTTCACTATATTTGCCGAAAATCATATGCTTTTTAAATATTTTATTTTTATTTTATTTTTTTTTTTGCAAAAATTATTGTCATATTCAGATTTTTATTTTTTTTGCAAAAATAGTTGTCATTTTCGGATTTTTATTTTCTTTTGTCAGAAATAATTTCGGATTTGAATTTTTTTTGTCTGAAATATTTGTCAGATTCGGAATATAATAAATATTCTGACAAAAAAAAGAAATAATCTGACAAAAGAATCATAATCTGACAAATATTTCTGACAAGAAAAAAATTCTGAATCTGACAAATATTTCTGTCAACAAAAAAATCTGAATCTGACAAATATTTCTGACAACAAAAATAAAAATCAGATTATGAAAAATATTTCGGACGAATAAAAATAAAAATCAGAAACTGAGAAATTTTTTTGCAAAAAAATAAAATAACAAAAATCAGAAACTGACAAATGCTTCTGACAAAAAAATATAAAAATCAGAATCTGATAAATATTTCTGACAAAAATAATATAAAAATCGTAAAATAACAATTAGATTTTGATTTTTACTATAAATGTCATAATTGTTACGGTTAGTGTTGCCAGGTAATTTTGTCTTCTTCCCAACAACAAATAAATAAAACATAAAGCACCTTTTTTGTAATCTTCTGGAATGCAAAAGCTTAACTCGAGTCAGTTTTAAATTTATGTACTAATATCATTAGCTGAATAATTTTAAAATATCATAAGTTTTTAAAATTTTATTCGCTTTCGCAATGGAAAGCTTCTTTAGGGATATTTAATTAATATTAACAATTGATTAGTTTTAAAAACAATATTATCTATCTATATTATTAATAGGCAAACACGTTTATTTAGATTTTGAAAAGATTTGTATGTTTTTAAACGGGTTTTTACATAGATGTTTGAGCAATACGCGTTTAAAGTTGCTACTAACACATGCAGACTTATTACACATACATGTATCAGCTTCAACTTGAAAAATAAACAAAGTGTGCATGTGGTGTGCCTATCCAATTTGCTTTTGCATAGCAATGAGTCAGTTTTAAAATATTTATTTGGAATTTTTTTCTTTTTATATTTTATTGTTTTTCATAAATTAAATTTCCCTGCAGAGGCTTTCCATAAAGAAAGATAAATATTGGAGAATAAAATATTATTATCTGTTGAGCTTGAGCTTGAAGAAGTTTTTTTTAATAAAATATTAGTAAAAAGGTCGAAAATTAGAATAGTTTTTGAAATATTTCTATTAAATAAATTATTGAAAAAAAAAACATATTTGCCACAAGTACTGGATTTATTTCAAGTCCAGTAAAAGTTGCAAAAACTTTTGGGTATACTAACGCATTTACTTACTATCTACTTGAAGGAGATGCTATTCAGTTATAAAATATGCTAATACATAATTGTTGTACATGTAAGCAAATATGAATAACCACTCAAAATATTCTATAAATTTTATATATTGAAACGATTAATTTGGCTCAATATTAATAAAAGTTCGACTAAATACTTATAAATATTCTATATATTTATTTTAGTCCTCTAAATTTCCCTTCCAAGAATTTTTATTCCTTTCATTTTTCCTTAAGTGAAATAAGAATTTTTAAAAATATAAGGGGAAGCTCTTAAACTGAGACTGAGGATGAGTAACATAAACCTGAAACGTAAACCTTATATATTAGTGAAGTTATTTTAACAATAACTTATGTTCGGACAAATTCCAGATTAGGTGGGATGTAATGACCACTTTTGTATAAATTTCATATTTATGGCATGTTTTTGTTTATTCCATGCCACTGTGCTTTGTTAAATATATAAGTTATGTATAAAATAAATTAAATCGCTAGTTGTATCACATTTGTGCTTAAAGAAATCTGTCCTAAAACACAATAAAGTAGTTTTTCTCTTCATAACATCTGTCATACAACGCCAACATCAATCAAACGTTTAAGAGTTAAACTCGGTTTTATATAAAAGAAAATATCACACACATAAAAGAAAAAAAAAAGTGCCACAGCATTGCA
Organism: Gymnocheta viridis; assembly: GCA_956483585.1. NCBI lineage: Eukaryota > Metazoa > Arthropoda > Insecta > Diptera > Tachinidae > Gymnocheta > Gymnocheta viridis. The sequence continues at coordinate 11,051,265 of OY101440.1, forward strand.
AATATAAAAAATTACCGCAACATAGACACAAGTATACAAACACCACGAATATAATAGCGACGACAATGTCCTTGTAGTCCTGATGAGGGCACTGCACTCATGCCTGAATGCATTCGTGTCTTGTTGTTTTTACACTTTTATTTTCTAAAAATTACTACCACTATTGCATGTAGTAAATTAATAGTTTCTTTTGTTGCTGTTGTTTTTGTTGTTGTTGTCAAGTTACCTTGTGACGTTTCCTTTTTTTATTTGTTTTTTTATAATTTCGTTGTTATTTTTGGTTCATACAATAAAAATAACATGCAATGATGAGTAAGAAATAAATTAAGCAGGCATACATAAAAGAAATGCTAGACTTTTTAATTTTCTTTCATCTTTGATATTAAATAGAAATCAAAGGAAACGACTAAATATTGAAAATCCTTTTTCATACGAAATATTGGTGGAGTATTTGAGGGTTAGTTTGTTTCATTTCTTTAAACACTTAAGGGAGACAAACAGTGATGTGCTATTCAAAATTGATTGTTCAACATTGCTATCATGGCACCGTGATACACATAAGAACAATATAATAAAGGAAAAAGTAGGTGACCGTTTGTTTCAAAGTGCTGGGGCGCATATTATGCTTTATCTATATATGTATATCTAACGTCAATGTTGATAATTAACCTCAGACATATGAATAAATACATATATATGTATGTATGTATGGATATGTATGTGGACACATATGTAAATAAAATAGATAGAAAAACTAAACAGTTCAACCCATACACTATTTCAACTAAGGACCACTACAAAAATATTTATAAGCGGCTTACAAAAACAAATACATATTTATAAAGAAAACTAGGTTAATAAATTTGTATTGTTAGAATTCTTATTTTCTTCTTTTTTATTGTTTTATTGCAAAAAAAGGCCTTAAACAACACAAATACACATACACACACAAACGAAGAAAATCAAAGAAATAAAAGTCTATAGCAGGAAACAACAATAAAAAATTCTAATACACGCATACACACACATACAAAGTCAAGTCATATGCTAAGAACTTTGAGCTGTTTCAGAATATAAATGGTTTTTCAAATGCATTTGTTCCTCTTTTAGTTATTTATTCCTATTTTACACACCTCTCTTATTATTATAAGTTGTTAATGAAATTGTTTACGCTTTAAACACATATAAGACTGCGGCTACACAACTACAAGACTACATACACTGTTGGCTGCATTCGTCGCCGTGTATTTATCTATTTAATTGTAGTGAAAACAACAGTAAAAGCTGTTTGTTGTAGAAATACAAATTTCAGTGGTACCACTTTCACATATTTGATATTTTTAAAAATAAAATAATTTATTCAAAATATACTTACACATAAATTTATTTATTTAAAACCTCTTGATTGTTAATGGATTTATAATTGGGGTATTCAGACGGTCGTCATAAAGTCATATGTCTTAAAATAATAACACGAAAAAATATGACTGCTGTGAACAACCCCTCATTTAAAAATATGTCGAGGAAGAACAAGCAGTATGTAATTTCTCTCACACTCTCTCAAATTTCTGCTGTTTAGTTATGACAAAACAAAAACACAGCATAAATAGTCTTATTATTTTAGGTCTTTTTTGTTTGAAGCACAACAACAGTTTTTTAAGACGTCATAAAATAATAAGACATTATGATAGGACACCGTGTGAATACCCCAAATATTTTCATTTTTTAATGTTCTTTTCTGTTAAATAAAAATAAATCTTTTTAAGCTTTTATTTATTGCATCCATCTTATTGTATTGGCAGCACTGGATCTGCTCATTGTCGCCAACAATGATGTTAACTTTTTCATTTCGATTTCCGTACAGCACTAAACTAATTACCGTTTTTTAGGTAAAATTACCGTACTCAAAGTCTTGTACAAAAATATAACAAAATTTTGTTATTAAAACAGATTTATGTTTTTAATTCAATACATTTATTTACGAAACAACAAAAACTTGAAGAAAAAAATAATAAATAAAGTAATTCACAGTTTGTACTTTCAGTAGATTTTACTGTATAATTTTTTGTACAATTTAAAGCTTTGTTATTCATAAATTTGAATTGATTTTATAATTTTGATATAGCAAAACATAAAGCTTGTGACTGTCTATATAAGTTTTAAAACTTAATTTGATTGCAATAGATTTTTATGATCAACTGCATTTTGATTAAAATATAGAAAATGTTTGTCATTGAATTTAATATTTAAAACGTCATCAGCATTGACAAAAGATTTTGGGTGTAGGATTCGTGCAAGTGCGTCAATATTTAACTTTTCTCTTATCTTGATTTGGTTTTGATTTATTTTTGAAAAAATTGGTTACACAATAGCCGAACTATCTGCTAAAGTAAATATAATATATAAACCAAATTTTTTCAAAAACGAAACATTATATTTCTTTATATTGAAGACGTTTTTATAAAACTGCAGAATGTAATTTTTATCAACATCTTTTATTTGCCCTATAAGCCTAAATTGCTTGTCTTTCTCGTGAAATTCATCATTTTGAACATCTTCTGGAAAATGCTAAGCTAAAGAACTTATGGAGTTATTGGTATCGCACAATTGTGCATTTATTATACTCGTATCCATTTTTTTATAGATTGTTGTTGATTCGATTCAATAGGAAATCTTTTTTAATTTCTTGAACGCTTCGTAAATCAAATCGAAATATCCATACTTGAAAGACTTGCGATTACTTTACCGCTTAGATATATTTTGTCTAGAGGTAGGTGATTATCATCAGCCTCAAAATTAAAATCTTTCCACACAGTGCCGTCTAAGTTCTTAGAGTTAATAAAATTGCTTAAGGTACGGTCACATCTGACAAACATTTGCCCAAAAAAAACGTAACCACTACTTTTGCTTGGGGTTAGTGTGATTTAGCTTGGTTTTTATATCTTAAAATGAAGTCAATTATGCTGCAAAATGCTTTTTTTATATTATTTTTAATAAATGCGAACCCGTATTTAAAAAATATTGGAATTAAAGAAAATGTAAATTTAGCTTGCCTGTTGGTCACGTTTTTTTCGGCAAATGTTTGTCAGATGTGACCGTACCTTTAGGATTGTTTCAAATGTCAAAGATATTTGATTATATAAAATATGGATTTTGTATTTTCACTTTGCATTTCTAAATTTAAATAATGTAAAAAAATACGAAAAAAAATTTGTTCAACAAAGAGATCATCAAACCGTTCAACTATCTTTACAGAAATGTATTAAATATTTTACAAAGGGTGCGCCTTTTATAAAGCGGAATAAGTAAGCGATGTCAAATTTTTTTCACACATTTAAAGCACATAGAATTTAACTAAAATTAGCGTTATTTCAAATAGTTCTAATAACACCCTACTGTACAATACGGTAATTAACCGTACGGTTGTCATCACTGGTCGCCAACGAAAATAGAAATTATGCTTAGTTGGCGACAGCAAAAACCGACCGCCGTTTGGCGTCAAAATAATAGTCCTCATATAAACTTTTGTATTCTAATTTTTACGTATTGTGGTCGGTAGCTTGCAGTCGTCTATGTGTTTATAGAATTAGAACATAAACAAAAACAAAATGTTTGAGAGAAGTTCATGTAAGTAAGTATAAATATTTGCATTTGCATTCGTTACGTTAAATAAAGACGTATGATTAATAACAAAGAAATGCATATTAATCATACGTCACGGATTGTTTTAAAAAATTTGACTGGTATTTCCTTGGTTTATTTAATTAAAAATAAATTATATGTATTCATACAAAAATAAATTAGGTTTGAAATGTATTTTATAGCAAATTTTTCATAAAAATTTTCTTTGAAATACATTCCATATACAAATAATTTTTTATAATGAAAAATGCTTTGTAAATTCATGATCCAATAATACAGGTCTGTTTAATAGTCCAGATAATTTTTTGTAGCGTTGTGTTTATGAATGACCGAAAATTGTGAAATTTTCAAAAATTTTGTGTTGAAATCAGTGTTGGAAAATTACATTTTTCTTCGGTACAAAAAATATTTTAAATAGTTCTTTTTTTACCCGTTTTACTCCTCCGGTTCATTTAGTACTTTCAAGCTAATTAGACTTCTACGTGTCCAACAATCGCTTTCCAGTATATCTCAACAAATATGTACATATAACATACTGAAAGTATTTTAAAAGAGTACTACGTCTTAAGATTATCCTTAAAAATGCTTTTACAGGTCTCGCTTCATATCCAAGTAATAAACAATTTCGATCTCAAATTAAGAACGATTTGCAATAACAGCTCGCAAATTAAATAATTTTCATGCAAAATTAAAATTAAATAAATTAAAATTAAACTAAATAAATGAAATTAAATAAGTCCCTAGCAAAAATTAATTAACTGCCAATTCCAATATTTCCCCAATTTAAAAAGCCTCACAAAAAGCAAATAAAAACATCAATTTGAAATTAAAATATTAAATGACTGTATTGACTACTTTGAGTTTTATCTGCTTAGTTGCACGATTGTGTACCAACTAAAAAGGGCTTGAATAAATCCTTCGGTGGCATAATCATATTTACCTTTATAACCTTGATGTGTACAAAATTATAGAGAATTTTAATATTGTAATTCTCAAGATCTAGTCACACAAACAAATATGAATAACTTGTTCACTATAAAGATGCCAAGCACTTCTTGCTTGTCATTGGATTTTGACTGTTTTTTCTTTTCTTTCTATGAAACATTTATGATGAATGTGTGTCACGATGATGTGTAGCTGCTGTGGGGTTGATGTTTTGAAAAATGTTGTTTTGATATAAGAGTCTGAGTACACAACCGGATAAAACCTTCAACAAAGGTCAACTAACTGATGTTGTTGTTCTTGTTGTCGTTGCTGTTATTTGTGAGTGCAAGCATATTTATTTTGCACTGGGTCAAAGTAAAATTCTACTGATTTTATGATTATGCAATTTTCCTGTAACAACTACTAAATGTAAACAAAAAACTTCAACTGAATGTTTAAACATAAATCTTTATGACATATTTGTTTTTTGCATATTATCCGAAACAATGTTAAAATGTATACGAAAAAGAGGGTTGATTTTTTTTTATTTTTGTCAACGAAGGCTTAGTTAGGTTCTTTGTTCAGTTACTTATATGAGTCTACGCAAACCCGTACTTTCCTAGAGCTATTGAAACATTGCCAGAGTTAACCATCTTCACTATCGGGCGTAGAAGAAAAGTTGTTTAAGCTAGTGCGATTTCAGATAGAATACTATTTGTAAAACAAGAAATAACCTTAATACAGTCCGTTTTCCCATATGCAAAAATCAGATGCAAGTTTCACCACGAATTTTTATGAATTATGTTTTTATTAAAGGTTGTAATCTCTTATTTACTTTTACTTGCTGGCACGAAAGGGCACTGAAATCAAAGGCTCGTTTTTATAGCAAATAATTTGTACTTGAAATGCATTTTCAGAAAAATTTTCTTTAAAATAATTTCAAAACCAAATTATTTTCTTTATAAATACGGCTAAAACAATTTAAAACAAAAACTTCTTAGCGCAAAAAATTGGTTTTAGCTCTTTCAAGAAAATAATTGTAAATTTTTTATTAGATATGGCGTGGCACATTCTGCATGAGAAGATGAAAAAAAAAACGTAACAACGACATTTTAGAGTTAGAGAAATACATGTATTTAAATTTATTAATCGAGATTGCCTCGATATCTTCTTTCAAAGATTTTCAAAAACTTTTGTTTTAAATATGGTTTAGGGTCTACTGATGATTTGGCATTAGCACCGATGAAATGCATGTATATAGACTAGCTAAAAAACCCTCAACAAACAAAAGTTTTTGAATATCATATGAACGTGTGTTCAATTTTTTGCGTGAATATTTGCATATGAAAAAGCTATCGCCAAGATGGGTGCCGCGTTTGTTCAGTGTCGAACAAAAACGAGTTCGACAGACCACTTCACAGCGGTGATTGTACATGACAAAGCGTATCCTGTTGATTTTTGGCGACGATTAAACCTAACAATTCTTGAACTAAAACGCAAAAAAATAAACTGTGAGATCATTTTGTTTAAGGAGATCTTATAAAATAATCTTTTAGAAAAATAGTTTGGTTTGAATGTTTAGGATTGAAGCGATTATTTTTTTCTTTAGTTTTGACTTGGAAAAAATCTTTCACTTGTAGTAGATTTTGGAATAATCGAAAGCAACCCATAGTACAGAATATTTAATTTCTCAGTCCTTTTCCTGCATTTCTCTAAACATAAAATCTTCCATTATGCCATCAGAGACCTGGTTCTTTTTAATTTTTAACACTTCTAATTGTTTTGGTTAATTTTGTTAAAAAAAGTACGTGAAAAAAATCTATTGACAGCAAACACTTATTTAAAATGAAGACCATTGAACACCTGCTGGAATACCTGAAAAATTATTTTCTAAATACAAACCTTTGAACTTTTGTGTATGGGACGAAAGAAATATTTAAAAACACAAAAAATATGTTATCATACTACAAGAAATTAAAAATTTTCTTACAACGGCTAATCGAGTGAAATTAATCGGCTTAATCGTTAATCGAAAATATCCAATTTTAAATTAACTGATCGTTTAGTCGGGTAGTAATTAATCGGTTAACCGATTAACGTTTAATCGAATGAATACTCTGCAATATATACTGTAGTCCATAAACAAGTGTTTCCTAAATAATATTTTATTTTGTCACTAATAGATTTTTTCTATAGATTGACTATCAGTCTGTATCATACCGAAATGAGTCTCTTCATGCTTGAACTACTTTGGGAAATATTGCAGACCTATTGTCGGATATCCGAATAATACAGAAATGATCTACACCCTCAAGGCTAATAAAGTACGAGCCATTCGTGAGATAAAACCAGAAAACGTCAACAATGTCTTGCGAAATTGGACTGACAGTCACATGAATGAAATCGCGTTCCATAAATAATATGATGTTCCGCAATTCACCACTTGGGGAGCAAACGGTCTCATTTATTGACTCCCGACAGACTGTTTTGCGGGCTGTTTCTTAATTCCTCGTTCCATGAAAACCCTGCAGTTGTCAGCTCACGTACGGTTGTCATGTGCCAAATTGTTTTTGGACGTCCATGACGCCGAGAACCTTGGGGATTGCACTGCAGCGCTGCCCTTTCTACCTCGTTATCGGATCTCAGAGTATGACCAATCCATCCAAATTTCCATTTCAGGATGTCGTACTGGATTGGCTGTTCGTTCGTGCTTTGAAGCAGCTGAGCGTTAGTTATTGTGTTGGGCCAAAAACATCGAATAATATTTTGCTTTGGGATAAATCCCATATTTCATATCCGTATAGGAGTATGAGTTTCGCACATGTGTTAAATTCTCTGGTCTTCAGTTGCGTTGAAATAATAGGAATATTTATTATTTCTAATTAAACCATAATATACCAAAAGAAGTTTATTTTATTTAATTTTTGAAAAAAATACTTGTATTTGGACTTCCCTATACAAAGCCAACACACAGTGTATTTATTGACTTTATTAGGTTATGGAAAGTGCAAATAGTTAATATTTTTTGGGGGTATTCTAACAACTACTAAAACATCAAAGTTTTTAGAGGATTTTTTTTACACAAAAAACGTTTCATCTCCTCTCACAATTTAATTATCACTTTCTGCGCGGTTTCATATTTACAAATTGGTTGGTTGGTTGGTGTCCAGTGACAGTAACCATGTCACTGGACATGAGTACGACAGCGTGTACGAGAATTTGTTTGTGTCTGTGCAAATATTTGTTGGACTACAGATATTTGTGTGAGTTATCATTTAAAAATTTTTTGGTGTTACATTTCTGTTTTTGGGTTGGTGTATCTATTTTGAAATTCAAGGATATTGTTTGTTTAAAAAATTCAATGTGTGTCCAGGTAAAGTCGAAGGGCAATAAAAAAACGATTAAAATAATTTAAGAGGATAAACTTATAAAATAGAATGCTATAAGCATAAGTGTAATAAGTGTATCAAATATTATTTAAATATTTGTTAAAATTAACTCAAACCCAAATAAAATATCAAATGTATTAAACTACCATAATTTTTTTTTACAAAATCAACATTCAGATAATTGTGCCAAATAATAGATTATACAAGCTGCTTTCTTGGAAAAGAGGAAGTGCGGAAAAATTCATGACTGTGTAAATTTTGATAGAAAAAGTTTCATTTTAATCAACTCAATAATTATGGGCTTAGTTTGTGAATAGTATTACATCGCCTCGGTTGTAAAGAACACGCAGTAATTTAAAGTTTGCTTAGCTACGAGAATTTATTTATAAATTTACTTTGACGTCTATTTGATGCTATTCAAAAAAACCTTTAACAGAAACTATTAAACATCTGATAATGAAGTTTTTGTTTGAGAGCTGCCGGTGCTCGAGCTCAGGCGACTAAAGCCATCATCATGCGGACTATAATGATAATTTTTGTGATATAATGGGTGTCCCAAAATTAACGCAAGGTGTTAATTTTCCGCCTTGTGTGCAGTAAAGTTTTAGTACGCATAAAAAACAATTTGACAGCTGACAGTTTTGGCTTGTGAAAATTAAGCGTTACACGGGAGAACAATGTGCTTTCATTTCATATCTCAAAAATAATGAAAAAAAAAACGAAAAACTTTGTTTTCTAAAATTTTCAAAAACTTTTGTTTGTTGACCTTAAACCATATCTTTGAAAAGTTTCAAACTTCTTATCATATAATAAATTTAAGAAATACTTTGTTTTCTATTTAATTCAAGTCTGCATTAATTTTGCGTCTCCCTTTACTTCTTAATGAATAATTTCAGTTTTTATTCAAGTTTTTAAAATTCTCTATTAATAATGAAATATTTGAAAATAACGTGATCATTTTATAGAAGAAAGGAAAAGTTGTATTGTTCCAGTTAAAGAAAAAACCAGGGGGGCTATTTCTAAAAATAATGGTAAGAAATATGTATCTGGTAAACTAATGATCCGATTACTAAATAATGTACGCAAAAGTCATACAGCAGGACCTAAGCCTTCTGAAAATCAAAATCTTGACCATCCGGTCAGAATACACGAAGAGCTACAGGGTTTCAAAGTCGACCACCTCGATTATTAGAAGCTTTTTTATTCAAAAGAAAAAAGGGTATATTTTTGATCGGTCATAATTAAATGTAGTCAAGGCAGATTCACATCAGGTAGTCCCTTCCGAATTCGCCTTAAAAATTATAACAGATGTGTTTAAAACGATTGACAAATTTATAAAAGATTAAAAAAAAAATAAAAAATAAAAATATTTATGTATGTCTTGGGAAAATGTAAATATATAAAAAGATTAAGAAAAACTGGACATAGGATGTATTTCGGAGTCGACATCACGAACCGTATCTGGAAAGGCACAAATGTGCGAAATGTGTCACCAATAAATCACGCCAGATGGCAGAAGCAGCAGTTGCAGCTCCTACAGTTCTAGCCATACCAGTGCGAAATACGTCGATTCGTACTATTAGTGGTACGCTGGTTGGTGGTACTGCCTCAGCTCTATAGTCGGCTGGTATTGATAAGCAACAGCAAAGATATAACTTATAAAATAGAGCACAATGTATGATGTTTTTTATATGAAAAATGTTATTTCTAATAAAATATCTTTTTATTATTAATATAAATTCTTTCTTATGTAAACAAACAAAATAAATTAAAAAATTTGGCAGCCAAAATTCAAGCGAATTCAGTCACATGATCCCTCGAGGACACCTGTTGTGAATTCGCCTTGAATGTAGTGTTTATTTATGTTTTTTGTTTATTATTAAAATTTTTTTTTAATCAATAAATGTCTTAATTTGAAGTGATATAAAATGTATTGGTAATTTGTTTTAAAGGATTTCAGGTTTTGGATGACACAAACGTAAAGTTGAAGGAGGGCTCAGTGTTGATGTGTAAAAATTATCAGGATCATCCATAATTAGTGAGGATGATTTAGGTTAAAATAGGGTGGCGGTGCAGGAAATAAATATCTTCTGTCTGTAATAATAATTGTTAAATACTGTTTAGATTAATTTGTGAATTAGTACATTTGTTTATCGTTTTTTTTTCGTGGACAATTTGTTTGTATTTATGTATGTATGTATAGAATCCGCGATCTTCCTTGGTGAGCTACTTGGACTGCTTCACAGGTACCTTAAGGGCAACTTTTATAACAACTTTTACAGTTCATAACTCTTATAAACACAGTGGACGTCCGGTAGTACCGAACTCTCTTTGTTACGAAAATCCAATAGTAGGAAAGGCAAAATTTTTGCTCTAACTATTCTAAAGTACGTGATAGAACGTCGATCGGGCGAATAACATTTTATTTGGAAGAATTTTATATTTCTTTTAAATGTAAATGAATTTGTTGTTTAAGTTTTAAGTCTTATTTTGCTTTAGCAACAGTGAAATGCGTATAGGAACTAGCTACGTTTACACCTCCATAATCAATTTCAATGTATTTTAAGTAATATTTGGGACAATTTGTGCATATAAAGTACTTCTGGAAAACTTATTAAAGAAATTTAAAAAAATCTTATAAAAGTTTCACAAAAAATTTTATATTGAAAGGAACTGTTTGGCTCAAGCTCAAATCTGACTTTACAAATTTCTTTTTTTTTTGTAATTTTTGAGAAATTTTTTATAGAGTCATATTATAGTTATTGAAGGGACTTTATAAAAAATCTCTTAAAAATATACGTTCTTTAATAAAAGGTGATGATCAAATCTGTCAAAGATTTTACTGAAGTTAGTGTAGATAACATTAACAAACTGTCTATTTGCGATAGCAGGTTTGTATGAATTTTCAAATAGTAGTAAAAAAATAATCGAAATAATCGTCATATCATAACACAGTGCAACACGAAAAAAATAACCATATATGGACACCACTACGTGATAAAAGACCAAAAAGAAAACCCGTGCCTCCCAGTTTTGCCCAAAGTGATGCATTTTTTTATTGGCCCCCAAAGATTTGGGTGCCATTTTTGCAAAATACTGATAATTTTCTCAGGCTCATATTTTGTATATCGTAGAGAATTTTGATTTACTCTCTGAGGCAAAGTTGTAGATCTTGTCATAACAAACTAGAATTGTGAACATACATATAAAATCAAAAGATGAAAATTGCAAAAAAATTATAAAATATATATATATATATATATGTATATTTAAAAATCCACATAGTATTCTTCGCTTTCTTATGCTTTTAACTGTCTGTCTGTTTTCATAAAATGAAAAGAAAATCTTGTGACAACAATAAAATACGATAATCTGTTTTTGGTTTCAAAACAAATTCTCATACGAAATTTCATTTTCATTGTAAATAAAAACGGGCAGTAAAGATTGTAATGAATTGGGAATTTATAGTCCGCATCAAAATTAAGCAAAAGAGAATAAATACACATAAAGTATTTCTACCATAAGTGAATTAAAAAAAATTTGGTTGTCAGAAATATTATACAAATTCAAAATAATTTGCTGCTAATCAATTATTTACAAACAAATGTATTTTTAAAATACAATCCAATCAAAACTGGTGAAATAAAATATTTTTCAAAAATACTTGTTATTAAAAGAAAAAGAATATATCGTCATATGAATTCATAAAAGCCCTAAGTTATATTGAAACAATTTTAGAGGACAAGCAAAGCACTCTCTAGTATGCAAATTTAAGCAACATTTTTCAACATTTTTTCAGTTTAAGCCTATTTTTATTAAGGAATTAGTACAATTTTAATATATAAAATTTTCCAAGAAATCGTTTTTGAATTTTTTGTAACTTAGAGCTTTATTTAAATCATATGACGATATGTATGTATGTATATATTTGTATGTACCATAAACAATTATATTTTCCTTTGAATAATATAAAAAACACGTATTTGATATTTTCGTATTTTAATTTTTTTTTCAGTTGTCTAAATGGAGCGAAGTGAAAGCAAACGAAGAAGGCGGTACGTATTTTTATGCGGATCAATAAATTTCATTTACATTTTTCCATAAATTTAAAAATTATTAATATTTTAAAATGCAATAACAAATGAAATATGCCTCTATTATGAACAATGGAAATATTGTTTTGGCATAATTAAATAAACAAAATGGTATTGGATTCTTATTTATAATATTTTGCAAGTTAATGCAATCTTATATTTTTCGCATTCTTAGGCCCGTTTTCGCCATCTTCGATTAAAAAATAACCATAACTTTAACCGAAAGTTTGGCTAAATTGTATTACACAATGCATGATTAACACAATTTAACAAAAAAGTCGATGTTAAATTAACTGAAGGAAATTTTGCTTTTAGCACTTTAATCGAAAAGCAAAACAAAGAAAATGGAAAGAAATATCAATAAACAATTTTTATAATATTTTTCAATAAAAAATTAATTTCGCAAAAAAAGAGATGCTTCTGATCGCCGAAACCACTTTAATCCAACTGATGAAGAATTCAGACAGAGATATACATAGATTACATAGAAATTACATTATTTAATATACATATATACACATTAGGTTGGATAGATTTAGTAATCGATAGTATGTCATCGATTTTTCGATAGCTTTTGACATGAGGAAAAAAAGTTCCGCTACGACATATCATTTTCGAGACGCCCAAATTTCAATTTTATTTTAACGTTTTTTTTAGTAGGTAATCAAAAAAATCGGTTGATAAATTTTTTTTAATATTACCTCTCCAATCTGAAATTAACTTTTGATTTATTATTATTGTATTATTATTGTAAAGCACAGAAAAAAGTGCAAAATTCTTTAACCTTTTTGTTGAAAATTGGCAATATAACGATTTTTTAAATGAAGAGTTTATTAGAAATCATTGTATCATTACTCACGACTCAAAATTTTTGTCTTAAGAAAACTTTGTATAGCAATTTTTTTGATAAAAAGTAGAAGAAATGTTACATATTTTTGGAAAAGAAAATGGCATTACTCACAATAAAAGAATGAAATGAAATGAACGCAGAAGAGTTAAATTAAATGAAATGAAATACGAAGCTTTGAACAATGAACTAATTTAAAGAAGTAAATAAATAAATATAAGCACTGAACTAGTTTAAAATTTAGCAAGTAAATGAAAACCTAATTTTTAGTAATAAGATAGTTTCTAAGTATTTTAATAAAAATTGTAAAAATAGTAAAGGTGATGGCAAATAAAATCAGAATCAATCTGGCAATTAAAAACTGCTTTTGACTCTCATATCCAGGCTCATCGTAATTCATCAGTAGAAGCCTACCAAGTAGCTCAGAATACACTTGAGTTAAAGAAAAAAAAAAATAAAGTGCTAAACACCCTACACCAACTCTTGAATTATTTTGAATTATTATTCAATTACCTTTAATGAAATTAAAGTATTTAATAACGAAAATTTTAAATTAAATTAAATGAAATTTTGGCCGCCTCGAAAGTGATTTTTTTAATATGTCGTAGTGGAACTTTTTTTCCGCATACCAAAAAGAATCGAAAGATCAATTGCGCAATATCGACAATTGTTTGTCCTTACAAATCGGCCCGCCCTAATACACATATTGTACATGTATATCTATATTCATGTATAAGAATGTTTTAATCATTACTTGCATGAATTTTTCTATTACCACAAATTTTCCCTTTAAACATTTACAAATACCGCCTTTTTCTATAATTTTTTATGTAAACAAACTGATAGTATGCCACATTTTCATAAAATTCTTTTGTTAACTAACTAAAAGATGGTAAAACGAAAATCGGTAACCGCTGATTAAATAGTACCAGGTAGCCAAACCAGCAGTTAGTTAATTTTTTTTAACAAACATTTGCCGAAGATGGTGAAAACGGACGTCAATGTTCATTAGAATAGAAAAAATTTAAAAAAAATATATAAAATAGTTCTTTAAGGAAGTGAGAGAATTTATTTTAAGATCACTTGAAATAAATTTATAAAGTTTGGGAATCAAGTAAAGTTAACAGTTTATATTTATCTGCCTGTTCGCCGATATCGAAAGAAATTTTTCTTTCGTATTATTACATTTGAAACAAAAACAACTTTTTTTTCAAAAGTATTAGATTATAGTTGAACTTGACATAATATGATTTCTGTTCTATACAAGCCCATGTCCCTTCTATTATAGCAGTGAGACATTGGAAATCCAAATTTTATGTTGAGCAATCTACTTTTATCAAATGATAGTAAAATAATAATTAATATTATAATAAAAAGAAATATAATTAGACTTACTCGACTAAATTATCAAATGATACAAAAAATAACAAAAATCACTGGACAAACTTAAAATCATCAAATTCAGGAATTGAATGTTGAATGATAAACGCATTTGTGATCTCAAATAAAATAAGAAAAAGTAAACAGTTAATGTGTCTTTTATTATATATATGAGACAGTTGAAACACAAATTTATCAAATGATAATAAAATAATAATAAAGTCATAGTAAATTTAAATTATTATTTTTTTTTTTGTAATTTTTACTTATTAATATTTTGATTTTATGTTGCTGTAGCAAATCGAAATTCTTTAAAACGTATTTCACATGGTCCTAACGGAAACCAATTCCGAGTTTGTTTACTTCAACGATTATTATATTTTTTTTTATAGCAGAAGTATGTCTCAAACAATTTGCTTGCTAACGATTTATTTTAAACACATTAATCATTTTATTTCTTCGGAACAATTTTTAAAATATTCTTTGTGGTATTTTTCACTAAAAAAGCCAACAATTTTGTATTCGTATATTTTCAATAAACGTAATTTACATTAAAAAAACATTCACCGCCACTGTTTTTGAAGGAATTTCAGGTATTTCATTTACTGCTCTTTCAAACAAAACTTTAAATGAAAGCTTGCAGCATTTCAAGTTTTAGGCATCCTTCAAGTTCTTTTCCCAAACTCCCAACAACATAATAATGCCCGTATAAGTTTTGCAGTGCATTGTGCTCAATTGCATTCACTGCATAAATAATGATGCATATTAGTGCAAAACTATTTCGTTCCTTATTTTTATCTGTATTCAGCACCTTCAGCTCTTAAAAAAAACTGTCTTTAAAGAGTTTTGATGTTCTAATAATTTTTATTGCCAGCCAGTAAATGGTAGACGTACAGACGTTCATTATTATTTTATATTTCATTTTCCAGGTCAATCAATAATAATATGAGAATATATAAAACTTTTGCTGGTTTTTCAATATTTGAAATTTCTTTGCAAATAGTTTTGAAGTAGTATGTGAATGTGACTAGAGTTGAATTTTGTTTGAGTAAGAAACTTAACAGAGATGTGCAACTTTCGGTCATAATTAAATATGAACTTTATCCCATCGCAGTCGTTAAGCCAGGGGAAAATATTTTAAGGATATGTTCCATGTCAAAACCAATAAATTATATCTCATTTCTATTGTGTTGCTAAAGAAATGGTTAAGAATTTATTTAAGACTTTCTCGCCCAAAAGCTTAAGCTGGATCTCCTGAATGTGAATATCAGTTTCGGAGATATTCAATAAATTTTGGAAGGTGGGGACGGATAGTTCAACAAAATTAAAAATTTATATTTTTTTTTTAGAAATTCATGAAAAATACAAAACCGCAAAAATAGGGAAGTTCTTAAGGTATGGTCACATCTGACAAACATTTGCCGAAAAAAACGTGACCAACAGACAAGCTAAATTTGCATTTTCTTTAATTCCAATATTTTTCAAATATGGGTTCGCATTTATTAAAAATAATATAAAAATAGCATTTTGCGGCATAATTGACTTAATTTTGTGATATTACGTTTTTTTTGGGCAAATGTTTGCCAAATGTGACCGTAGCTTTACTCTGCACCCAAAAAGATTGATATATCGAAACATATTTGATTAAAATCGATGCAAAAGTTTTTTTTATTCACAATTAAAAAATTAATTTGTAAGTGGTTGTAATCCAAGGTGATTATTATTTGGCTTGCGACATTTTAACTTTAATTAATTTCAACGGACACCGCAAAAGAGAAACAACGTTGTTTTTTGGGAGTCGCTACACTCCCATCATCAGTGTTCATGTGTGTTTCCATGTATCCGCCACTGTTTAGGTTGCTCGTTTTAATGTGATTTCAAATCTTTATTTATACAATTTATGACCCGCAAAAAGTATACGAGACTTTTTTGTATTATGGTAGCTATTATTATTTACTTCGGGTTGCAACCACTTAAAACCAATTTAGCTCGCAAAATTATCACATTAAATAAAAAAAATCAATTTATTTATAATTTATTTGCATTTTAGTTTTCGAAAATCCTTCTCTTAAAACTAGTTCGCCACCACAGACATGCCAAAGCACATAAGAAAATGCCTGTAGTCATGACCTGTGCCAACTTTTTTAATATTGCTGCACTTCGTATCTACAAACATACATATGTACACACGTGTTTGTATTCAACTACGAGTGTAATAAATAAATTGCAAGGAAAGAGTTCATTGCACGACACTAATGAAGACACGTATGAAACAAATTCTTAAAAAAGATAAAGAAAGAAATTTCTAAACTTTTATTTTTCCTACAAGAGTAAACATATATATATATATTTTTTTTAAGAAAATGACACATTTTCCAATAGGTTTTTTCCAGCCATAATCTGTTAATTTGTTTTGCTATTGAATCGTAGACGTTAAAGTGTCAATGCCATTTAAATGCCAAAAAGTGAACGTAAATATTTTTTGTTATTGTTAATTGTTATCCTGTTGTTGGTATTCTATGGATGTCTTATTCAGATGTCGAACTGTGAACATTTCTGATGGGACCATCTGAAAAGATTTAAAAAGTCTTTGAGAAAAAGAAGTGCCACTAGGCGTATACTTTATGTCCAACTATGGAAAAGTGTATATAAAGTATGCGCAGTGGTGCATAAATAAACTAGAAAATAATTAACTTTTGAACAAATTTCTCAAAAAAAAGCCTCATTTCTCGTTGCCGTTCTGTGCCGTTCGTTGGAAAATATTTTCTAATTACTTGTTTTGTGAAAGGAATCAGTTTTTTTTTAAAGCAAAATATAATCAAAAGAAAAACGTTGAAATTGCGAACAAAAACTTTTCGGAAAAATTTTTTTGTATGAATTAATTGTTCAATTCAAAAGCCATACGACTTATCGTTTAAAAAAAATACAATATTTGATTATGAGCTTTTTTCATTTTAACCTTTTTGCAAAATTTCGCGTTTTTTGCAATGTGGGTTACTTTTTAAATTTTTTATTGTTTCATCGACTTTTAAATGATATTAAAAATTGTATTCCCAATGATTGGAAGTTATTGCGAATTTTCGCCATTTTTGTAGTTTTTTGCTAGTTTTCCACATTCCTTGCATCTGTAGCTCGTCTTAGAAGATTTTACGACTTCTTCTAAATTTTGCAACTTTTAGCGGAACAAATAGAATTTTTTCATACCTGTCCTCAATACAACAATTTATAAAACATATAAAATTCAAACGTATATGAAAATTACCTTTTGTATGAAAATTACCAATAACAAAAATACAATACTGAATAATTTGACAATTACGCAACACATACGACGTTAATACGAGCTTGTGAATTGAACAAATCTAATTAATGATTAAAAAATTAATATTTTGAATGATTCTGACTCTGAACTTTCGGATGTGGATGATGCAATTGTAGGAATGAATTTTATAAATGTGTGCAAAATGTATCAAACATAAAGTGTCAAAAGATCCGCCGTCAGCGGGGGTGTTACGCCAGACCTGCTAATAAGCTTTTGATCGTCCGTTGTTTTTTATTTGACAAAAATATATAAATCTTTAACAAATCTTGATTTAAAACCGAATTTTGTGACTTTTTAAAAAAAATGTGTAGTATTTGACACCAGAACAAAATAGTATTAGCACTCTTCGCTGTAACTAATGTTGCATTTTTTCTACATATTTGTCTGCAACAGGACAGAACGAAAAAGGAACTAGAAACCACACATATAGATGTTCAATTGAACAGTAACAAAACAGCTGATTCATAACAGAATAGAATATAGAAAGTAATTCTGGCTTAACTTCGTCAATTCGGACAGATATACGAGTAGTTTCAGGTAAGAAATACAAAACTAGTTAATTTAAAAATAGTTAAACTGCCAGTCCCACGATGTCACAACAAAATTTTAGAATTTGTTTTTGTTTTAATTGTAGTTGTACGAAAGAACGAATATGTGTGACATCCTGGGACTGGTAGAAAAACAAAAAAGAAACATGTAAAAAAGAAAACTAAAAATGATTAAAACAAATTATTGTTTGAAATACGAACATATTTTTGTTTGAATACACAAACTAAAATTCGAAAGATAGAATCAGTATTGATTTCGTTTTCTTTTAAGTGCAATGGTAAAAGGGCTATAAATTGCTCGTTGACACTTCACAATTCTGATAAAGACTTTCTTACGCCATCTTAAAAACAAAAGTCAACGCCCAAACCTTTTCGGTTGATTTACATACATATATGCTGTGATTTTTCTTTTTGGCACCAACGTTTTTGTGGCAGATCAACTGTTTTCGTGTAACATGTTACTAGTAAACATGTTTAGTTTGGTCTATAATTTAACCATGAATCGACTTAGAATTATCAGAATGTGCTATTGAAAATGCAATATTAAAGTATGTTAACAATATATTTTTAGAACCAGATAAAGAAAGAATTTGAGAGCGTCAGAGCAAATCATGTATGTTTTCAGACGTAATTGCATAATTTAAGATTACTTTTATTTTTACACTGTATAAGATCAATTGTTGAAGAACGGGATCAAGATCGTTAGGAAGGTGACGCAACTGAAAGGCATGAAATTTAAATAAAAGGAGAAGCTGGTGATGACTCTGTCAGAGTGTTGCAAAATTGAAATTTTGAAAAGGTACTGAACTATAACTGAAAGAGTACTTTTTTGCATTAAATGGTACTTTTGTAAAAAAATATTTATTTATAAAAATTAATTGAACAAAAAATTTTTTGAATTCATGTGTGTCAAGTAATAAAATATTTATAGGTATAATAAAGGCAAATATATGTATATTTAAATAAACTTTGTTATACATAAACAAAAGGTACATTTATAGTTTACAGTTTCTAAAAAAAATTATTCATACGAGGTTTATACTTTTATGAATAACAATAAGTTAAAAAGAATATATATTTAATAATAAAACTTTCAATTAGTTTTTGTTTAAGATAAAGCTTATTAACTTTATAAGATCATTACAAATATTGTAATTAAAACAGCAATTGTCATTTGATTTTAATAGATCTTTAGCTTTGATCAAACTTGAAAAAGTTTCCATATGTAAGCCATTTCTTTTGTTTGCTTTTTACAGCATTTTGTGTTGAAAATATGCGTTCAACTGCTGCTGACGAATGTGGTATTGATAATGTAAGATATGTAGTAATGAAAAAGTACTGAAAATGTCCCGGGGGTACCGAGTTATTTTTGAAATAAAAAAGTACTGAAAAAAGTACTAAAGTATTGAATTTTTCAACACCGCTCTCACATCGAACTCCCTGCCAGCTGAATTGTCGGAAATGAGAAGAAGAGATGGCAATTAAACTGACGTGAATATTAATTTTTCGACATCTACAAGAGAAAGCTGCTTTGCAAGTTTTCGGAAAGATGTGATACGAGTTTCTTTCAAGAAGCAATTTTTTGTAATTTTAATAAACAAGCAAACATTTTTATAAAAGAAAAATGTAATAAATGTTGAGTCCTGTTAAAAATACAACATGCACATTCTATTTTTGCCCTTTAATGCAGAAGGTCCAAAAGATGAACAGTTCACAAATGTGAACACCGCCGGTTTTAATTAGTACACGTTATCGCAAGTGCACTGAACTTTTATTTTTATTAAGTTGGTCCCGTTAAACAGAACTACTTTTAAAAATGAAATTCACCCACCAGTAAGAGGGTTTCCACTAACAACTGCAATTTCAATAATACTACAGTCATTGAATTTTTTTGCTTAACCCCCACCTGCATTTATGATGCACAGTATATCTTTTAATATATGCGAAAAATGCAACAATTGACCCAGATTTATACATCCGTATGTATGTTTGTATGCATTCATATAAAATAATAAAATATTAGCCAGCCATTCAATACAACTACAATAAACTCTTAATAAGAACAAGAAAGGAAAACACTTGTTTTTGCTCTTTGTAAAAGGAATAAAACAAATAGACAGTAAATAATTCTTTAAAAAACCCCAACTTCAATACAAACAGCGTATCGAACATATTACAAAACGGACACAATTATGGGTGATTTTAAAATCCGATATTTTACTCCCAGGAAGATTGAAATATCTTTTAAAACAAGTTTGAAAATTGGTCCGCCCGCCTCCCGCAGCAATAAGCATCCACTTTCAATTAGAAAAACATAATTTTGTAAAACAAGAATATATACGAATTGATAAGCTCCTCTTTTTCTAAAGTCGGTTAGAAATCAGAGTCTTCTAAAATACTTCTGTAAACCCTTCTCAATAAGTTACAATTATTAGTTTTATTGTTTGATATTCAGAGCACCTTATATTTTATGTTTACAAAAAATAATTATGTATATAAATTGTAAAAAAAAATCTTTAAAATTATATTTTTATTCCCTTCACTACAGATAGAAAGAGGAATTAGTGTAAATAGTCTATCGATCCATTTGTAACTTTTACAATTTTATTTATGATTCTATAAAGTAGAAATGATTTGGGTAGTTTTAGTTGCAGCGGGTTGATTGAATGAAATGGTAGAAATATATTTCACGAAGAACCCAGATAACTGGGGAACCCACGTTGTAGACTGGCCTACTAGATATACTTGTATGTACTTAATATTGAACAGTTTGCTAATGTTCCGTAATTTGTAAAAAGGAGAAAATGTCACATTTATTTCTTCATTGGAATTTCAACTGATACAAAAAAAGAAAAGGTTATCAATTCGCTTATATATTTTATGCTTTTTACTCCAGAACTTCACCATTTGAAAAACTTATTGAAGTTTTTTATTTGAAAGGATTATATCTAACAACTAGTATCTTAGATTAGTATAGTTTTTTAATTTTTGATTCGAGGTCCATCTACGTCTATTATGAATGGATTTTATATATTTTTCTTCCGATAGTTTTTCGTTTTCCTGTTTTTTGTAAACAAATTTCATTTCAAATAGTTTTAATTCGAATAATTTCATTCGACAAAATTTTTTATAATTAACTTTTGGAATAATTTCAACTTAAATAATAATAATTTTACTGGAATAAGGATTTTCATTCAATTTGCTTTCGAATAATTTTATTCGAAAACATAGTTTTAGTTCGAATAACATTTATTGGGATTACTTTATTTATTAATTTTTTAATTTTATTGGAATTATTTTTTAGTAATTTCCATTTTTATTAAATTTATTGAGTTCGATTGATTTTACTAAAACTTTTTTAATTAATTTCAATTTAAATACATAATTTTATTGAAATAATTTTTGTAAATTTTTATTAATATATTTTTTTTAATTATTTTTTTGAATAATTTAAATTCAAATAATTTTATTGAAATACTTTTAATTCCAATAATTTCGTTCCACTAAATATATTATAATCAACTTCTGGAATTTTTTTTCGATTAATTTTAATTCAAATAATTTTATCCGAATTATTTTTTAGTTCAATTTGCATTCGAATAATTTTGTTTTATAAATTTTATTTGGATATATTTACACGAAAACATAATTTAAGTTCGAATAACATTTATTCGAATAGTTTTATTTATTAATTTTTTAATTTTGTTGGAATTATTTTTTCGAATAATTTCACTTCAACTAAGTTTATTTAATTAATTTATTTCGAATGATTTCACTAAAAGTACTGTTTGGAATAATTTCAATTCAAATACATAATTTTATTGAAATAACTTTCTATAAAAAATTTAGATTATTCCAGTTATTTCTTCGAATAATTACAATTGAAATAATATTATTTAAATAGATTTAATTCGAATAATTTTAGACAAAATTTTTTATAATCACCTTTTGGAACTATTTTTTCAAATAATTTCAATTTAAATAATTTTACTCGCATAATTTTGTTTTATAAATTTCATTCGAATGCATTTACTCGAAAACGTAATTTTAGTTCGAATAACTTTTATTCGGATAAATTTATATATTCTTTTTTTTTAATTTTTTACTCAAATAATTTTTCTTTGAATTAATTTTGTATGAAAACTGCTGGAATTGTAGAAAAAAGCGGAAAATTTCATTTATAACTTCCTCTGGCATTATATGGCAGTGATTGCTATCCAATCTATATATCTGTTACTCATCCTCGCATTTTATTAATATGAAATATTTACAATTACAAATTATATTCTAAATTAATTTACATTTCGTTGTCATGAAGCAGACCAAACAAAGTGTTTGATGGGAATCGAACCTTCAACTCATGGACTCATAGACTAAAATACGAGTACTAAATACCTCTTTAAGCATTTTTATTTCGTCACTATTTAATAAAGTTTTCAGATCTTAAATTGTTTATTAAGCCTGGCACTCTGTTAGAATTTGTTACAAATGTAGAGCAACATTGTTTTTTTCGTAAGAAAAACTTGACGTGTAACAATTGATATCTTTCCTGTGAAATTATGATACAAAAACATACAATATTCAGCTCATAATATTTCGCGTGTTGTCTTCAAATGTTGCAGATACATTTAATTTTTTTTCACAAAATGAACATAGATATACTGATGCAATATTTTTTAATTATGAGTTCATGACAATTTCTTTACACCTATTCTCCTTTTAACACGGTACTCGTTTTACACGTTTCCGATCTTACACGGTTTTTTGTGTAAGATCAATTTAAAAATTATAATAATAATAATAATTAGGATAAACGAAATGCACTTAATAATTTCTACTTAATTGAAGTTTATTAATCCGAAAACATTTATTTTTACATACTTAACATACTTATAATCAAATCTTGAATAAATTGATATTTTGTAACCAACTTGATGTGATCAACTGAACTTCTATTTTTGTAGTTTATTTAAGGTTTATAGAATTTTACGTTCAATAAATAAGAAAATAAATAAATAAAAGAGCACAGTGGTGGCTTCTTTCGTTTTACACGGCTTTTCATGCAACATTTTCATTCATCGTACGTTATACGTTTCTTTTTTAAATTGACATTGAAGTAGCGGCATTTATTTTTTCGGCGCATGGTTTTCCGCGAAATTTGTTTAAAGTACACATTTTCTTTTAATTGTAATTTTTATTTAATTTTATTTATTTTAATTTTGCCTCCACACAACACAAAAACCTAAATAAATAAAAACCAAGCAAACAAAACTCATAGCTGTCAAACTACACAATGTACGTTAAAAGTTGCCCAACTTTAGTACTTTGCGTTGACGGAAACGTACGCAAAGGGACAAACCTCATAAGAAAACTTTTATTTGAACTTAGTTATCAGTTGAAAAAAGCAACGAACGTACGACGGATTCTATGTGCCTCGACCATTAAAATGTTAATCGTTTTGTACTTTAATTCGAAGTTACTTTGTTCTTATATTTGAAAGAACTTTTAATAAAGCGTAGGCTAGCAGATCGCAATTTGTGTTTGTTCAAAAAGAAGATGAAATGCATTCATACATCTGACCACAACTTTGGTTACACAAGGACCGAGTATGTATTCATTGAGTCAAAATTAATGATAATTATCTTCAAAAATTAACAATGGTTGTCATATAATTTACTTATCAACTCTCAAGATCAGCTAAACCATGCAAGAGTACACACGTTGTCTCATTCATAAAAATCACATTATTAATCTAATGCACACCCAAGACCGTGAAAGTAAATATGCATAAAAATTACTTCTTTATTCCATTCATAACAAGCTCAGATTTTAATTTAGTTCACACTGTAAATCTTCCATCATTCAATCAGGAAATCATCATGCTAATCGATGTCATGTTGCAAACGATGCATCTCATCGTGGATGCGAATAAAACACACCCACATAGACACACAAATAGCAATACTCAAATATTTTGGATTTAACAATTTTTATATTTTCTTTTCAATTTGCAGAAGAAGGAAAAAAACTGCATTTTGTCAGCCCGGCACGCAGGAAATCAGTGCTGGCACCAATCTTAAGTAAAATTAAGAATGGTACAGATGCTAATAGCAATAGTGGAGCAGGAGGTAGTGGTGGTGGCAGCGGTGGTACTGGATCCGACACTGAAAAGAAATCCAATGGCGCGGATAGTACAGGGCATATTAGTGTACAGATAGAACCGGCTAAAAGGGTCAAGGTAAATAAAATGTTGTTTAAATGCATTTTCTTTGCTTCAGGCTAATGTGTGTGTGTGTGTGTTTGTTCATGTGTGCTTTTGAGCTTGAAACATGTGAAGTTGTTGCGAAGCTGCACAGTAATCTGACCTTCATCTGAATGATTTGTGTATCTTCAACTTTGCACACGCAAACACCCAAACAAATGCACACACGCACACACACAAACACACAGCCATTGTGGAACAACTTGTTTTTAATTTTTATTTTTTCCTTTAAAGCGTCACAGCATACACGGCATGATGGAGGAGGAAAATTGTATACGGCCGCATCAGGAAATACGTCAATTGACATTGGAAGAAAAGAAATTTTTGTTGGCGGTAGAGCGAGGCGACATGGCTGGCACGCGCAGAATGCTACTAAAAGCCCAAGATACCGACAATATCAATATCAATTGTGTAGATCCTTTAGGTCGTACCGCCCTGCTTATGGCCATTGATAATGAAAACTTAGAAATGGTTGAACTGCTGATTAACTATAATGTAGATACTAAGGATGCTTTGCTGCATTCCATATCGGAGGAGTTTGTGGAAGCTGTGGAAGTTTTGTTGGATCATGAAAATGTCACCTTTCACAATGAGGGAAATCATGTACGTTATACAATTTAAACTATATTTTGAATACAAAAAATATTAATATTTATTTTTCTTTAGAGCTGGGAGTCGTCGTCGGAAGATACCTCCACTTTTACGCCTGATATAACACTCCTTATATTGGCCGCTCATCGTGATAATTATGAAATTATAAAAATTTTACTCGATCGTGGTGCTGTTCTGCCCATGCCCCATGACGTGCGGTAATTGTAGCTTTTCATTGTAATCGAACACAGATACATTTTAAAGGTTCCTTTCTTATTTAGATGCGGCTGTGATGAATGTGTTCTGTCGCGCCAAGAAGACTCTTTGCGACACTCGCGGTCGCGCATTAATGCTTATCGTGCTTTGGCCAGTCCAAGTCTGATTGCCTTGTCCTCTAAAGATCCTATTTTAACTGCATTTGAATTGTCATGGGAATTGAGACGTTTAAGTTTTTTGGAACATGAGTTCAAGGTAAATGAGAAAATTAATTAAGTATCTAAATATTGTATGATCTTGAACTTAAATTGATTGCAATTTCAGAATGAGTATCAGGAATTGCGCAAACAATGTCAAGATTTTGCGACAGCTTTATTAGATCATACTCGTACATCTCACGAATTGGAAATTTTATTAAATCATGATCCTACCGGTCCAGTTTATGAGCATGGTGAACGTATGCATTTAAATCGTTTAAAATTGGCTATTAAGCTCAGGCAAAAGAAGGTAAGTCACATACATACAGTGCACTCGCGATAATATGAACTAATTAAAACCATGCCAGTTCACTTTTGCGAGATTTTTCATATTTGCGAATGGCATCTAATTCCCATCTACAAACGTTTTTCCCAAAAAATAAAAGTTTCTTATGTTAAATTTTTTAATTTGTTGTTTATGGGATTTAAAAAATAACAATTTATTTAAAAAAAAAACACTTAAAGTTATTATGCGAAAAAAATCAGTGACTTTCTTACGCTGTTTCTTTTGTTCAATCACCTTTTAAACGACTCGCTCGTAAGTCCGCAGGTGCAATAAACAACAATTAACACATTTAATAATAGAATTTTCATTTTTTAATTCCACATATTGTAGATTTTTCCACCTCAAATTTATTCCCTAAATTAGTAACACTTGCATCTTTTCCTTATTGTTGTAAAAAACTTATGTTTTTCGTATGTACTTTAAGAACTTTTCACGTTGAATTTATATTTAAAAAATGAATATGGAATTCCAACTGAATGTATGCAATAACTAAAACGTTTCTGTTAGAAATTTTGATTGGCAACTGAAGATAATTTAAAAGCAAACTTCTAGCGAAATCCCCAAATTATTATGCAGTTGAATTAGAATTTAGCCACTATCCTGTTGATTTAGATTTCAACTCTGTTTAGATAGATAAAACAAAAATAAGCTGTTAATATTTTAAATCTTTTGCACTAAGTTCATATTTTAAAGTAGTCAATGAAAGTGGAAAAGTGTTCATACTATCGCGAGTGCACTGTATATCCATTTAGTTTTAATGAACGAAAAGATTGCTTGCCTGATCGTTTAAGTGGCGATCCAGACCAATCATGAGTAGTAAAGATCTATTATAAAGTAAACTCACGCAAACGTGACTTATTTTATTTATGTATATGCCAAATTAAGAAGTGAACAAGATCTGAAGGCTCTAAAATACGAAAATATACAATTTAAAAATAAATGTTAAATAAATATGGCCTTATTCTCAAACGATTAATAAAGTTATAGCAGGTTTAATGTTGGATTTCTATATGGGAAACCCGGTTTTAATGAACACATTAACTTTATTAATCGGTTGTGAATAAGACCAAAAAAAATTTAATAATTCGAAAACAGGTCTACTAATTTTTTTCACATAAATCAAACCAAAATTAATTTAATTTGATATGCAAAAAAAATTAACTGATTAAATTCCGTACAATTAGCTTATTTTTCTTTTATTGCTATTTCGCGACGCGAAGCCTAAAGGAAGGGTTACATACATATTTGGCAGTCTTGCATCGGCTAAACTTTTAGCCGATTGATAAACTGCTAATTAGACTCAATACCGATTTGCTTTCTTATTAACAAAAACATTAAAATAGTAATAAATTGAATCATAAAATTAATTTAAATTTGGTTGTTGAAAAATTCCGCATCAGTCGACTTTAAGTCACCGCCAACTATTATTTTTTTACCCACCGCCGCCAAGAGTTTCTCAACTTTAGTAAACTTTAAGCCGTTGTGATCCGTCATTATGGCTTGGACGAAATTGTTTCCTCTTATATTCAAAATAGAGCTCATTGAACGGACCCCATAAGGTCAGGGACCAAAAATTAAAAATAACAAAAAAAGGTGGTATTGTCACCACTGACAAATTACCAAAGTTTTCAAAGGAAATAATCAATATTGCTCGACATTTTTCGCAAAAAGTGAATCGTGTTAGACCAAGTTCGATTTAAAAGAATACGTTTAATTTATTATATTATTGCAACGAATCGTTGTGTTTCTCTTAGCTTTCGGAACACAGTTGACATTTACCTTTTAAGGTTTTAGATATTCGCAAAATTTATACTGTTCATTTAAAAATAAACTAGGAAATTTATTTTACTTATGTTGTTTTCTTTTCTAAAAAAAATTTAACTTTTCTTTTACTTTTTATCAAAAAAATTGCTATTCAAAGCTTTTTTAAGACAAAAATTTTGCCTCGTAAGTGATGATACAATAATTTCCAAAAAGCTCACTATTTCAAAAAATCATTATATTGCAAATTTTCAATAAAAAGGGCAAACAATTTTGCGCCTTTTTTTAAAAAAGAAAACGCCTTTAGTTACTTCTGTATGTGCTTTAAAAAAAGCTAAGAACGATTTCGGTTTGGAGACACTAAAAAACGTGGTTTCCGTTTCGGTTAAAATCGAACAGCAATCACTACTTTTTGGTGTATCACCTAAAATATGTTTTTCTTTTATTTGTTATTCCAGTTTGTAGCGCATTCGAATGTTCAACAACTTTTGGCCAGCATATGGTATGAAGGTCTGCCAGGATTTAGACGTAAAAATATGGCCCTACAGGCTATCGATATAGTAAGAATAGGTAACGAACGTAATCTATTGAAATTTCAAGGATATCGTTTTTGTCTTATGATTGATTTGTTTAATTTAAGGCATGATGTTTCCCATATTTTCTTGGGCATATATTTTGGCACCCTATTCGAGTGTTGGACAAACTATGAGAAAACCTTTTATAAAATTTATTTGCCACAGTGCCTCGTATTTTACATTTTTGTGTAAGTATTGGAAGACGTCAATTGTTGGGAAGTAGAAAATAAATATGTGCAACTTTCAATGACAGTTTTATTAATGTTGGCCTCTCAACGTATTGAAACATTTATTGGTGGCTGGTGGTTCTGGTCTAATTCAAAGTCTATGGTGCACGAGGAAGTAGAGCTGCCCACTAAAAGAGGAGCAAAGCCCACGTTTATAGAATGGTTAATATTGTCATGGGTTAGTGGTAAGTTTAAACAATTTGCTACTTGAAATGGACATTACACGAATTCATAAATATATAATTGCAAATTTAAGGTCTTATTTGGAGCGAAGTCAAACAATTGTGGGATGTAGGCTTGCAGGAGTATTTAAATGATATGTGGAATGTGATAGACTTTGTTACGAATTCCCTATATGTAGCGACTGTGGCTTTAAGAGTCGTATCTTTCTTTCAAGTACAAAAAGAAATGATCACTAACCAGCATGCTACCGACTTACCGCGTGAGCGTTGGGACGCTTGGGATCCAATGCTTATATCGGAAGGTCTTTTTAGTGCGGCCAACATTTTCAGTAGCCTCAAATTGGTTTACATATTCTCAGTAAATCCACATTTGGGACCACTGCAGGTGTCATTGTCACGCATGGTTATGGATATTATGAAATTTTTCTTTTTGTATGTCCTGGTCTTATTTGCATTTGGCAGCGGTCTAAATCAATTGTTGTGGTAAGGACTTCTACTCGTAATAGCGCTTCTAAAGGTTGGTGAAATAAAATGCTAGATTTACTTTATTGCTTAGGTACTATGCCGATCTGGAAAAGAAACGTTGCCCTGAAGTGTCACCCCACAATGTGTTGGCCAATTTAAATGGTACCACAGATCCAAACGCGTGTATTGTATGGCGTAGATTTTCAAAGTAGGCTTTAAAAAGTATTTTGAAATTGCTTTATCATATATCATGTTCTTCTCTTTCAATCAGTCTGTTTGAGACTACTCAAACATTGTTCTGGGCTGTGTTCGGCTTGATCGATCTGGATAGTTTCGAATTGGATGGCATTAAGATATTTACACGTTTCTGGGGCATGCTTATGTTTGGCACTTATTCTGTAATTAATATTGTAGTCCTATTAAATCTTCTAATAGCCATGATGAATCATTCCTATCAGTTAATATCGGTAAGTGGTTTCTTTGTAAGAAGAGAGCTGCTAATTGAGTATATTATTTCTTTAAGGAACGGGCCGACGTGGAATGGAAATTTGCCAGATCTAAATTGTGGATAAGTTATTTCGAGGAAGGTGGCACTTGTCCTCCACCTTTTAATATCATTCCAACGCCTAAATCAATGTGGTATGCATTTAAATGGTTTCGAAGGGTATTCTGTAGTGGTTCCTCGGCAGCTAGAAGAGAACATCTTAAGACCATAAGAGTAAGTTAATTTATCTCGCACTCAAATCTTCAAGATATATGAGAAACACTTCATTTAATTCCCTCCTCTGTTTACGCTAGCGCAAAGCTCAGCAGGCCAATGATCGTGATTTCAAATATCAACAAATAATGCGAAATCTTGTAAGACGTTATGTGACTGTAGAACAACGCAAAGCTGAGTCTCAGGGTGTTACGGAAGACGATGTAAATGAAATTAAACAAGATATTTCCGCTTTCCGTTGTGAACTTGTGGAGATTCTTAAGAACAGTGGCATGGATACAAATGTTACCTCAGGACAAGGTGGTGGTGAGTAATAGTAGTTGGCATATAATAGAAGACAGACACATTTTAATAAGTACCTTGCTTAAGGAGCTGGTGGTAAAAAGAATCGTCAAAAAGAACGCCGTCTTATGAAGGGTTTCAACATAGCTCCGCCTGGTTCAACGGGTTCTTTGGCTCCGGTGGCAGAATTTTCCACATCATTGGATAATTTTGATCAGCAACATGAAATATTAACCTCCACCCTTTCGACCCTGTTTCATCCTTCAACATTTATGCACAAAAAAGCCACCTTCTGTGCCAGTGAAAGTTGTAGCATGGAATCGCCCTCATCGAATTTGTCAACGAATCCCACTGTAAAAACAGTACAGTCTACAAATAAATACAATAAATCTACCCTAAAGCCATATAACAAACGCATAGCGGGACATAAAATGAAATGGGGCACTCTAATAGAAGCGGCCAAAGTGGGAAATGTTTCAAAAATGTTAGGACGTTCAAAGTCGGAAGATTCGGTATGCAATTCCTCGACAAATTCTTCGCCGGTACATGGACAAGTTCGGGTTACATACTCACAAAATTGTGGTCCCAGCTACTACAATCCCACTGAAGTGCGTCATCATAATTTAGCTCAGAGTAAGGACCACTTGACACCTGCCACTATTGTGCCGAATGTGGGTGGTGGCACGCATTTCTTTCACACAACTACAGGTAAACTAAGAATGAAACCAGTTTAATTTAAAGTGCATTTTTGAAGAAGACACACACACGTATCAGTATTAACCACTACTTCATTCTTTCCCTTTTACTTTTTGAATCTTTTGTCCGGCTTTTAATAACAAAACAGGTCTCACAGCTATTGCGGCTTTAAAAAAGAAGCGCAAGAAATTTTCATCTAGTAAAAATATATGTCCTGTAAATGAATCTATCTCAGCTGCTAATGCCGTGGAAGTTTTAACTGACAAGGTTTTGTATATTTATAACTAATTAAAAGAGAGAGCTTTATTTAAAACAATTGTTGCGTTAAGATAATGACATATGTACATATTTACACCTATTTATGTGAATTATTTAAGCACCCCCTACAAAAGATGTTAATTTAATACGCCTCAAAGTGTTCAATACTGTACGTATGGCACACAAAACAAGTTTTAGTTCAAAATATTATAACTTTTGTATGAAAATGCATGTCACCTTCAAATATGGATATTTCTATGCATGTATCACACCCGTTACGGTTGTATAGGAAGCAGAATTGCTTTGCGGGTGTGAATTTTTCATCGAAAGATCCATATTTAGAATCAGCTATATTGTTTCTGTTCAATTGAAAATTTGTATGTGCGGTTTTTGTTCCCTTTTCGTTCTGTTCTGTTGCGGAGAAATCTATAGAAAATAGAATGCAACGAAAAGTAACAGCCAAGAGTGGTCCCAATCCAAAAGTTCAGAGTCAGAATCATACAAAATATTAATTTTTTTAAGTATTAATATTTTATTTTATTCAGGCCAAAGAATTTTTACGATAACTTTTTGATCAAAATTTCAATGTTTTTCTTTTGATTATCTTTTGCTTTTTTTAATCTAATTATTTAAAAAGTGGCAGAAAAGTCAAAGATAAAAATCTGTAGAAAATATCCATGCCGGTAGAATATTCAAAAACCGGAAATGAAACCGGTTTTGTCGGTTTTTGCTCTTAAAAAAATTTACCGGTTTCGAATAATTTGTCAGGCCGATTTTTTATGCAGCTTTAACGATTTTTTTAACCGAAAATAATTTTAATGTTTTTATGCAAAAAATAGCTTTTGTAGCTTCCCGTTTTTAATCAGTGCGCCTACAACGATTTAGTATTAGGAAGGTTCCATTATAACTAAAAATCGTTGATGAATTAAAATATGTATGTATATAAGTGGTTTTTGTAAGATGCATATTCCCTCTTCATTAAATATTAATGAAGTTTGAATAAAATCTGACCAGGTGGACTCGGGTGGTGCTGAGGTGTGTTCTCCAACGGAAATGATACAAGTTCCTTCCACAAGTCCAATCTGCATTTCCTGTATTTTTTAATCTTTAAATATCATTTTCATTCTCTGATGAAGTCTGATTGCACTCGAAGCCCAAGCCCACAAAAAATATATTCATTAACAACTAAATACATATCGCTCCTTTATTGCAACATAGTCATATCTCAAAAAACCTAATTTTTTGGTAAAAACTCAGAAATATACATAAGTCGTATCGTTCCTCGTTTTGTGTAAAAAGTGTACGCAAATATCTTCTTTATTCACCTCTTGAGGGCAGAATATTTTTTTATTTTCTGAAGAACGATTTTTTTTTGAGATATGATTACGTTACAATAAAGAAGTGTTATGTACCCAGCAAAAATTTTGATGGCAAAGTAATGAGTTAAAATGTAAATAAACATATGACGTATATAGAAGTAGTTCTAGTTTGGTATCTTAACTCATTACTTTAACAAGAAGTTGTCATTGCATTCGAGTATTTACCGCCTTATCTTACAAATAACAATCTTAATATTTTAATGTCATTGAATACATAAAACACAGTAAAAATCAAATTTCTGCATGGATTACACAGTGCAACACGAAAAATTAACCATATAAGGACACCACTACGTGATTAAAGAACAAAAAAAAGAAGACCCGTGTCTTCCAGTTTTGCCCAAAGTCATGCACTTTTTTATAGGCCCCCAAAGATATGGGGCCTCGGTGTCATTTTTGCAAAATACTGATCATTTTCTCCAGCTCATATCTTGCAAATCGTTCAGAATTTTGATTTACTCTTTGAGGCAAAGTTGTAGATCTTGTTATAAAGAACAAAAATTTAGAATACATAAAATCAAAAAATCTTCATCTTCAAGATGAAAATCGGAAAAAATTAAAAAAAATCGATTTTTTTACCTTTTTTCCACTGCTCAGGTCCATAAAAACTCAAGAAAACAATCAACTACAAAAATATATCTAAGACCTCAGTTAACAACTTTTTAGAACATATGAACTTCCTCCGAAGTTTAGGTAGCGCTTAGATAGCCGCAAAACTGAAAAATTTTCCGAAAATTTTGTAATTTTATTTGTTTTTTTTACTTCAACATTTAGATACATAATATGCTGTCTATTACAAAAATGTACCTAAGATCTCAATAAACAACTCACGCGATCACGCACCGACCGCAGCAGCACAAGTAAAGCAATAAGCTCAGCACACAAAGCGACGTCCGTATATGGTTATTTTTCCATGACTTAAAAAATTACACACAGTGTTATTAACTCGTTCTTTTTTAGTTATTATTGTGTTTGATGTCAAGTGTTATCTGCACTATTTTCTTAAGCGCTAAAGACTTGTTTTCGCGAACACGCACTTCAACTAAAATAAATACACTTTTCTTTGCGAAGGGTTGAAACGTTTATCTAATGTATGAAAAGCGCCAGCTTGACTTCTGCGACACTCAGAGAATATATTATATTTTTATTTAATAGATAGTAATTCAGTAACTGCTATAAAATACTGCAGACTGTACATACGAGTACATATGTATGTAGTTTGTGTTGAAAAGTATGTCGTCCTTAATGGAACTCATTATCAAGCTTTCGGCAAATACTTTTTATAAAAGCCGGTTAATCGGTGTTTTGCACAACAGAGTTTAAAATACACTGTTTTTGAGAACTCGGCTTTTTTAATACTCTAATTGTCAGGCGCGGATCCGGGAGAGGCCAAAAACTATTTATATTGCGTTGCTAAAGAGTCATTCAATATGAAATCAACTAAATGTGACACATGAGTTTTAATTATAATACAACATAAATTGAGAATAAACTTTGAGATATCAGAATTGCTAAATCACCAGTATTTTCTCATACTTCGGTATGGGTACAATACTCGTATTTTCTTATTATATATTGCGTAAAATAAATCTCTCTTGGTGAGAATATTGTTCTAACTGAAAATATACTAGACTTATTTCTATTAGAGAGTGAACATTTCGTTTTAATTTATTTCTTATTAACCGACTTCAAAAAAGGATAAGACCAAGGCCGATTCATGAGATCTATGCAACCGCTCAGCTGATAGGTAAGTGTGCTGTCAAAATTTTACTATATTTTCTTTAGTATATTACAGTTAGAATTGCGCTTTGATTTTTTCTTATGCTTTTTTGACAGCACATTTACCACATGCTTTGTTGTATCAATACGCCGCGGCTAGTTTTCCTTATTGATTGATTCGTTTGTATTTATTTTTTATATTTATTTGTTCCATTAGAACTTCGCATTTATAAACCGGCTTGTAAAATTTTTACTTTATATGAACACGAATACTGCCAGATTGTTCCTGTTATTTCTTTATTCTTTTTAAGTTGTGGTACTTTTTGTCTGTCTGTCATTCTGTTAAAGTAATTTTTTGATTGATTGATTCCATTGAATTTATTTTGTAAAACATTTTCTAAGTTTCTCCAGCAATTTATTTTGGTTTGAAAAATGTTTTTTAGCGTATAAAAATAAATGTTTAATGTTCCAAAAAGCTTTTTGGTTCTGCCGACTCGAACTTATTCGAAGAATACGAGGAAATCAAACAAACCAAGGCATTTTGTAGTCATATCTGCCTCGATTCTCCAATTCTATTTTACCATTCTATCAAAATAGATTGAATACTCTATTGGCGGTTACACACTTTGCAGGCATGTTTCACTGTTGATAGCATAGTGTGTAGACGTGTTTATGGTTTCATTTCATTGAAATCAAGCAAGCTGTGCTTCTACCGCAACGTCCAATGAGAATACGAACTACAGAACTGATGTTGCGTTTATGGTTTAGTTGCTGGTTGCAATGTGTATGTCAAAATATAATATGCATAAGCACGTTGCAAAGTGTGTACCCACCGTTATGATCAGGCTTCAGAAATTTTCAATAGCGAGCGTTCATTTACATATGTAAATGAGATTTCTATAATTTATAATTTCTTTTTCCCATTTATAAATAAACACCAAAAAGGTTTCTGCTTTTGATTACTCATGAATGTGTAGAGCAAAATTTTTGTTAAAATCTCAAACATTTATTAAAAAACTCAACGTGACAAGACACTTGATTTCTGTAAGACCCTTTTTCCACATCCAAACTTTACTTAGTACATTCTCCTGGTGCCCGATATTTTTTTCATCAAACCAATAAGGCAGTGCTCAAGTCCACTACAAGTATTCCTAGTAGTGGATCTTGATCCCTTGAAACTACTCACTTTTGACAGTCACAATGTTACATATTTTCCAACTCCCTTTAAAGTCATGTATTGTCTCTTCGGAAGCCTAAATATCAATCACTCTCTTTCAAGAATGAAAGATAGACATACATACATTCAGTACTGAGCCGAAAAACAGCAACAAAATGGGTGGAAGCTTAAAAATTTATTTATTTCTTTAACAATAGATATATATATATATATATATATATATATATATATATATATATATATATATATATATATATATATATATATATATATATATATATATATACATATATATATTATTAGTTATTAAAAAAAAAGTTTTTAAGCTATTGCATAGCTTTTATCGCGGGCTTTGAGCGCGGCGACCGAATCAAGAAATTCCGTAACGAAAAAAAACCCAACACTAAGTTTGTTTCTTAGGTCTTTTGTTTTTTAAGTATTTGAATCGCCTAGCGTATGTTAACCCCTAAAGTATGCTATTGATTTCATTAACATTCAGCACTGCCAGAACAGATTTTTACATGTAGGAAAACATAAAATGACGCACTTACGAGCAATCGTGGTTGACAAAAAATGATATACACAAACAAACAGACAATTCGTAGGTTTTTAAGCGGTATTTTCCAGATATTTAGAGGATATCAAGTCTCAAACTTATGTTTCTTATTTCAGTTACCATAAACCTACAGTTTCAATGATAAAAATTCCTGAATATCCTACATGTATTGTAAGATAATAAAAATATTTTAAACGATATTAACTTTTCATTTATTCAATAAAAGAAAAAAATTTGTTTTCTTATCGGTCACCACGCTCAAAAAGTGCAACTTGAATTAATATAAAAAAAAAATACTGCATAAATAAAAAATAAATACATAATTATAATTGCATAAGTTGATTAAAAATCCTATGCAATAGCTTTGCCGCGGCAGTCCCCAAATGCCAAAAGTCTTTTTTCCTTTGTTTTACAAAGTTAAATATGCATAACAAAGGAAACATATCAATAATTTATATAATATACCTTTTTCTAATAGCATCTGCACATCTACGAGGCGTGAACTCAACTACGTTGTTAATTGCAGATTGTGGAATTTGTTCCCACTCAGATTTTAACATTTAAAATAGTTCGGTTCTATTCTTGAACCGTTTCCCGGCGACGCTTCTCTTAAGTATCCCCAATATGTTTTCCATGGGATTCATGTTGGGAGATGTTGCCACCGTACATTCAAGGACTTGAATGCCATTATCTATTATGAAGCCTTTTACCAACTTCAATGTGTGTTTCAGATCATTGTCGTGTTGAAACAACATCGTAGTGGCATATTCCATTCGGCATGCGACAGCATTTTGGTTTCTAGTTCACTATATCATTATTGCAGCAATTTGATGGAAGCGAAAAGTTGGTCTGCCGAGAAACAGGTCCACGCCATGTCCGAACCACTTTAATATTTGAAATTTATTTTGCGATTCTATTGCTCGAGACGTTTACCAGGGTACCGCCGAACGGTGCAAATACCATCTGTATTAATTAAATTAAACTTGGACTCATCGCTATACGGTACAGTTTTCCATTTTTTACTCCCTGATTCGGAGGTTTTCCATTTTTTACTCCCTGATTCAGATGTTTTTTTAATGGAAATCATTTAAAAAAGTAAAAAATTTTATGTTGAATTCGGTCAGACATGATAGTCAAGTCTTACATTTGATTTCTGTGTCTCTTGGTAAGCATCGGTTTTTTGCACGGTCTATAATTTTTTAAATTGTTTTCTATTGCACGTCTTCTAACCGTGCTATCATGAATATTTAAGTTTAAAGCTTTCACAGCCTCCTTTCACGTTGCAAAATTATTTTCTTTAAAAATGCGCACAATTTTTCTATCTTCGCGTTGTGTAATTTTTCGTGGTGGACCTCTCAAATGATGTACGGTTACATCGCTTGTAGATTTAAAATTCGTATCCATCTACTAATAATAGTCAATAGGTCTATTGAATTTTTAGGCAATTGAAATTTCTCTCTCTCTCTCTCTCTCTCTCTCTCTTTTAATATAACCGTCTAAAATTTGATTTTTAAATTGACGGCCCTAATTATCTCTTGCCATTCAATATTGGTTCTTTTGTTGAATTGCTTCATCGAAACTAATTTTAAAATTAATTCTTTGCATTTCAAATTTTACCAAACAATTTCATTATTGGAAAGTTATCGTTATTTTTTAAATTACAATAATTTTAGAGAGCTTGGGATTGTTGCTTTTGTTATGCACACTTTCATTTGAAGGCCAAAGAGAATTTTGTTGTTTTTTGCGAAACACTCTGGTTACTTTTAAAATAAATTCAACTCCATAAATACATTAATGTGTAACAAATAGTGAAATAGTATCAGTTTTTTTTTCTAAAATAAAAAAGTATCAGAAATATTGTAAAATATTTTTTGTTACTATTGTTCTGCACAGTACTGTTCATTGAAACTTAACACCCTCTTATTTGCCCCGGTGTTAAAAATTATATTAATGCCAAATAGTTTAGATATTTCTAAAGAATTATTTATGTATAAAATAAAATTTTAAATTCAGAAGTATGTTTAATTGAAAGCTTTTAAGCCATTTATTTTCAATGGCTACATGAAATTTTCTTTAAATTGAGCATTAATCGCCAAAAAGACTCAAACGCCAAATACACAATTTTAGATGAGAACCAGTAAAATTACCTCAAGTATGTAATAAATAGCATCATTACTTACTGTAAAATAGGATTTGCTGCAAATTTGTAACGGCACTTTTAACAGTTAGAAAATTTTCAAAGATGATTTTATTGATCATAAATTATCGATTTCCCGGCAAGTCTATTACGTACGTCTTTTTGGCAATAAGTATTCGGTAATTTGTTAACTGTAGTTGCATGCCTTTGTTGATGTTTGATACACAATTTTAACTTTTAAAATTTTAATTTCTAAATAAATTAAATTGCATAACTTTATCTCTTTTCCTTAAAACAAAATTAAGGCTTTAAAACGTGTTTCTAGCTATCCAGTATCCGATGCCAATGCTCAAATTAAGAATGTAACGAATGTGGCTAAGCCGCGCAGGCATGAACAGACCCAAAGTCAACATGACTCAGTGGAAACTTCAACAGAATTTACACTATCAAATGAGATACATCATATGGAACCATCCAACACATCTGTAAACTCACGAGAACCATTAATAAGTAGTAATTTTGCTTCAACGGGTGTGATAAACTAAGGAAACACACAAACACACACACATCGAAACTTAAAATAAATAAAAAACAAAATTAAAGAAAAAAATCCGCTAAGGCACACGACAACGAAATATTGTTCTTGGGGATATACATACATACATACATCCATATGTAACGATGGTCGACAAAACAAAATGTTTAATGAAACTTAAAAGAGAAACAAACAATAATTTATATTTATAAAAGAAAAACACAATACTGCCCATTTGGAATACCGCCGTTTCAAAATAAAACAGAGCACAAATTAAATAATGAAAACTAAAAACACCACAAAAAAATATTTGACCGTATTTTAAATTAAGTATATTAAATTATTACAATAAGCGAAAAAAATTAATGATGCATAATCCTTTGAAGTTCACCACCATATATAACTATCTTTCTCGCTCCACCTTCGCTTCCTGCATCACACAAAACACATGACTTCTTCCTACACACATCTTATAATCATACATATAATCATTTAGTTTATAAAAACGTTATTTGACAATGTTTTTTAAATTAAATTTTAAATATCCACCTGCCAAAAACAGTAATCGTCACCCTCTTGATACAGACAGAATTTAAGCAAAATATTTTTTGAGAAACTACAAGAAAATGCTTTTAAATATACTTAAAAAATTTATTATCATATAAAATGCATTTAGATGCATATACTCGTACATACTATAAAAGATTAAACATATCATAAGTCATATCAAATCGAATAAAATCATACATATTATATACAATATACACACATATATTTGTGGTAATTATACGCCATGTAGCATATTTTTCGCACCACACATACCAACTTACTCGGATAATCAAATATCTCACGATCAAAGAGATGAAATACTATGCCAATCCATATTTCCGTTTATTATTATTATTTTCTTATAATTCTCCTACATTTACATATGAAAGTATTTTCATGATATTTATAAATAAAAATTTTAATGATATAGAAGACTTTCGTGACAATTTCTGGTCCGTTTACATGGGAAAGTGAAAGTTTATTTTAAAAATGTCGTCAAAGCGACGTCGAAATGTCGTCAATTGCAATACTTATACTTCGATGAGTTAATTTTGATTTCATTTTTATAGTTTTGCTTATTGCCTCATTATAGTCACCACAAATATCGCATACACAAATTTATAGGGCATAATTATTTATAGTTAACTTTTTAATAAGATTATTATTATAAAAAGGCGACATCAACTGTTTTCTTTATGTATATATGAAGAAATATATTATAGCTCTTTTAGTATATTTACCAAATAAGTTAAATTTACAATTTTTATTTTACCACAATTCTGTAAATATTCATAAATCTTTTACTTTTCGAAAACGTCAAAAAATTACTTTCTTGAAAATATCGTTACCTACCATTTACACATGAAAGAAAATGCGTGAAAGTCGAAATACACTCACACTAACACAATTAAAATTTGTTTTCCTTCCACTCAGATTTCAACGATAGTTTCAAGGCAGTTCTACAAGATCTACAAACTTTGTTGTAAAAATACCTGAGCAACTGTCAAAATTTGTTCAAAACCGGGTGGCACTGTTAGCACAGTTTAAAGTTTAACAAATGTCAAATATCATATCATATAAAGCTGTACTGTTTGGCAGTTTAGAATCAGCCTTGTTGTTATGAGTATTTTACAAAATTGACATTTACTCAGGTAAATCAGCAAGGCAGATCAACAAGGTTGTAGCGATAGCACAGATGATTAACCTGACTAGATGTCAATCATGTCAAATTAAATTTGTGTTAATAATATACTCCCAACAACATGGCTGATGTCAAACTGCCAAATACCATAGCTTTATATGATGTTTGACAGTTGTTAGAGGTTCAGCTGTGCTAACAGTGCCACCCGGTTTGGTACAAGTTTTGACAGTTGCTCAGGTATCTTTACAACAAATTTTGTATTGTTGTAGAATCGCTACTACCTTGTTGATCTGCCTTGGATAGTTTCAAGAAAGTATACAGCTTTTTTATATTTTCAGGAAATAAACTAACAAAATGCTGATCGCTATTGCCAGCTTAAACGATTTATGCATATTTACATTTTGGAGCAAAATAATAATTGTAAATTCAACTTATGTTGTATACTCGTATATACATATATGAAAAGAGCTATAATATTTTTCTTCAAATATATGTAAACAACACTGCAGCCACACGATCAAGTTTTTCTTTCTTCACACATACCGCTTATTAAAA
Source organism: Gymnocheta viridis (assembly GCA_956483585.1). Lineage (NCBI taxonomy): Eukaryota > Metazoa > Arthropoda > Insecta > Diptera > Tachinidae > Gymnocheta > Gymnocheta viridis. The sequence continues at coordinate 11,091,935 of OY101440.1, forward strand.
TTCATTTGAATTGGTAGCTCTTGGTCTCAAAACATCGGCTTCGTTCCTGTTAATACTTTCGTTTAGGATGCTATAACTACTGAAATCTTTTCCAAGATTTTTTTTTGTCTTCAGCAAGTGCATCTTTATATTGTGGCTACTTTTCGAACATATATATATATATATATGTAAAAATTCAAATCTTATTTCCCTGCTTCATCGCGCTAAACTAAATGATGTATCCGAACTTTTTGAAAAATGCATAATTGATTGCCAAGCTTTCACCTAATTGATACCACTTCAGCATAGATTTGGGAAATGATCTTCTTTTATGACTAGTAACATTATTGAATAGAGCTTTGGCCAACAGCCTTCATACTGTCGTTATCTATCTTCTATTTTTTATATCATTAATAAGCAATCACGTTTTTTAGATCCCTTTTTAGGTCGTAATACAGAACCGATTTTGGAAAGATTTATTTGTTTTTAAACGGGTTTTTATATAGATGTGAACAATTTTAATTTTATTCAAAACGGTTCGATATTTTGGGAACTTTAAGCGCTTAAAGTTCCTACTAACACATGCACACTTATTGCATATGCATGTATCAGCTTCAACTTTAAAAATAAACAAATTGGGACAGAGTTTTAAGTTGTTTATTCATTTTTTTGTTTTTGTATTTTATCGTATGTATTTATGTAAATGATAAATATTAATTTCTAGAACGCAGACGATTGAGTCGACCGCTGGATACACTAGTTTATTTTATTTCATCAAGGTGTTTTACAAAGTTAATCATGCACTATTATTGTATAAATTAGACGTATTAGGTTTCAATAAAGTTTACCAGGATTAAATCATATCTGTTATCTAGAACTCAAGCAGTTAAATAAAAAAGGGGATTTCTCGGGGCAGTCACATGGGTGTTCATTTTTAGCTTAGTACCGTTAATGGTTAAATTTTTTTAATGGATACTCTGCCTTATTTTCATATTTATGTTTTTGTGCGGATGTGACTACTTTTTCCTCAGTTATTATTTCAAGAGGAGCAGCCTAGTCCTACCAGCTGAAATGCTCCCGCTATTAGATTTTTCTGATTACTTACCCAGTAAGACCTTACCTGATTTCAGGTTTTAATGTTTTGTGCAAGCACTCTAGTCCCGCCCCACATCTGAAAAGTTTCCGTTTTCGAATATTTCTGGTTATTTGAAGTATAATAACCAAGAAATTTTTTGTAATTTTTGGCTTAATGTAGTAATACGAAATACTATAATTTATATATTTTTTTTACTATGTTAATGTATGCAAGAAAGCTTAACTGTCACACTAAAATTACTTGGATGCAGAGGGAATCGGGTCACACATAACAGTTAGCACGCCTTTATGAATAGCTTTGCAGTATTTAGTTTTATTCTTTAGTATTAACATATTTGAAGGAATTTCATTTCATGCATATTTCATTACATTACATTACATTATATTACATTACATTACATTATATTACATTACATTACAATGCATACTCGTAAATTCGTAAACATTTATAGTTTTCTAACAATATACACCAAAAATAAAACAATATCATATCAATGGTAAAAGATGCCTTAGAATTAAATTATCTTTATAATTTTGTTTGATTATTTTTTTTTGTAAATTTTACAAATAAAAAAATTAAAGTAACAATTAATAAAACAAAAATACAAATAACTAAACAATTTTGGAAGAGTATTTAAAAGAAACATAATCTTAGATTATTATTTATCAAATGAATTGAAAACTCCCACAATGTTGCAACAAATATTAAATGTAATATTACCAACAACAACAAAAACGAAAACAACAAAAAAATATAATTAATAAAAAATATTTTATACACTGAGATTTTTAAACCGACTAAAGAAATTACAACAAATATTTGAAACAAAAAACAATAGTTAATGAAACAGAAAACCAGAGAAATAAAAAAAAACAGGATCACACATCTTATTAATAATTTATTTTAGCGACTCAAAAAATATTGTAACACATACTTACGAGTACATATAAACAAATATATTTTAAAATATTTATAGACGTATTCATAAAAAAATCAATTGGGTTTCAAAAGTGTTTTTTCCAAATACAATTTTTTTTTCATGAATACGGTCCATACTATATAATAATAGTATATTTTAAAATTTAAGTAAAAAGCTTTTGTTTTTGTAGTGCGAATTTTAAAAAATGTAATAAGAGCGAAAACGCAAAAAAATCAATTAAATCGAAAAATTTTTAAGAAACTAAATGATTTTGCTTATTTATCTATTTTAATCACCTTTATTCGAGTTGGCGACATCGACGTCACGTCAACACAATACCAAAAAGTTGGGGTTTGTCTACCCGTTGTCGAAAGCAACTGACTACTATTGACATGCTCACGTTATTTTCTAGACCTTATAGAACAGAAGCAAACTTTCGTTAGCACAAAATTGTTCTCGAGAGCGAGTAGACAGACAAGCTCCAATTTTTTGGTATTGCGTTGACGTGACGTCAATGTCGCCAACTGGAATAAGGGTTAATATTTATTTATTAAATAACAAGTATTCAGATCTGTCACAGAATTCATGCGAAAGTGAAATCATTAATATGTGGTTTTGCTTCTTCAGCTTTACACAATTTCTGCATAGAAATATTTTGTAACAAAAGCTTCACATGTCTGTAGGAACCACTTTAAACATATTTTTTTTATCCCATAAAGCAAGTGAAGCAAATATATAGTTGTCGCTCCTAGAAGTATGGCCGAAAATATGTTTAAATTTTTCTCTTATTGAAATACGACAATACAATGGAAACATTTACAAACATTAATTTATTCATTCTTAAAGGTCAAAATCCATTTATCTATCTATATTATTAACAGGCAAACACGTTTTTTAGATTCCTAATACTGAACCGATATAGAAAAGGTTTTTATATATATTTTTAAACCGATTTTGAAAAGATTTATATGGTTTTAAACGGATTTTTACAGACATAGATGTGCACAACCATAATTTTATTTAAATTGGTTAGATATTTAGGGAGCTATAAGCGTTTAAAGTTGCTACTAACACATGCACAACTATTACACATGCATTTATCAGCATCAACTTGAAAAATAAACACAGTGTGCACGTGTGTTTGTCCAATTTGCTTTTGCATAGAAATGAGACAGAGTTTTAAGTTGTTTATTTAGAATGTTTTTTGTTTTTGTATTTTATCGTATGTATTTATGTAAATGTTTAATATGAATTTCTAGAATGCGGTTTATTTAGTCGACCGCTGGATACAGTAGTTTACACAAATATAATAAAAAGAAAATTACATAATTCACAAACCCCAAAAGTAGAAAAACGAACTTAAAATAATTATTAGTTTTTTGGTACATATCGGCAATACAATGGAAACTTTAATGAAGATTTTCTTTCCCTTTCAGTAATTCAATATTTTATGGGATATTATTTCTTTTTGATCGCCGTATCAAATCGACGGTGCATTGATCCAATTAAATTGTCTAATTTCGGGGTCGTATTTTGCGGTATGCAATTTATCATGATCCAATAATGAGGTCTATGCATGGTCAGCAGATTATTTTTTGCTCATTTACCTTTCATACCATTTTCATCATGAAGTTGTCAAAATTTGTTTACATTTTTATGGCGCCATTGTTGTTTTTTATTTGTTTACCTTTTAAACAAGCATTGTTGCTTTTGTACGTGATCAGTTTTGTGCGTTCTGTTTTTGACAAACTCATGATGGTGGGTTTTTTATTGTTGTGTTTGTTGTAGAGTTGCATAGACCTTATTATTATTGGATCATATAATTTATCATAGTATTTCTATGCGATTGAGATCTGTCCACTAGGCAGACCTTTCCAAAACACGTATCGCATTGGATTGTAAGTTGGCTAGAATCCTAGAGGTGTGTTTGGGGTAGAAAATCCACTTCATAATATGATCCTGCCGTAATCTCCAAGGTAGACTTATATTTTACTCTGCTTATGAGTACATTATTTAAAATGGATCTGTATTCGAGTGTTTTCTTACGCCCGATAGAACTTACAAAATAGGCTGTTAACTTTTAAATGAACTGTCATACTGCTTTCACTTTTTGACATTTACTCTTACGAATCATCATGAATAGATTGGCGTTTGGACACCGCTACAAAATTATTCAGATTTACTTTGAAAATCAGTCATCAATTTGCGTAACTTGTAGACGACTTCGTTATTTTTATGGCGCACATAAGCTTCCATCTGAGCAAGCCATCCTTCGAACTGCGGATATATTTTATATATTTTTTTTTCAATGTAGCCATCTTGCAAAAGGGAACATAGTAACCCTTTCTTTCCACCAGAAGTGTTTATATTCATCTTGAAAAAAGTCTTATTACTGGGAACAGAAATTGTAAAATCCTTGGTGTATCATTTTCACTTTTTAATTGTACAGTTGAATCGAAAACGTAAAGTTTTAGAGAAGCTTAACGTGCTCTTGTTTTCATTTTCGGATAAATTTGTTTTCTGTGACACATCTGATCATATCAATAGAAATTCTGAAATTTTCACGCCCTTTGCATGCGGTCACAGGTCATTAATTGGTCTTTTAGCTTTTCCAATTTGTTTTCTATGTTATAGGATGTGTTTATTGGTGGTAAGACCAGACCTTGTGCATTTGGTTCTTGTACAAGTCACGCAAAAGACATTTCAAGAACATGAAAAAGTTTTGACAAATATCTTCTTAAGGAGGGTAAAATATATGCGTTGCCCAACCCTTGAATGGCATGGAACCTGGACTATCCTAACACTATAACGCTATATCAGAACACACTTTAAACTACTCCCCCTTCGGATCAGAGGCTTTGATTGTGCCAAAATTGCCCAAAATAAAAGGTAAATGTCGATGGTTGTGACATCTGCAAAGGTTCCCGCAATCACTTTGCAGCTTTCGTCATTGGATTGACAGAGCATGCAACAATTGGGACAATTTCAATAATCAAAAATCATTATCCTCTGACAACTATTCTGTAATTCTCATCGTAAGAAATGTATTAAAATTGCATTGCGAATTCGAACCCTTTTATTTGCGATTCAAAGTAACATTAATTTTGCAATGCACATATAACTTAATAAAATATTTGTTTAATTTATCAAAAAAAAGAGAAGACTATGTCTTCTGTGTCTTTATTTAATTAAATTTATTTTATTACAAAATTTACTTAAATTATATTATTTCCGGAAGACTATGTCTTCTTATTCGGACTTTTAACTTATTATTAATTATTAAAATGTTTTCTTACTAGCTACTTAAATAGTATCGAACAGCAATCGTCACATTGAATGCAACGTGAACTATTTTAGGTGCATTCAATGCAGACATTTAAATATTGCGAAAAGGGGAATTAATTATATTTGGAACAACCAGAAATGTGTCAGCAATTAAATTTGACTGGGGGATTGAACTTTATCAAAATAAATATGTTAATTATTAACTTATATAGAGAAAATTACTACTGAAAGAACATTTTGTTTCAACTTGTAGGACACAGATGAAAAATATTTTCTAATTGTGCTTTTCAGTCTACATATGTGCATCGCAACATTAAGGTTGCGAAAGTGTTTCAAATGAAGCAAATGTTTTAAGTACATGTTTAAGTATACTTGTGCAGGGCTCTAGTAGAGCAACCAACGTAGTTTTTTCCGCATTACTTAATTTTTATTCAATAGTTTTCTTTTATTTTATATGTTTTTTTATAGTGATAATTTTATACTATATAATTTTCTTAAGCATTCTGTTAATTGTGCTATAAAACAAACTTATACTTCAACCAAATAAAGCACAATTGCTAAAAAAAAACAGAGAACATTCAGTATAAAAAGTAAAATAACTAAATACTACATATTAAATGGAAATACTATTAATATTATAAAATATATATTGTTATTTGCACTAAAAATTATAGAAAAATTTAATAAAAAAAAATTATTATAAAAAAAGAAATCAATACTGTTTTATTTTGATAGAGCAAACTTTAGCATAATTTCGGCAGACTTAAGCAAATTTATATAAATAGCAACAAAAATATGAGACTGACTCTCAAATAATTGTTTATATTCCTTTAAAAGTTTAGACCTTAGAATTGGGAGAGCTATGACTTCAGCAAATACACAATACAGTTTTTTCTTTGTAATTAAGATGTTTTGAATTTACATATCGTCAGCTTAAATGCAAACGGACGTAACTACACAAATATTCGAAAGAGTTTTTGATGGATTATGGCTCGTCTTATCCAACTACATCTTCACGGAAAATGTTAGACTCTTACAATCAACAACGGCCCCTTTATTAAAGAAATTTAAACGGGAGTAAACACAAGTGCATGTATTTTTTAATGTAAAAATGTGTAACTACAAACACTTTTGTAAAAAAATAAGTGTTACTTTGTCTTGTTCAAAAAAAAAAAAATAAGTCTCTATATTATAAAAAAAGAATTAAAACGATTGCAAAAAATACTTTATTGCTATTGACTTTGTAACGTTCTTAGCTTCTCCTTTAAAATAAATAAAAAAGTATTGTTACGTGCGTTTACATTTTAACTGACGATATATTTTTTACGACGGAAATTGCATGTTTTTATTTATTTATTTGGGTGTTCGTTAAGTACGATGTTCATTAAATCGAATGATCGTTAAATCGGAAAATTACTTATGAGGAGTAGTCTTTGCAACCAGTGGCCCAGCCACTAAAATTAAAATTAATGAAAGAAACCCTGCTATGGGGCTTACTCTCGGTATAAAAACATTAGCTCTTTCTTTCTCTTGCAATTTGAATGTATATTGATTGGTTCGAAGACATTCTTGTTAAATTTTTTCCAAACTATTTTCACGTTGCTCTAAAAAACTCAAGCTAAAAAGTCTTTGTGCATCCCATAAATTAAGCAAGTTCTCTTGCCACAAATCTTTAGATGAGGGTAAGAGGAATGCAAATGTTGTATATTTCTATTTCATAACTCTCGCACGAAACCGTAATTGTAAAAGAAAACTATATTTTTTCTTTAACTGCCATCAATTTGTCAACATATTTGAAAAGTTTGCTTCAAAAAATTTCCATTAAAAGTATATTAATTAACTGCAATACCTCCGATAGATCTCCATCTTTATAATAATTTTGATTTATTTCAGATGACCTAATTTAATTAAAACTTTTGTTCGGGTATTTCGGAAGTGTAGCTGGAAGATTTATTTCTTTATGCTTAACTGCATTTCGAATTTTATTTAAAAAAAATGTTGTTTAAAGAAAACCAGGAGTATAAGTATAACAGTATCATCCATAAGAGGTTCAATTTTGAAATAAAAAAAAACAAATATTCAAAATATGGTTTAAGGTCTGCTGATGATTTAGCTTTAGCACCAATGAAATACATGTATATAGACTAGCTAAAAAAAAACTCTCAACAAACAAAAGTTTTGAAAATCTTTGAAAAAAGATATCGAGGGAATCTCGATTAAATAAATTTAATAATTTTAAAAGAAAATAATTTATTCTTTGTACACTCGAAAAATTATTTAAAAAAATTGTTCCAAAAACAATTTACCAATATCTGAAACTGATTTGAAATAATTTCGCAACTGAATCGAATCAACTATTCATGTGATCATAAGCACCACTATCTCAATTTTTTTTAATTTTATGTAAATGAAAATGAGTTTTAGTATCTAATTAAATTTATAATTTTCGTAGTAGGTTCAACTTCAGCAACAAAATTAATTGAATAGTTTGCATAAGTGAAATCAGATTTTAGCTTAATATATGAGGCTGCTTAAAATGAAACCAATATGAATTTTGATTATTTAAAGTCTGTTTATTTTTTTTTACAAATTTCATGTAACCAAAAAAAGTATATTTTTTTAGTGTATATAAGTATTTGCTCAACATCTTCTTATAGAAATTAAGGGAATCTCCTCAACATTTGGGGCTCCAAAAATGTTAATCAATTTGAAATAAGACTTAATTTAACATTAAACTTATTTATACACTTAATTTTAACCACAAAGCAAAAGTCTACTTAAAAAAAATACAGATAAAATTTTTAATTTGTAATAATAAATTAGCATTTCGGTTTACCCATGATCATTTCAAATGATGGTGTGAAAGTTTATTAATAAATCATAAAAAAATGTATTAACTATTTCATAAATAAAAAAAATATTTGATTGAATTCACTTTAGAGTAATAATTAAGCCGAAAACAGTAAATGAAAATGATAGTAAAATAATTAAAGGACTATTGGTCTGCAACATACGCGTAAATATAAAAAAAGAATACTTAAATAAGGATTTTTGCATTTTAAATATGCGTTTTTAGAATAACTATTTAATAACCAATGCGGGATCTGGTGGATTTTGAGGTTGTACTACTGCTGCTATATGGACGATCGTCACGATTGCTACGATCACGTTCAAATTTCTCATGCGATCTCTCACGTGTATCTCTTATATGCGGTGATTTTTCCTAAATAATATAGAAAATTATTGAACGAGTGAGTGTAAGGGAAGTTGTGTGTGTTTTTTGTATAAGACAGGCAGACATAGAAAGAGTAAGATACAATAAGATTCGTGGTACTATTTTATGGAAATCTTACTCTTGTATGATATTTATCACGTTCACGTTGTTGCTGATCATCATCACCATTTTGTACTAAAAATAAAAAAGTTAACATTAATTGAGCATTTAATGAATTTAAATTGAAATGTCAAACTTACACTCCCTACGACGTTTATGCTCTATTGATATAGTCTCTTCCAAACGTTCACGTTTCCGCCCTAGTTTCCTTTCTTTTCTGGCATCTTTTTCCTCATCGGTTAATTTTTCTTTGCGCTCTTTATTTTTGACGCTACGTTCTTTTTTCGAAGGTTCATCTAAAAGTTGCTTCTGTAATTACACAAAACATAGGTCATAAAATAAGGTTGTAAACTTAATAAAGAGTTGTTAGGGGTCTCTTATATTAAAGTTAATAATGCTTATTCTTTTTTTTTTTAATTTTTTTTATTAAACTGACCCTCTTTCTTAAAACTTACCGCTCACCAATAGGGATTTTCAGTTTTGTATATTTCTTTGCTATTCAGACCAACGTTTCAACAACAATACAGCATTATAGAAGATTACTTGGATAGCAAACAACTAAGCATGTAGTTTTCACTTAACATAATGGCTTTTTCATTGAGTAAAACCCCTTTCAAGTACAAGATTATGAAGAAAAATCAGAAACGAAGCAGAGCATGGTGTCAAAGCTGATTAGTAGATGTTGCAATTGTGTTGCTGTTCACATTTGCAGAACGAAATGATGTTCTATACACATACTGTAGTGCGATTATAGCGCAGCAAGTTGTCTTCATTTTGAGCAAGCAATTGCAACTGATTAAGAATAGCTTCTGAAAATATCTCTTCCATTTTGAGACTTTAAAACAAGTAATTGATTTATTTATATCTCAGATCACTTATCAAATCACTATGAAATTGTTGACTTTCAGCAGAAATCTCGCCTTTGTCTCCTGAAGTTGCGTAGTTTGTAGACTGGTTTTATTTTCATATTTAGTTGAGTTGCTTCGATCCTTTAAATTTTTCTTCACACCATGAGGAAACTTGCTCACTCAGTCAGTCCGCTTTACATTGTTGTATCTTCAATCAAAGCAGAATTTAATTGCGTTTAGGTTATATTTTCTCATGATTTTCGTTGCCAACGTCGATAACTCCCCAAAGAATATATTTGCTCGAAAATTCGTATGTTTTTGTTATTAATTTTAAATATCTCTTAATGAGAACAAAGAGACGAATAGAAGAAAGAGAGAGAGAGAGGGGGGCAAACACATATATTAGTTGATTAAAGATGTTTCTTGCGGTTTTTCAGATTGTTGTTACGGCTCCTCAGATGTCAAAAGATCTACATTCAAAGGATAAAGTTGAAAAGAGCTCAATAGAAAGAAGCTTCTTATGTATACAGTTGTCACTTTAGTTGACAATCTTAAAAGTAGTAAATCCTCCATGTACTTTTTGAAAAAGAATGCGGATGGTGTCTTCGAAAAAAAATCCCAAAAATGCTGTCATCATATTCTGGAGCTAAATGGGTCTTTAAAAAATGATGCAAAGTTCTGCCACAAGCAACAAGAAGTTCGATGTATTTAGAAGTTGTTAAATTCCTCTTGAAATTTAATTTTTATCAATATTCGATGCCATCGTTTAAATAAAGTTTAACAGAAGTCGAAAATTCTTTAAGATTCATTGTGGTTATATTCTGCTGATTCCGAAGAATGTTTGATCACAGTAGTTGCCAACACATAAAAATCCTTGCCAAACCCAAAGATGGACGATGAACATTTTCTTCTAATTTAACAAAGATCATTGTTAAGAACATTCTTTCACGGAATAGTGCCATTAATGAGAGAATCCTTTGAAGATGATTTAAGTTTAGCATATCGCTTCAGATCAAAGCTAAATCCAACCCTTTCGTAATCAAGATAGTTATTTTCCTTGAGAGGCTACTGATGATCTTCAATCAATTATGTGTTTTCCAGCATTTTTTTTAATCTCGATAAATTTCGTAAACATGATAGTTGTGGTTTTCCTGAGAATCTGCTGAAGATTTAGTTTTTCGATATTTTTTTGTACGTCTCTGTAGTTTGAAATGATATGCATATATCCAACAGACAGAATGTTTTTGAAAATTTCCATACTCAATTAAATCAAGACGTGCTTTGTATCATTGAATGCGTTCCTATGCGATTTATTACATCAAAGTTTTTGAAGATTATTAACGCTTGGCATTTTTGATTCTTCTTGTACCGTTGACTTGGTTTTCTCGGCGAGATATTTATTGTGGACCATAGTAGTTTTTAAATCCAAATAGTTGAAATTGATATCCCATGCTATTTTTTAAACATATAAGTTCTAAATTTTCATCTTCAGCATCAGATCATTCAATTGATTTCTGTTAATACGATTTACATGACGTAAATTATATTATGAACTGCTCGTCGTATTTTTAATCTGGTTACATTAGCCGCTGTTGTTGCAATTTTATAAAGTATTATCCTTACATCAATTATATTTGAAAATATCGTTGCTTAACATCAGAAATTATTTGAAAAATGAATTGTTTTCAATATCCTCGTCTTCTTCAAAATCTCATTGATCAAATTATTGTAGCACAGATTATTAAGGCAATTGATTATTCGTTGGTGAAGTCTGTCCTACATAACCGCTGAAGTTGTCTTATATGTATCTGCACGATATCCTCAATCGAATTAGTGTTGTTCTTCTTTTCCTTAATAGCTTTATTTTTCAGGAAACGCAAATATTAAAACGCAGAGACATCAGCGAAATCTTAAATTTAATTTAATATAATCAAAGGAAGAAAAACTGGCACATCCAAGAATTAAGGTTGAAAACATATCGCCGGAGACCTTTCAATCCAAACACATTGAAAGTTACTGTTCTTTTTAAGTCCACTTTTAATGATAGCTGCAGGATTTCCTTCCTAAGCTGGTTTTAGTGTCCTCAAGCAAGTATAACTAACACATCGAAAATTATAAATTTGTCAATTCCACTATTAAGAGAGACTCTAGGGTTTTCCTCTCGAACGCATCTTTTTATAGAAAACGCAGAAGTTATTTGTTGTTATATTCATGATGATCCCCAAAAAATTTAGTACTTTACAGATATTTGCAGCGCACTTTAATCAACAGTAGCGTTAATTCTTTGTTGAATCCATAGCAAGTAGCAATGTTAAAATATTTTGTAAGAGATGATGACTATAGTTGCTATTTGACGAACTTTTGCTCCTCAGACATTACTGGCCACCAAGGATTTTTTTGGAATCACTTCCCATATAAACTTCAGGATCAATGTGAGTTGGTCATCATAGTTGTTGTTGCTGTTGTTATCAGACTGACATTAACATATTTCAACACTTAATAACTAAACTTAAACTATATAAATAAACTAAAAAGAAAAATTGTCTCCGATTTAATATTAATTTTAAAAAATAACTAAACTGAACTAGATTCTCTCTGATTTTTATGTATGCAAGTATGAAGATTAATATGATTTTTAATAAAAAAAATAATTGCTTAACTTAACTAACTAATCAAACTTGAATAATAGTTGTTCTAATATAAAATATTTTTTTTATCCAAAAATATGAAAACTTAATTTGAACTTTTTGTAACAAATATTTATAAAAAACAAACATATTTCTTAAGTACTCGAACAATACGTGTTAAAAACGTAAAATGAATGGCATAAATGTACTTACCATTGTTTATTACAAAATGATTTGTAAAATACTTATATTTACCATAAAATTTGTTTGTTTGTTTTTTTTGTTACATTTAGAATTTAAAATACTACTTTCGAAAAAACGTAAACATTTTTAAAATGTTTTTCTTCTTTTAAGATTTTAATTGGTCCAGCCAAATTAGTCTTCTTCTTTTAAAAATTCGTTTTCTTTTCTTTCTTTCTCTCGCTTGTTTCAAGGATGAAAGCCCTGAGTTGAGTGTCTTCTATGAAAATTGTTCAAGATAGATTTTAACTAGGATATATGTTGTGGAAGAAATATTGGTTCTTAATTATCGTTATCGCTGTTATATGAATGGCGGTCCCTTCTAATTTTTATTTTTAGTTACTTATCATTGTTTTTTTTTTTCGGTGGTCGTTGTCGCAATTGCCATCAAGTTGGATGTTGTTGTTAATTGTTGTTGATGTTGTTGGTTGCTGTTGATTTTGTTGTTGTCTTAGGTAACTATGATTGCACCAATATACTAACCTTTGAATTGGACGATGAGGATTCCATTTTGCGACGCTTGGAGTCTTGAGAAAATATAGAGAAATGAAAAAATAAATTAGATTTGGTAATTTTAAAGTTTGATGAATAAAAATTTGAAGTATTTAAAAATTCACCACAATTATAAACTCTCGACTAAATGCGAGTTCTATCGAAATGCCACGTACAGAAAATTAGGCTTCAGAGTATTTAAGTTTTCCCTACCTTTTTCATATTCTAAAACATCTTGACTGCGTCGCTGTTGTTGTAACGAACCAATACTTTCGTTAGAGACCGAACTTAGGTCGCGTTCACGGTCCCTACGATCACGTTCGTTGCGCTCATATTCACGATCTCTAGTCTCTCGTTCACTCCGATCATAATCATTTTTAGTGCTAACACTCTCTAGGGCCTCTATTGCTGGCGATTCATTGCGATAACGGTCCTCACGACGTTTTTCTCTTTTCGTACGAGACTCCAATTCCTCTAACAGTTGGTTACGATGTTCACGCTCACGTTCACGTTGATCCCGATCTCTATCGCGTTCACGCAAACGATCATCTTTTTTGCTGCTGCTGGTGTTGTCCTTCAGGGAACGCGTACTGCTGCCATGGCGATCAGAGTCACGATCATGCAAAGCTATTGTGGAATTTGACGAAGGTTCATCTTTAATTTCAATGACTGTGACACGATTTGAACTAGAAGATTCGCGCTCGCCACGTTCAGTGACAGATGCCGATGAATTTAATTTTATAATTTTTGAAGGACGTTCTAAGCGATCTTTTTCGCGTTTTTCTGTAAAAGCAAAAAATCATAATCAAATCATCTATTGTTAGCTTTTCTTTATTTTTAGCAGCTTTTACCTATTTTTATTTCCCCATTACTGGGTGGTTTTATGTCCACTGCCTGTTGCTGTGTACTCGAGGCTGTTGTCGCCGCTGCCGCCCCCGCCATCAAACTTATTGTAGTCTGTGTATTACTTATTAAATTTTGCACAGTTACGGCTGCTGTAGTTCCTCCTGTTGTTGCCGTAATATTAGCTTGATTTTCTGATCTTTGTTGTCTTTCGGTTACTTGATGGAAATCACTTTCTTTTATCATTTGGGCCGCTTTTGTTTTTAGTTGACCAATATACGATGATGCAATTACAAACAAATCTGGTCGTTTGTTTTTTTCTTCTTCGCGGACCTTCTCAACTTTTCTTTCGATTATTTGCGCCAGTTTTGCCAACACTGGATAGAAAGGCAAAATGCGCATTAATATAATGAGTGCGTTACGTATTTGCATATATTCCTTTGAATCTAAACAAAAAACTATGGCTTTGGTGATTTTGTAGTGCCATTTATGACATACATGCCGGTAATTTTCGTAACCGACGTGATCGTTTGCCTCGGAAAATTGATTGCTAACACGGAATTTTGTGACAAATCCCGGATAATTGGCACACTCTTTGTTGAAAGTGGCTTGATCTGAATGCCAACGCATAACAGTTTCCAACATGGCGCACAAAAATCGTCCATAACGTGTTGCTTCATTTTCAGTGCAAGATGTTACGGAATAGGTGATATCACAAAAGATCTGAAAAGAGTTTAGAAGTTTTTGAATAGTAGAAAAAAAATACTGAAGTTTTTGAACAGCGGCAGCTTTCTAAATAAAAACTAAGTTTAAGGACATTTAGGATTCCTTTTTGAACCTGCTATGACGATTGAATAATTAACAAAAGTTTTAAAGCTGAAAGTATTCATCATAAATTTCTTTTCAACTTAAATGTCAATAACCGTTTCTCAGAGATACGCTCGAAGGAATTATTTGATAAATTTTAATGACATTTAAAAAGAAGAATTATACCAGTTGCAAACACGATTTCTACGTCTATTATAAGTGACTTTAGGTCCATATGTATTGGGATGGTCGATAAAAGTTAAACTTATTCCGACGTCACAAAAAACTTTTCATTTAATAAAAAAATACGGGAGACTTTCTTTAAAAAATTTTAACTTTTTTGTCGATAATAGATTTTTGTCGCCAATAAATGTTTATTTTGTGATCGATTACACGTTCATACTAAAATCGATTTTTATCAACGATTAATCCAAAAAAATAAGAATGCTAAATAAGTTCGTACCATCATTCAACGGCAGTTGAAGTTAAGGACAAAATTTTCGTCCGGACAAAAATTGTTTTCTATTAATTTTGTGTAAACAACTCCCGCATAGAATTGAATTAATTTTTAACGTTTTGAAATTGTTTTTACAGCAATTTGTTTATATTTTATTTTTTTCTATAAATGGACTTGGCAAATAATTTCACTTGTAGTTAATTTACAGAAGCACTTGTCTTTTATCCGTTTTTCTATACAATTTTTTACAGATTTTTCTTTTTTATAACCATATTTCATATGGAACAATTTTCGAAACGTATTGCAGAAAACTCTCAGTACACAAAATTTTTATCCGAAACTAATAGGAGAATTCCCATTTAGTAAGATAGAAATATAATAATTTTATTAATAAAATAAGTTAAACTTAATTGCAAAAAAATTTAAATATTACAATTGGTTTTGCGAGGATAGTAATTTTTTTTAAATTATATATTTTAATAAAGACTAACAAGAAATTGCGGCAAAATATAAAATAGCAAAAGGAGTTGGTTGAAAAACAAGGGGGTTTTGTAGATTTTTATAAAAATTTTTTTCATAACAATAGTACTTAACAAGTTATTACTTTTCTAGAATGTTTCATAAAAAAATCGATATTAATCTTACCCGATCATAACATAATAATGTGGAAAAATTAGCAGCCTTCAAATTGTGTATAGTGTGAACAAATTTGGCACAATATAAGGCATCCAGGGCAGTGAAAGTACATCTGAAATAAAAAAAAAAACAAATAAATTTAAAGTGTATTCTACAACCCAAAATAGTTTGACTTGTACCTTGGAAATAAACACAATTGCAAGAATTGAGTTATGGTCTCATTTTTAGCGGATTTGGCAGAGCGAGATAAAAACCAATTATCCTTTTGCTGCTGGAGACGTTGCAAGATTTTGTCAATATGTTCTTGTTGTTTTTTGCGTTCATCTTGCAATTTGTCCATGAGAGCTATATAACGTTCTTGTTCCTTTTTGTTTTTTGAAGCGTTCTTTAGAAAAAAACACATAATCAAATATTGAAATTACACGATGTATTTAAATAACACAAACAAACTTACTGAATCTTTTGAATCGGCAGCTTGGTTAGATAGTTGCTTCAATTTACTGATTTCCTTTTGATAACTATCAGTGGGTACTTGCAAATCATACATGCTTAAGGACCAAAATGTTACAAAAAATTGCGGAGAAATATCTTCCCATACTTTGGGTCCATGCAAAGGACGCACTGATTCTACTATGGGATTCATAATCAAATTTGTGGCATCAAGATATTTCGACAACTTCTGATTGTTAGTTAATTTTTTGGCATTAGGATCAGCTTTACGTAGTTGATCATATTTTTGCTAAAGAATACATATTTTGAAAAACTTTGAAATATAAATATTTTTCGCTTGACTTACATTTATCTGATGGGTAAACATTGGACGTGCCAAAAAGAATGCCACATCAGCATTTATATGATACTCTTGCAACATCGCTATTATTGAGGGTAAACGTTCCACATACTCATCCACGGAATATGTTGACCCCAGGAATGTGCCAAATTGCACTAAAGTGTCTTGACATTGATCGTACAATTTGCCAACTAATTTTAAATGACTTTGTGCGGTTTCCCGATAAATGACACAATGTTTTTGTTGTGCCATCAGTAGGCAGATAGTTACAGCGAGATCGTTATTGGCTAAAGCATCTTTTAATCGTTGTGATGACTTTTTTGTATTACGAACTTGGCTAAAGTAGCCAGCCTGAATGTAAAAAAAAGAATTTTCAGTGATAGTTCTTTTTTGCAATAAATTTTTAATAAAAAAAACATTTGTTTTTTAAATCAATATTTATTTTTTGTATGGAAAAACATTTTGGAAATAAAAAAGTTCCAGTCGGACTTGCATATAAAGTGTTTTTACTTCATATTTTAAAGCTTCATTTTATTTTTATTAGTTGTTGTTATGTGGGCCATATTAACACATACTCTTTGAAAGATACAACTCTGTGGTAGACGGACGGACAGATAACAGATCCTATTTAAAAATATATTTAATTTATTTTCTACGAATAGTTTCTATAGATTAATTTTTATTAAAATAATTTTATTCGAACTAATTTCAATCGAGTAGTTTTATTCAAATAATTGTATTTTTATATTATACTAAAATTTATTTAAAAAAAACTTTTAATCAAATAATTTTATTCGATTATTTGAATATATTTTCGTAGATTTCATGCGAATAATTTCGCTCCAGTAACTTTTATTTTGATTGTTAAATTTTTTTAAAATAATTTTAGTCGCAACAACAATTATTGTCAAATTAAAAATCGAATTTTTATTTGAATATTTTGACACGGGTAGTTTTTAATTGAACAACTTTTTTCGAATAATTATTATTAGTATAATTTTGTTCGTATAATTATTATTCGGATATAGCTTTTGTGGCAATAATTTTCAGTGCAGCAATTTTATTAGAGTTCTTTTGTTTGAATAATTGTATTTGCATAGCTTTTGTTCGAACCATTTTTTCGAGTAGTTTCTGTTTGAATAATTCTTAGTCGAGAAATTTTTTTTGAACAAACTTATTGGATTAATTTATATTCTCATGATTTTATTTGAAGTTTTTGTTTCATTTTAATCGAAACATTTTTGTTAGAATAATTTTTTTTGAATAATTTTATTTGTATAATTTTTATTTGAGCAATTTGATTTGCACAGTTTTTATTTATTCAATATTTTTCTTATTCGAATGATTTTAGTCAAAAAATTTGATTGGAGACATTTTTATTCGAATATTTGTTGGAACAATTTTTTTATTCAAATAATTTTTATTAGAACAAATTTCACACCATTTTTATTTCAATAGTTTGATATTTTATTCCTGTAGTTTTTATTCGAATAACTTTTTTCCTACAAATTTATTCGAACAGTTAGTTGTGTTTTGATTGGTTTTTATTTACGTAAAATATTCAAAAGCTTGAAATTTATCTCCTTATATTGTAAAACGCAACAAATTTGTACTGTTTTATTTGGATTTATTCCCTTTGCAAATCCTCAACGCTAAATGGTGCATTTTACAAAATAAGCCCCCTATTTTTTATTATTAAAGAATTTACCTCGCCTCTAAGTAACTCGCCACCACACATTGCATTTAAGTGTTCGTTGGTCATTTCCTCGGCAGATTCTACGCCAGCCATTTTTTGTACAATTTCTTTAAGAATCAACAGATCCAAACTAAGAAAAAAACAAAGCGAATTAACAATTGAAAACGTCTAAAATTTAATAGATTGATATAAATAATAATTTTCTAATAAATTTATTCAACTAGTTTTACATTCGACGAATTTTTTATTATACCTTTTCTGCGACTTCAATTGATTGGCGACATACTGCAGCAAACCACTCAATTCAATATTGTACTTTTTAAAAATAGCGCCACAAAATGATGCTAAACTTTGTAGCCACAACGATATGGAAGTGCCATCGTGTTTAAAACGATCTCTATCTGCCATGGTTAAAGCCTCAATTAAACAATAACCCAAACAATCAAAAGATAAAAGGGTCAAATATTTCAAAGAGTCCACAACGGGACCAATTAAATTGTCATAAATTTGAATTTGTAATAAAATCTATAAATGAAATACAAACAAATTAAATCAAATATTATAAAAAATTATATATCAGAAAAAATATAGCGCACTTACGTAATCAAATAGAAAACCTGGAGCACAATGGCTTAATTTACCAATAAGTCTACCCAAAGGCTTAACATTTTCTTTACTGACACGTTTCATAATGCCCTTAATATGTTTTTGAGCATTGCCACGACGACGTATAAGTTGGGGATGTAATTGAAATGTATCATTCTTCCAGCGGGCGTATAAAGCATAACTTAATTAAAAAAAAACAGTTAAAAATTTTTATTGTTTTATTTTAATTAATAAAATGAAACTCACCGATATTGATAAGGAAAATGTTTTAAAACTGTCCATATTTCCTCTGCCATGGGACAATTGCAGTCCAAATACGACAATGCGGGCAGTATTGCAGAATCCATTATTGTCATTACTTCATTGTACAAAGTCTCGGCATCACTATTGGCTGATGGCAAATTTTGATTATCTACACCCATTTCACTAATAATTGTACGCATAATACGTATCAATTTATACATTAATACCGTATCAAAATGTAACGATGGCCCTAAAGCTATCACCATAGGTATAACATAATTTCTTAGGTGACCAAATTCTTTAGCCTGTATTTTTTGCACCAATTTCTGATCGTCTGCTATACGTCGTTTTTGCAATTTAGCTGCGGGTGAGATTTTAAAGCATTGTTTTCGATAAACATAATCTATGCCAATATGTATTAGTTCAGCTAAAGCTCTAGCGATATGTTCATGTACCACAACGGCTTGTTCGGGTAATTTTTTAATGATTCTAAAAGCATTGTCCCAGTCACCAACTTTGAGCAGACCCTCGCATAAGCCGAACTTTTGGTTGGCAAAAAATTTTTCCTGAAAGGAGACAGCAAATATATTAAAATAACAAGTCAAGGGAAAAACTGAAAAATCATAAACTTTATTTCAATAAACTTTTTAAATTTGTTTGCATTTATTAACAAATTTTGGGATTTTCGCACGTAAATTTTGTTGCTTACCAAATTATACTCTTTTTCCGGTTCGGGCTCTGTTGGTTCTTTATCCTTATTTGTAACAATAATATTCAATTTACGCACAAATTCTTTAGCATCGGCTAAATCTTGTTCCCAGTCCCGTATAATAATATTATCTGTAGGCGTAAGCTAAAACAAAAACTCAAATTTAATTCAGGATATAAACTAATATATTTTTGCAAAAGTACCCAAACATAAATATCATTGAGATCTATGACACCATATTTAAGCAGCAGAGAGCAAACATGGAATAAAGAACGTGGCGTTTTTGAATCTGCAAAATAGCGAAATTTATATCCCAAAACTTCACAGATAATCGAACCATTGGGCATATAAGCCCTCAATAAAGGTATAAACAGTTGCCAACGTTCGGGACGTGACTCAAATGATTCTAAAATAATATCCAAAACTCGATTTGGGTCCAAGTTAAAACAACCTGAAAAAAATATATATGATTATAAAATATTTAAGGAAAGATTATTAATTAGCTAAAACTTACCTATTAAAGATTTTATAATATCCATTATACTATCGGCGGTAACATCGTCTTCAAATTCTTGATTTAATTCCGTTATAAGTTTGGCATAACCTTCACTTTCTTCGCGGAATAAATTAAAACGTCTTTGTTTGTAGCTGATGTAACAAAATATTTAAAGAATTTAATAACGATATAGTCAACATATTAAAAAGTTAAACTTACTATAATTTTGTTTTAATTTTTATGAATTTTGTATAGAATACTTTATTCTTAACTATGCCAACTTCTTGTAGTGTATCAATTTCTAGTCTTTCTTTAATTAATTTATCTGAAATCACTTTATCCAGTTCTTTAAGAATTTGACAAAACATTAAACGTTCTTCTTGTATGCCATCTGTCATTAACGAAGTCTCTGCATCCAAAACGTTTATGACATCCAGTATTAAGGAAGGAAAATCATCATGAAGAGCCTTAAAACATAAATTATAAGATTTTCCTCAGATTTTGAAAATTAACTATTATGAATGCAAATTAAAAGGTGGTCAAAATACAAGTATATTTTTAAATCATATGTTATTTTGAGACTGATAGTTTTTTTTCTGTACAAAATATTCACTCTTATTACATAATTATTTGTCAACGTTACATGAAGAGCACGCTAAAAAGTTAGCTCTTGCCTACTCGCTGTCGGCAACCATTTACTATTTTAGCAGCGTCCTACTGTTCTCTAAGGCCTAGAAAATAGCAAGAGAAATTTAAAAGTAGTCAACCGTTGTCGCCAGCGATTGACAAATAGTTACGGAATAATAGAAATTAACTATCATATGACATCATATTTACATGACTTGGGAACCTTGCCTTGGTGGTGGGAATGGCGAATTAACTAGAGGTTCGGACCCAAAATAAAAAATTGTAAACCAAAATTATTTTAAGTTTTCATATATAGTTTGACAGTGAAACGTACCATGCGGCACGTGGGGCCAAACAAAGAATTATTTATCGGTATATGAATTGTGTTGAGAGGTTATTTTAAATAAATTTATATACATACATATATGTATATGTAGTTTGGCATTTCGCTTAGAACTTGTAAATTTTTCCATAAGCCAATTTAGACTTTTTGGAATCTAATTTCGTGTATCTAATTTTTGGATTTTTATATTTTGCATGAAAGCTTTTTGAAGCAAGAATATCAAATATCACAAATTCTACACGTAGTTTAAACTTTTATTTACAAAGCACGACCGACACATGATAAACTTTCCATACTCACCACTACGTCGCCCAATGTATTGAGAACGGTGTCTTTTTTCAAATTACAACGAACACCCTGCCAAAGCAAATCATAAATCGCACTTGAGACTCCAAATTTGAATTCCTTTTGTTTTCCCATATACGGACTGTCGCTGTCTCGAACATGTTGCTTTAAGTATTTCAAACTAAAACGAAAATTATTTAAGAATTAGGCGTTTAGAGAGTTGAGTTTCTGTCCAGGTGGCCAGTTTATTTTACATTAAAAAAATTATTGCTATTATTTTCTTTTTTTTTTACTAAATTAATATAGATATAGACAAGTAGAAACGGCAACTAGAATTAAACAATTCGTACAATTCACTTTTTCCTGATTTTTCAAAGTGCTTGAAAACTTCTTTGCCGAGGCTGGCTGCTGTAGCTGGAGTTGATGTTAAACTGCTACTGCTACCGCCATTTGTATCCATTATGTTGCGCCTGGACCGTAACTTGTTTGATGTCACCTCCGTACCACCACCAGCTTTACACGATTTTGTTGGCGAATTAAGTTCAACGGTAATGTTGGCACCGGCATGCGTTTCTGTGCTGCCACTACTGTGACCGCTATCAAGAGAACCTGGTGCTACTGTTTCAGGATTTACTGTAGATGGTGTAGGTTCTTCGCCACTTTTGCCTTTTGCAGACAGTTTTCGCAAACGCCTCATGTAATCGCAGAACTACAGCGAGTTTCTAACAAACTTTTAATTTGCACGTTTAATGCGGCCTGTTAACAATCCGACACTTTATTCCACACTTAGTTTTACAAAAATGCGTATTAATTTATTTAAAAAATTGGTTAAAATTACAAATTCTGCCAGAAAATTTGACTCTGTTGGAAAATTTTCAATTTTTCTTTGATTTTTTCACTCTTTCTTTTTATTAATGACGGCTGTCAAAAGCCATATTCTTGGTGGCATTATTCACTGAGTTGTATTAAATAGTATTAGATATGTATTGTGGTAGATAAAGGTGTATTACAGAAGAGATGACTTTTAAACATGGAAAATACGACGCAAGTGAAGAAAATAAGTTATTGTTTAATCGTTTGTTTTAAATATATATATTTTTTTAAATTTATTAATCGAGATTTTTTTATTAATAATTTTCTCTTTTGTAAAAATTTTTTATTTCAGTATGATTTTTTTTATATTTGTGGTTAAATTTAATTATTATATTATTATAAATTATATATTCTTTAACTTGTTATTTTTCTTAAATTGGCTAGTCAAAATTCAAAAGAAGTGCAAAAAATTATATTTGTATTCATATGATTTACAACTGGTAATAAAGCTCCATGAAATTCAATTCGTAGACGAGTTATAGTGGAAGCTATAAATAGAAAAACTAATATTCGATACTTCGATAAATAATTGTGTTAATAAAATTTAAACCACAAAGAAATTGTATATTTAATTACTAAAATGCAGTATTTTATCTTCTCGGAATATTTTATATTTGTTAGAAAATTTCTTAATTGCCTCTATTATTAATTTGAATACGAAATTAATTAAAAAATATTTTTTCTGTGTAATATTTGAAGACAAGCACTATTACTAGAAAGTTGAAATAAGAAGCACGTGGAGGAAAACCTTGAATAATTTTTATATGTAACATTTCTGCTCAATCCTCCGAAATTCAGCTTCAAATGTTGGCTCCAAGTTATTGGAAATTTAGCCAGATAAATGATTATTTAATACATATTTTTAAAAACTGTCTAAATTCGTTTATATTTTTTAAGAAAAATTAAACAGCATTCGCTAGATTTTCCATGTGGTCAAAATTTCGCTTGAACACCACATGTGTTTGAAATTTGACATCTTGCCGCGCAACGCAACCATGCACTTAAATACAACGCTGTGAAGCTCTCCATTTAATTTACGAGGACTACCGGCTTTTTAGTTAGTGTTTTTATTGTGTTTAGAAGTTTAATTTACAAATTCGTGTCTGGAAGGAAAGTTTCACAGTGAAAAGTGTTTAAAAACCTTAAAAAGACAACGGTGCATAAGAATTAAATTGAATATAGTTGAGAAATGTGTGGTCAAACAAATAAAAGTGAATTAAATTTTCTTGCAATAATGACTGGTGAGAACGAAAACTGTGTAGAAAGGAAATGGAGAATTTAAACTAAAGTAAGCCGGAAGTGAACAAAGCTGCCACGTGGTGACCTTTTTAGCGCAGACACTTTTTGAAATAACGTTAAAAGTATAATTGAAAATATTCCGGTGTTGTATTAATGTTCAATGGCGCAGTTACGTATAGTTAGCATTTTCGAATAAATACATATAAACAAGTGTAAAGAGCGGAAATAATTAGATTTCAGTTATGTGTATCATTTAGTTGTAAAATTTGTGGTAAAATAATAAGTGAATTGAAATTTTGGTACAATAAAGTCTTTTGTGAATGAATAACGGTATAGAAGGGAAATGAAAAATTGAAACTAAAGTAAGCCGGAAGTACAGGGTGACCGTTGAAAATATTTCGGTCTTCTAAACTAATGAACAATGGTGCACTAACTTATAGTTAGCATGTTTGAAGTCAAAAATAAAAGAACATTAATAAGTGAATTTTAATTACATGTGTGTTTCATTTAGCTTAGACTACTTTATTTTACTTAATACAAACTGTTTATTTAAGAAACAATATTATGATTTAAGAAAAACAGTATTATGGACTACCCTGTTAATACTAAATAATGTTTATCAAAGACAACAACCTGATTGTTTGAAATATCCAAAAGCTCTTCTACAATTATAAAAATTTGCTGTTTGGAATGTACTGCTACAAGAATATGTTTAATTCGAAATATTTTGAAGAATGTTGGTAAGTTTTTCCTGTATTTTTGTATACAACTTGTAAATTTAAATACCCTTTTAAGCCAACAATTCCTAAAACAGAAATATATGATTGTCAATTATTATTGAAAAGGCATTGAAATTAAATATATAACAAATAAATGTCAGGCTTATTCGTTATACCAAAAATTCGTTACATCATAAGTTTTTTTCTCTAAGTTTTCGTCTTATTAGAGAAAAATATTACATTAAATACGTACATAATATAAAAATAATATCTTTGATTTTATTTAAACTCGAAAAAAATTCTAGGTAAAGAAATGTTATTTCATACAGGAGTCGTATTTTCACCAGGTTCTATGAATGATTTATCATTATTTTGGATAGATTTACTAAAACAGATATGCCAACTTTTCCCAGATTCCTTAAGAATTCTAATTCTATATCTCTTTTCCATACTGGGATACTCACAATATGCAAAAATCGAATGTTTACTTTAGTTTCACCGAATTTCTTTGTCAGTTTCCTATTATTCTTTCACTTTGCCAATTGCCCATATTAAAAAGTAATCAAAAGGATCGCAGCATTTTGTTTTAAAATAAGTTATCATATGAAAATTAATAGTACAGCAACGACCTTTTTAATGCTTTCTTGCAATTCGTTATAGAGAGCACATATTTTTCAAAACTTTCGTTATACAAGGTAATAAGATGTTAAAAATTTGGCTGTTGGTGGGTTTTTGTTTTTCTTTTGCGATTTATTTCAGTTCGGTCCTAATGTCGAGTATAAAACTACTTTAATTTTCGCTATATAAATTAATATGTTCAGATCGATGCATTCTTGATTGAGACATTTTATTTTTATACTCTTCACCCAAAAATTTGGAAAGGACATACATAAATATATATGTATGTATATGGTTTTTATCATTCCATATGTAATTTTTACATTATTCATTTAAGACCCCATAAAGTATATATATTCTGGATCCTTACAGATCCTTTTTTCATAATGGCGAAAACAAAAATTTTTTTCATTACTTTTGTACGAGGGCGGTCCGCGACTTTTTGAACTTCCTTCGTAGTTATATGAGACGCAACACTGTTCCCATCAAGTATCACCTGTTAATAGACTACTGTCAAAATTTGAGCAATTGTCATTTACTTTGCGTTTAACAGCTGTTCAAAACATACAATCTCGTGTATTTTTCTAAAAATGGAAAAAAGTGAACTTCAAGTGCTCATTAAACATTATTTTTTGCGAAAAAAACCGTCAAACAAACCAAGGAAAAGCTCGATAAATACTATGGGGACTCTGCAACATCGATTACAATGGTAAAAAAGTGGTTTACTCACTTTCGTTGTTGTCGCAAAGTACAAATGACGCTGAACGTTCTGGACGGCCAATTGAGATCAGTACACCCGAAAATGTCGAAAAAATCCACGATATGGTGTTGGCTGATCGAAGACTAAAAGTGCGTGAGATTGTTGATCGCATAGACATTTCATATGTCAGTGCCGTTTCGATTTTAAGTAATCAGATGGGCTTAAGAACGTTGTTTGCAAGATGGGTGCCGCGTCTCAATTGACCATAAACGTAAACGTGTGACAACTTCAAAGGATTGTTTGGAGTTATTCAACCGCAATCCGAGTTGGTATCTCATCCCCATTTTCTCCATATTTAGCCCCTACTGACTACTTCCTACTTCCAAACCTAAAGAAATGGCTCGGTGGAAAGAAATTATTGACCAAACAAATGCCTATTTTAAGGACCTCAAAAAATCCTATTTTTTGGAAAGGATACGAAAACTGGAGAAACGTTGGACGAAGTGTATTGAGCTAAAAGGAGATTATGTTGAAAAATAAATTTTCGTTTTGCAAAAAAAATGTGTTTTACACAGTTTCACACGGATTTATTGATCCGCCCTCGTATACTATATTTATTATTTGTAGAATTCCCATAATTATATTAAGTAATCAGGTATGTGACGGAATCGATTTTGAAAACGAAGCAATTTTAAAGGCCATTTTTAATAAATTTTTCATCCAATTTTTATAATTTTTGTGATAAAATTCTTCCTAATAAAGAAATATTTCTATAATATTTGCGGTAAAATACTTTTTAACATAGAAATATTATTAAGAGACACCTTTTAAAATGGCTTCGTTTTCGAAATCGATTTCCATCAAATACTTGAACATCTTGGACACTACATTCTGTTCAATGGTTAGTATGGAACTGGCCCCTGTTCCTAGATTTTGCCTCCTAAATAAAGTTCATCAATTTCACTATAACTGTTAAATGTTTAACAGTGCTTTGTTAATTCTATCCATATAAAGTCCAACTCACGCAAAGATTAAAGCCGGCTGACAATTCGAAACGTCGCACAAAAAGCTGACCAAAAAGGCAAAATTGAATTTAAAGAAATCTTAAAAACTAAGTACACAACTAAATTTTACATCATTTTGTAAATTTTTAATTTTTTTATGTTGCGATTTGAAGCTCTGAGACACTGCTGAAGTTAGGAAAGTGTAGAAAATTACATGCGCTTTTAATATTTTTTCGGTTTTAAGATGTTTATATGATATTTATTTTGTGGCTAAAAGAATAAAGGTATTGCATTGAAGAAAAAGATTTTTAAAAGTGAAGGTAGCAAATGTATAAATTATGTTTTATACCACAATAAAATTTAGTATCTCTTATTTTAGACACAAAAAAAGTTAGCGCAAGTTTGCGCCATTAATTTAATTTTTTTTTTTAATTTTCAAATTTAATTTTTTATTGATCATGGTATTCACGTCAATTTTTATTTAACACTTCACAATGTGATTACCTGCCTATAAATATGAATTCGCAAAATGCTTATTATCGTTAGTAGTTATAGCGGAGTGTCTCAGAGGCCCATAAAACAGTTTTTAGTTATCTGCTCTCTATGCAACATTATTTGTTAGAAAAATATCTGTACATACGAGGGCGGATTGATATTGAAGCTACCTAAGTAGGAAAAAACATTTTTTTTCAAAAACCATTTATTTCTCAACATAGTCTCCTTTTAGCTTAATACACTTTGTAAGACGATATTCCGACTTTTTTATACCATCTGAATAATACGATTTTGGGAACCCCTCAAAATACGCGTTAGTTTCGGTACTCTCGTCTTCGTTTGAGATCAATCTTTTTCCTGCGAGCCATTTCTTCAAGTTTGGAAACAGGAAAAAGTCACTAGGAGCAAAATCTGGACTCGAAGTGTATTTCACGTAATTTTAGCATCGTATCTAATGCTGTGTGAACCGGTGCGTTGTCTTGAAGAAGGAGCACTTTTTTCTTCTTTAAATGTGGTCGTTTTTTCTTGATTGCATCAATCAATTGATCCAATAGTGCACTATAATACTTTCCTGTGATTGTGGATGCCTTTTCAAGATAATCGATGAGCAATATTCCGTGTGCATCCCAAAATATAGTGGCCATAACCTTGCCAGCCGATTTCACTGTCTTCGCCTTCTTCGGAGCATTTCCACCAGCTTCTACCCATTGTTTCGATTAATTTTTGGTTTCAGGTGTGTAGTGGTGGACCTACGTTTCATCAACAGTTCTTAATCGTCGCCAAAAATCAACAGGATACGCTTTGTCATGTCCAATCACCGCTGTGAAGTGGTCTGTCGAACTCGTTTTTGTTCGACACTGAGCAAACGCAGCACCCATCTTACCGATAGCTTTTTCATATGCAAATAAATGTTCAAGCAAAATGTTGAACACACGTTCATATGATATGGTTACCATTTCAACAGTCTCACGTAACTTGACTCGGCGATCATTCGTAACGATATCGAGGATTTTCTTGATATTTTCTTTAGTAACCACCTCTTTTGGCCTTCCTGTTGATGGTATTGTTGCAGTGCTTGTTTGGCCGCGTTTAAATTCAGCCATCCAATATTTTACCATGTAATCTGACGGAGCAAACTCACCGTAATGTTTATCGAGCTTTTCTTTTGTCTCTTTCGCCGTTTTCCCTTTCAAATAATTGTGTTTAATCACTGCACGAAATTCACTTTTTTCCATTTTTCAAGAAACACAAAAGTTTTTTACTTCAAACGACTACAACAAATAAACTAATCGATGAATTTGGGTGAAATTTTAACAGCTGAAGTTTGACAGATCGCAATTTCTTAAAAAAAAGTTTTTGTGTTTGTGCTGCCATGTAGCAGCAAAAAAACTGCCTCTGGATTCTTTATATCAAATTACTCAATCTTTTAATTCAAAAAACACGTGTAATAATTTTGGCCAGCTTTTTGTCTCAAATACTCCTCTGTGCGGCGTAGATATGCTGAATGGGTGCTGGAGCAACAGGCTTTCAATACTGATTTTTCGAATAAAATTTTCATCAGCGATGAGTCTCACTCATCACTCGGTGGTTATCTCAACAATCAAAATTGTTGCACATGAGGCTCAGAGAACCTGATTATGAAAAATCCATTGGCATTGGAAAAAGTGATTGTTTGGTGCGCATTATGGCCTGGAAAATTGGGCCGTATTTTTTTTTTCGAAAATAACGTTTGAAGAGCGCAACGATAACCGAAATTTTTTGGCTTGCAATTGTAGATTATGAACTGGACGATTATTGACAGCTTATCGGTAGTAAAATTTTCGATTGAAAATTTATCGATTACCTGAATTGAAAATTATCGTTTTCTACAGAATATTTATCGACAAAAATAGCTTGTACTAATTGCATAAACAAAAATTGAATGACTTAATACAAAAATGTCTTTTAGTGGAGTTTTAAAAACTTTGATTTACATAAAAAGGGCAAACTATTACAAAACGTTATAAATAAATGTATCTATTTTTTATATTTTCACACTGTTGTCCTAAAAACTTTGACAAACATTTAGGCATTCAGAGTGTGAGCTCGTGCCTTTTAAGGTTTAATTGTAATTTTTGTCTTCTTTTTATGACATAATTTTACAGCGTTGCAAATAATGTTGACCTTTTAATTTCCACTTAATATTTAAATAAAATTTTACTACGAAAATTAAAGAATATGTTTAAAGGCGGATTAACAAGATACGATCTTGAAAATAATTTATTACGTTAAGCAAACATTAATCTCACAGTGCGATTACTAACGTAACGATGTTTCATGCAACGCCAAGTGAATTGGTTGTTGAATGGCCGATTAGTTGCCATGATCATCTAAATTATCCTTAACATTTTTGTGATTTAATAAGAAAAAGAAATCTATTGTTAAATTTTATGGTTTGTTAACAAGAAAATTTGATATTATTTTGTAAGAAAAAGTCTTATACATAATTTACACTTGGCTTTAAGTCATGTACTCGTATGTATAACTGCGGAGAAGCTACCACACGTTAGCAGGAATGATTGACCATGCACACGTCTGTGATGTGGATTGTTTGAAGATACAAAATCAAATAATAACAATTAAATTTGAAGATCAAATGTTGTGTGGCCGCGAGTGAATTTGCCTTTATTGCATGAGAAGTTTCATGATCGTGTAATATCACGTTTTGACGACGTTAATTGGCCATCAAATCATGAGATTTTACGCCGCTTGACTTTTTTTGTGGGGCTATGTCAAAGAGCGTGTCTACGAGGATGACCACATAACGATGGAGCATTTGGAAAACAACATTTGTCAAGTTATCGCCGAGATACCTGCCCGAAATGTGCCGAAAAGTGGCCGAAAACTACTACCAAAGGATTGACTGTTGCAACCAATCTAGGGGCGGTAATTTAAATGAAATTGTATTTTGTACATAATTCCAAGGTCCAAGCATTATAATGAAATAAGAGTTTCATTGAAATCACAGCTTTATGTCTATTTTATTTAACTTTACTTTTGAAACCGAAAAATGGATAACTTTATGTGAAGAAGATATTGCCTTACAGCCCAAAATTTGATTTAATTTTAATAGAAACAACAAGTTTAAGGATTTTTAAAGTCTATAAGTAAAAAAAACAAAAGTGCAGGAATTTGTGTTGTAACACAGAATAACATGAATAAGTCTTTACTGCATCCACGAAGCAATTTGAACAATTAATACATTAAAGTTTTACATTTAAATTTTAAGTTATTTCTGCCGTTCAAGGTGAGTTACGAACTGTGATGTCTGTGATGATTAATAACATAATTTTAAGAAAACTTTTTTTGTGAAACATTTTAACCGCCTAATTCTTAAACGTCTTGGATCGTTTTTGTCCCCATCCTGAAAAAGTCGCTTTAACTTGTAATTTTGTTTGAAATTTGCAAGAATCGGCTAACATTTTTACAAAATAATAACTTCTTATAATCTTTTCGGTTGCATAACTTTCCATAAAACTCCACTGCGTTTTATCTAGAATTTTACTTTCAAGATTATTATATTTCACGAATTTCTTATGATTAACAAAATTTTAAACTGATAAAAAATTCCACATAATAGCAATAGTTCAAATAATGTTTTACATCAATTTAAATAAAGTTCCATGTGTAAAAATATTCTTTCTTATCTTCATACGAAATTGACATGCATTCTTTCTTTAATGTTTTTTTTTTTAATTTTATTTTACGAGTATGTGGAACACAACTAAAATTAATGCAACTAATTTGCTGTGGTTCAAGCATTGTTTTTGTAGCGAAACAAATTTGTTACACATTTAAATTTGTAACTGATAAGAAATGCAAAGGGCGACAGAAAAAGGGAGCGATAGCCTGTCACGAACAACAGCAACATATTTTAATATCATTAACATATTTTTCTATTTCGATTTTTGTTTATTTTTAAATAAATTTTTATTATCATTAACTTATCAACAGCATTAATTAAACATACATATATTAGTGATTATATTTAAAAGTTTGAGCGCGTAGAATTGGAAAAGAATTAATATTAAAATCAGAATAGTGACATTGGAAGAGGTTAGAGTTTTTCTGGGAGGAAGAAGGGAAAGGAAAACAAAAGTTCTAAAAATATATAATGTAACTTTAGAAGTAGGAGTATTGTGCCAATGTTTAGCATTTGGTCGCTGTATGCTCGAAATTTTAATAGCTTCTGGAGCTTTTTCGTATTACAGTACGAGCTCGAACTGCGCCACCGAAAGGATCTTCAAATTGTTGCAATAAACGACCATTAGAAATTTATTAAGCAAAGCTAAAACTATAATGATGAAACTTTTAAAATTTGATTGTTTATACCTAAATATGAAAGAAAACTATTTTTAGGCAAATCGGATTAGTTTGAGCTCAGAGAACCAATGTTATAAAAACGCAACCTTGGGCCTTAACGATATAAAACAAGGCAGATCCACAACAGGTAATCTCATCCGAACTCGCCTTGAAAATTAGAGCAGATGTGTCAAAAACGGTTCACAAATTTATGAGAAAATTACACAAATTAAAACAATAAAAAATAAATAAATAAATAAATATATATATATATATATATATATATATATATATATGTGTGTGTGTGTGTGTGTGTGTGTGTGTGTGTGTCTTGGGAATATGTGGATATAAAAATGGCAAAGGAAAACTTGATATAGAAACTATTTCGGATGCGACATCACCAACCTGCAAAGGCACAAATAGTGCGGAATGTGTTCCCAATAAACCAGGTCAGCTTGTTAGACACGCAGGTGACAGAAGCAGCAGTTGCAGCTCCTACAGCTCCAACCATATCAGTGTCAAATACTTCTATTTCCGTTACTAATACAGCAATCCCAGCCACTTATTTACCCCATGCTAATGTTACGGCCACACAAATGATGGGTGTTGGTGTAGGCGTACCTGCAGGACAGAGTAATGCTTTTTGCCTGCAAGTCAAAGTGTAGTTACATCCATTAGCACTACAGTAACCTCGGTTACAGCTACTGGCACTGTGACTACGCTTACTGTTATAAATACTACGGGAAACTTTGATCATAGCACATCTGTAAGTCGCAACAGTTCATCACCTGCCGCTACATTTATGTCACCAGCACTACTTGAATGGCGGATAGTCCTGCCAAATGTAATTAATAAATGCCATACCACTTCAATTCCGATAACTACATAATAATCCCTCAGGGTATTAGTGGCTTTCCAGTTTCCGCTGGTGGTTCAGTTGGTACTATTAGTGGTACGCTGGTTGGTAGTGCTGCTTCAGCTCTATAGTCTGCTGGTATTGATAAGCAACAGCAAATAAATAATTTATAAAATGGAGCACAATGTAAGAAGTCTTTTGCATGAAACACGTTATTTAAAATAAAAAACTTTTTAGTATATTTTTTCTTTTTTTATGAAAATAATTTTAAAAATGTTGACAACCAAAATTCAAGGGAATCGAGTCACCTGATCTTTCGAGGCCACCTGTTATATGTATGTCTTTAGAAAAAACAGTAAAAAAGATATACGAGTACATTTATGTACATTTTACATTTAATTCAATTACGATATGCTGCAAAGCACTTTGTGTGCACTGCTACGTCACATTTCTCACATTGTAAACGTTTTTCTTGGCTAATAATTTTATGATCGACTCGATTAGTTCGAATCACTCTCACAATTTTCAGTCCGCAAAACAGACTCAATAATAAACATTCTGAATTCTAGTTGAGGCATTGGAGCTTGTTTTTTCTCGTAATGTAATTTCCAGAACTTCACTAAAGCTAATGGCCTGTACAATTTCCCCCTTGATTTGAATACGGTAATTGTTCATTGCGTTTTCAAATAAATCAAGGCATGGAAATCGTAATCAGTTTTTATTTTCACGATCGTATCGCTCACCTTACTTCATAGCTCTAAAGAAGCAAAATTTAACAAGATCATAACAGTAGTAATAGCTTTCACGTTCTTTTTTCTTTAATTACTTTGTTCGGGTTTCTCTTACTCTACCAATTGAATTAAATAACACACTTTGCGCATAAGTAAAATAAAGAAATTGACATATGTTGCGAAATATGCATTTTGCAAATTGGACATTAGTTTGTAAGAGGTGAACAAATTACTGAAAGTCATTGTACGCTGATTTGGTTTTTCGATATGTTTTAGCAGCTACATGACAACATTCTCACCTAATCCAAAACCAGGAACTTTAGCGGATTGC
Source organism: Gymnocheta viridis (assembly GCA_956483585.1). Lineage (NCBI taxonomy): Eukaryota > Metazoa > Arthropoda > Insecta > Diptera > Tachinidae > Gymnocheta > Gymnocheta viridis. Next base: position 11,125,200 of record OY101440.1, read on the forward strand.
CTTGCATATGGAATAAATTTAAATAAGTATACATTAGACGAACAAAGGCACCAGTATTTATATCCGAATCTTATCGGTTTTCCTTTGATGAAAATCTTACAAGAACGTCTTCCATAATATGCAAACATCTGTTCATCAAAGATAATTTATGCGATAAAACTACAAATTGCATAAACTTCTTATTTATCATGTTGTTTAGTGGAGTTATTTTTGAAAATTGTTCTATATGTAAACTATTGTTACTTACACGCGATACTATGACGCCAATCAAAATATGAAAACACTTAAATAACAACAGCTAACAATTAACATACAAACATGTTTTTATTATGCTGTTTTAAATGGCAAGTGACTGCATAAATATGTTTGCATTTGATAATTTTATATAATTTGTATATCGTTAAGGCCTAGCGTTGCGTTTTCGCTTCACCGATATATCCAATCATAAAAATAGTGGCAAATATCTAAGATAATTGGATTTTCGAGTAGAAACAATAGTGTTGGTATGTTAGCTACCTCCGTCAAAAGTTTGAGATATGGTTGTTATCAAGGTGTATTTAACCAGGTGACAGCATTAAAGCAGCGAATGTCAAAATACATACGAAATATTTTTACTTTTTTTTCTGTATCTGTTTTCTTTGTTTTATGGGTTAGACTTTTGACATACGAACTACACAAAAAAAAATCAGATTTGAACTCAAGCCATACAAATTTCATTTCAATATATAATTTTTTTTTATAAAAAATAACGTATTTATAATACAAATCCAAAAACAGGTCGATTAGAGTAATTGGTTTACCATGAATACGAAGAATGATGAAGTTGTGGTTTCAATTTTGGACTTTTTAATTTTTTCGGAAACTGCAGCTTTAAATAGCAACTAATTTTTCATAAGAAATGTTACAGTCTGTTGCCCATTCTATGGAATGGATGTGGGCACCACTCATGTGATCGTGATTAGTTTCATGTTTCAATCACGTGAGCTTACATGAACGTGAGTATAAAAAAATTTACCGTGAGTGATTTTTAGTGTTATTGTTGCGTGATTTTCTTTTGCTTTGAGTCAGTGAAAAGTCACACACGATTCCATTTTTAATTTAAACCTTAAAGCGATTGATGGGACACCACTTACATATATACTTTACAACAAAAACTAGATTGTACAATCCATCACCATGAGGTTGGGAATAATGAGAAATTTTAGTTATTTTGTTGTTGTTGTTGCTATTGCTTTTACCCACAAGTTGCCGATATTACTCATCACATGGAACACTAGCAATTTCCAAACTGTACGTAAAACAAAATTACTTAAATATTGGTTTATCACTGATAAACGTTAATTTATTTAAAGCTTAATATTGTCTGTCATTAGTTATTAGTACTCGTACTAAACATTTGTAAATATCAAAAACAAACAGGAGCGTTTTATGCCTGAGTAGTGTTACCCCGGCCAGTGTACAAATGTCATACCTCTGGGAATATTCCATTATGTTGTCAGCAATACGAGTATAAAGCCAAACGTACGATAAACATACACAAGTACTGAGTGTTTTGTTTACATCTTCTTATCTTGGTGTTACGAAAAGAATATCAAATATTACAATCTAAATGAACTTTTCAAATATTAACACCTTTTAATGAGTTCATATTCATATCTTTTATTTGCATTAATACTTATTCCAAATACATATTACGATATAGTCACAATGTAAAGAAGTGCATATCGTCAGCTTAAATGCAAAACAACTTGAAAAAAATTCTGATAGAGTTTTTGATAGATTTAGATAGATAAACCATACAACAATATTTTTGTTTACGAAATGAACTGCCTGTCCCACGATGTCACACATTTTCGTTCGCTGGCATTTTAAACGACAATCAGCTGCTTTGCGTCCCAATGTAAATTTGCGTCCCACTAACAAATTTTTTAGTCATTTATACGCACGCAAATGTCAAAAGTAGGCACTTGTATTTTAATTGTCGACTGAGACAAAACGACCAATTTTTCAAAATAGTTTTTCATACCCTAAAGTTTATCGGAATTGGAACAAATAGTGGACCGAACATTGTTTCTGTCTAAAGTTGCAACACCTAGTGGCGAGGTGTTTGGATTTTTGGCCCAATCGAAAACTGTTTTACGCCTTTAAACGACACACCACCCAGAAGTAGCAAAGCGGTAGCTGTTCTAACTTCTTCCAAGCAACAAGAAATCACCCACAAGAAGAAAAACATCAAAATGTTTTATATATGCAACAAAAACTCCAACATAGCCAAAAACACCAGCAAGTGAAACTGATCATTGTGCGCGCATCGAAACCGTCCGAAAGCAGCCAGCAACATAAACCACCGTAACAGTTTGAGGGGAGTGAGGAAGAAGTTCTTGTATGATCTCCGCAAAAAGCAGAAAAAATAATGATGACCAGGTACATACCACTTATTCGCCTTCAAATAAGGGTCAGTGAGCAGACAGCTGCTATAGCTATACAATTGACTGAAGCAACTACTAAAACTTTGGCTGCAGCGACCAATAGTCTTGTTGTGGAGGTTAAAAGAATGGCAAATTCAGCTCAGATACAAGAAAACAGAATTCCAAAATAAAATTTTAAAAGCGATTCAAGAATTTAGCCAGCATTTAAAACCTATCACGTACATTAATAAATAAAAAAACTTGTCTGTAGTCTTATGTTTCCGCTTATTCCAGTTTAATATAACTATATGATTTTTTTTTCATCATAAATGAAAACACTGAAAATACATAACTTTTTAAAAGTCAAGAAGAGTTTTCGTTTATTTAGTAATAGTATTATTTTGCTGTCATTTGTTCCTTCTTTTAATAGCATAGAGTTTCATTTTTTGTGGTACAATTTATACAATTAACCGATTTTTTTCTTTTATTGTCGACTAATTTTTAGAATTCTAGATATGGCGACATAATGTTTTGACAATGCATAAATGGCTTACGTTCCAAACGTAAAGTCAAGCGAACGGTAAGTCGAAAGATTGTGGGATGCCTTTTTAAAAGAAAATGAGTGACTGCCAGCGTTCTTTTAGGTTTTCTTTGGATATCCTGGGACAGTCAGGAAAAATTTGATATGACTCCTGAATCTACAGCGCGAATGTAGTAAAAGTGTATACGCTGCTTTTAATTTTCTCATCTTTGGTTTTAAAGGACAATACATTTTTTATGAAAGTACAATTTAAAATACATACTCCTTTAATATTAATATGCAATCATTTATAGGAATATTAGCACCAAAGGAAGGCTAATAATTTCTAGATTTAAAAAAATACTGCAAATTATAATGAAATCTACAATATTTACTAGTTTTTGTTTTATTTAATCTCGCCTTCCTCTGTATAATTTTTTTGCAATAAAAATATTTAACTAGGGATGCATCCCTACCAATATATCGGTATCGGCGATATTTTTATTAACTTCTTATGCACATTGTACAGTTTCTGAAAATTTAAAAACAGAAAAAACTAAATTTTTAAACACAATATTTTGACTGAAATTATTTCATTATTTATTATTATTTTATTTGTTTTCACAATTTATTTATCTGAAACAAAAATAAAACTAATACGTATTTGGTTGAATGTTCACTGATGATCTGCTTTTGATTTTAACAAGGTTGCCAAAATGATCATTTTGTCATATTTTTGATTACTTTTTGACCAAACTATGATTTACTGATGTTTTTCCTCAAATTATGATTTCTAATTTATAGAAATTATGATATTTTATTTCAAGTGTGTACAACTTTAATTGTGATTCTTCAAATTGTGTACTATAAAGTGAAGTTAAGTTTTATGTCACCTTGTTGTTGGTTGCTTTTTCCTTTAAGAAGTCTATCTGGGGTTTTTGTTAAACAAAATATTTCTAGCTCAAAGCTCACTCACTGCAAATGAATTTATTGAAAATTGTGTCATTTTTCATTGAGTTGTATAAACAAATAATAAAACGATTTGATTTTAACAATGTGTTTTTAAAACAGCTCTCATGCTTTGACCCTTTGAAAATTATAAGAAAGGTTAATTCCTTGACCGGCTTAATACACAATTTTCCAAATTTAATTAGTAAAAATGATATTCAAAACATAGATTAATTTAGAGAACTTCGTTTTATAAAATTCAATGACTATTTCACAACTCTAGATAATCTTAGATGTGAAGAATTTTGGTCAACAGTTTCAAAAATAAGTCGTGCTGACAACATTCTAGCTTTTCCGGTCCTGTCAAAATTTGTTCAAAACTTAATATGTCTTCCCATTTCTTTAGTTAATGTTAAACGAATATTCTCAATAGTTAATTTAAATAAAACAGAAATAGATCGAAGGCATCTTATATGCAAAAAAAAAAATTACTTAGCAATAAAAAACTGTTCCTGCTATCATCTAAAGATAGACCAAGATATTATTAAACATATGAAACCTTGTCTATATTACAGTAAAAGTTCTTCATAAAACTTTTTCATAGTATGTACATGTATTTTTTAATCTGTATTGCTTTTTGCTTGGTTTTCTTAATTAAGTAAATCACCCTTATTCCAGTTGGCGACATAATTGGTGTTTGTCTACCCGTTGTCGAAAACAACTGACTACTATTGACAGGCTCACGTTGTTTTCTAGACCTAATAGAATAGAAGTACACACGAGATCGAGTAGATAAGCTCCAATTTTTTGGTAATGTGCTGACGTGACGTCTATGTCGCCAACTGGATTAAGGGTGAATATTTATTTATCTAAATACATACTGTCCTTGTTCTAATGAACTCAGTTGTGTACTTTTCTGTTTTCTGTTTTTCTGTTTGTTGCTCGGTGAATGTGTGACCAAAAATTTATTATTTTTTATTTTCACTAATTTTGTCGGAGCAATGACGATATATACATATGCAAATATGTTTTTCACCATATAAACATAAGTGCATGTTTCGCTATAAATACTTTAAACAATAATAATTTCAACACATATGTAAATATATCTTAATTATAAATTTTTTGTCTTACATACAATTTTTTATAAAAAAGGATGGTTTTTTTCCATAAAATGTAATGATGATTTTTTTCTCAAAGTTTCTGGCAACAACGCTGGCTTTTAATAAACCAATTATGGCGATGGTAAAATTTGAATATTGATCGTGGTGAAGTTGTGTTTGCTTTAAAAACAACTAATAATACCTTCCGCAATACAAATAAGTCTCGTATACATTTTCGAATCATAATTTATATAAATACAAATTTGAAATCAGATTCAACCGAGCCACCTAAACAGTGGCGGATACACGGAAACACACATGAACACTGATGATGGGAGTGTAGCGGCTCCCGAAAAACAATGTTGTTTCTGTTCTGCCGCGTAAGTTGAAATTAATTGATGTTAATTTATTCCTTGTACCTTTAGAATATTGTCTCATATCCAATTCTTTCTACAAAAATGTTACGAACTTAAGCCAAAATAATAAACACTTTGGATTAAAAACCACTAACAACCAATTTAGTTCGAAAAATAATAATCACATTAAAAAAAACAATTTTATTATTATTATTAAAATGTTTTATTCACGAATCTTATAAGCTAAATAAGGTACAATGTTATGAGATTTTACTTACGTACTACAACATTTAAATCATATAATTGAATAAGGAAACTATTAATTATACCGTCTTGAGGAAAATTTGTCACAATAACCTCTTATAAACTTTGAAAATGTTATAATGAAATTTGGTAAAACAATCGCTAGTAAGATTCATTTTAACAAAAGAATCTCAGCGACTGTTTAGTAAATTTCTTATTGTTTCAAAATTAGACAGTCTGCATTTTTCATTAAATGACAGCGTCAGATCATTGGCAGACGCGTTTACCTTTTTATGTTTAAATCTAATGTGCAGTAAGTCAGTGGGGAATCTAGGGGGAAGATTATGAATTATTTTTTAAATTTTTGTTCTGGATAATCTGAAGCTTTTTTGTATGGGTCTTAGCAGTTTTGTGAAACCATGCTGGACTGCCGTAAGTCAGTATCGGCCTAATACACATATTGTACAACAATATCTTATTTTTGAGGTTGAGCTTAGACCTCCTATTAAGTATGGGGTATAGAGCACGTCCACATTTTATAGCTTTATCACAGTTGTTTAAATTTAAGTTTTTTATCTATCTACGGGGATCACGTTTCCCCGTATAAAATTTTAGTAGGAATACGATTTGGTGATTTATTATATGGGAATATAATGGCCTGCGTTTTATTATCATTTACTTTTTTTTTCCACTTATTAAAATATTTTTGGCGTGTGGTAAGGCTCTCTTGCATTATCTTGATTACTGCATTTGAAAGTTTTCCACTGCATATAAAGCACTGTCATCAGCATAAAATTCTGCTTCCTGATTTCTGTGCACATCAACATCAGACGTATACATTAAAAAAACAATTGATATTTTATTGAATATGTAAAATATTAATTTGGAGAAAATGTGCGATTATAAATTAAAAAAAAACTGTTCATTTGAGTTTATTTTTTTTAATTGTTTGTAGGGTACATTTGATTTAATTTGATTTTACTCGCTCAATTCACAAGTCCGCTTATATCGTGTGTATTATTTATCAAAAGAATATTATATTAATAATTAATTCAACGGTCAAACTCAGGCATTTGAAATCGATAGATTATTAGTACGCAAGGCCTTACCCACCCACTCCATCCACAGGATTTATACAAATTAAGCAACTTCAAACTTTTTTCCTATTTCTCAGAAAGTAATCAACAATGTGATGAAAATAAAAGTTATACACTAAACACAAAGACATCTGCAGGCTACCGACTGCAATGTGTCAAAATTAAAATACACACGTTTATATGAAGACGATTATTTTGGCGACATCACAGCTACATGACCACCGTAGGAACTTTCGCTTCTTAGCGATTTTAGAAAGCTTTCGCTGGTTTTCGCGATACAAATGAAGTTTGCGAAATTTTGTCCTTCTTCCAGTGTGAATTTACGACTAAGAAGCCGCCTTTTTGTTTGGTTTTGTGACAGAATTGTTGATGAAAAAATAAGTTGTGGTGAATATTTTTCTTTTAAAAGCGGTTAAATTTCCTATTTCCGAGTACGAAAATGATTTTTTGGTGACATTGGGATTATCTAAATACAAAATTTCGAAAACTTTAACACACCTATTAACATCTAGTATTAAAATGAAACCAATACACACTAAAGTAATAATAACAATAAACACGGTGTTTTGTTACTAAATATACACAACAAGAATGTAAACTTAATAAGAAAACAATACAAAGCCAAAAGAAAACCAACAATCATCATTAACAGCAGCAAAAACAGCAACGCCATTTGGAGCTTTTGAACTGGTGTCAGCACGAAAAAGAAAACAAAACCAAAACAAACATTGCCCCACCACATAAGAAACCAAACTTGCTACACTACCGCACCGCGTTTAAACCAAACCTAAAAACAAATACTACATCATATTCTGATTCATATCAGTATCCACAAAATAGGGATAGCAGAGAAATTCAAGAAAATAAAAATAATAAATTATTAAAGAAAATGAGTTTACAATTTTCTTCATTTAATTAAAGAAATTTATATAAACCTTTTCTGTTTTCCAAATTAATATTTAATAGCAGATTTAATATATTAAATGTCTCTTTAAGTAAATATGTCAGATGAAATTGATTATGGAGGAGTAAGAAAGTGCTTAATCAATATGCTAGTGCTTAGGATTGATTTTTAGGAAACCATTTTCCATATTTTTAAGAAACCTAGAAATTGAAAAGTAAAATTTAAGTTTAATATATTTTTTAAATTCTATAATCGCATTTTTCCCCCAAAATGAATAGTTTACATATTAAATAAAAATATTAATTATCTATATATAAATAGGCAAAGTCAAATTTTTAGATCCCTTTTCCTACTTTGTTTGCCAACCGATTTTCTTCATTCTTTTGCCAAATGGCAAAAATTGTTGAGATTTAACGACCCGACTATATATTATTTAAATCTGCTCGGTATTGAAGGAATAAAACGCTCATAAAGTTGACACCACTACAAATGCTAAAAATACACTCGTACACGCATTCACTTATGTACGTATTGGTTCAAGTAAAAACATAAACAAAGCAATCAGAGTTTTTAAGAGTACCTACATAAATATGTATACAAGTAATAAGACTTGTTTTATAAATGTGCGTCTTTGTATCCAATTTTATTTCGGTTATTGTTTTTTTTTTCAATGGGGAAGGGAATAAGTTATGTAGTTTTTTCTCTTTAAACGAATGCAACTGAAATAAGTATACGAATTTCGACCATTAGGCGTACTCTAGTTTTATTAAAACCACATTGAAATTGATTGTTGAGGGATAAAGCTAGTTCCTATGCACATTTACTGTTGCTAGTGCAGATCGTCAGGGTGCCCTTACACAAATATATCTTAGAACTACTAAAGAAATAATATCAAAACAAGAACTCAGAGTAGCTAACGCGTTGACCACAAAGCCACCGATGACTGAGAACGTGGGCGCGAGCTGAGTTTCAGGCAAGTCATAACATGCAGCATTTTTCAGATATGCATTATTGTGGCATTTTATTTGTTGCTGTTGGACTGTTTAAGTGACGAAGGCATGGAATGAATAGTACCGGTAGTGCCCTCCTTCGTTGGTATTGTAGCAAAATCGTTGGCGAAATAAAATAATTAACAAAATTGGGTACACAGCTTGAAAAAATATAATACGCCTACTAAAAAATTGGCAAAACCTTCAATAGCAGAGTTATAAAATAATTAATTAACATTTCTCACTTTCACCATCTGTACTTTCTACACTATCCCTCTCCCAAAGAAGGTGGCATATCAAAATGGTTGTTAAGCATTAATTGTCTGAGTTGTTACTTCTCTTTAAAAAAATGCTTTTACTTTCTAACGATTCCCCAAGAAAAGCACTGAATTGAAGCCAGCTGTCTTTAGGCCGCATTTGTCGTGTACCGATCACATCAACAGCGCGCCTTTGACACTCTCCTTCACACTGTCATTTTGAATCATGGTACTTTTGGTATGGTACTTTGGACTAAAGTGGTTAACTCAATGACTACACAGCACATAATGACTTAAAAAGTGCGTCTGAGTCTAGCTTTATGCAAATCATCAACATTATCAATTTGGTGATGTAATCAATGTGGTATTGTGATAATTGGCGTTGGACTGTTTAAGTGACGAAGGAATATTAACACTGTTCTCACAGATCCGGCATCGATTAATAATGGTCTATACTAATGTACGTCACAGCGCCCTCCTACATCGGTATTGTAGCACAATAGTCGGCAAAGTAATAGAATCAGTAAAGTGACTACCGGCTTAAGCAAATTTAAAGCGCCTATTTCACATCAGAGACAGTGAAAAAATACTGTTATAAAAATTAACAAGAACGTGCAATAGCAATAATTAAGCTTTCGCATTCTACCATCTGTTCCCAAGGAAGGCAACACACCTACTGGTTGATACGCATTAATTACCTGAGAGCTACTTCAGTTTATGAGAGAAAAAAATTGTAAGAGTATCCCCAAAATTTGTCAACTTGCTGAATGATCTATACTCCGATGTACACGAAATTAAAATCAAGTCGGGCATTCAAAAAGGCTGCAACCCCTCTTCCCCGATTTTTAACATAGTGCTTGATAAAGTTATGTTGGAATCCGTAAGTGCGAAAGAAGGCATAATTTGATCTGCAAAATATACTTAGTAAATCTGTATCCTGCGCATTTTTCACGTCTGTTGATCAGAAACTATAGTCAACAGAAAGAGTGGTTCCGAACCGAACAACCTCCTATTGCTGCAGACATCATACGCTAAGAAATCCTGCAGACGACAACACAAGGAAAGCTCACTAGGGACATCATGTCCCGAAAATATAGTAGGCTTGGCCATACGCTAAGAAAACTTATAGACGACAACACAAGGAAAACTCTCGCACTCAATCCTCAAAGCAGTAGAAGATCTCGGCACCCGCTCACTACTTGGAAGATACAAATTGATGTCGAAATAAGAAACTGCGAAAGAAGTTGCAGAGAATGTAAGCGTCCAACTTTAGATCAATTTTTGCTAATACTTTTGGCGATATTTTCGAGGTCATCGTACTTTTACTTTAATAATTTTTCGCAAGTGCTATACAAACCAGCAAAGACTAAAGATTATGGAAACTTTGGAGTCCTTTGGTCTGTAATATTTTTTTCCCTTAATGCAACTTTATTTCACTGGGTAGCTTACGAGTGCAACTTGACTCTATTTGTTTTAAACCACATGCACAGACGTGTTTGTAGATACCCAACAAGCAAAATGTTAATCTTTTGAAATTTACTGGTTTTATCACTTAATTATCAATCGTTATTCTCAATCCTTTTTCAAGCCCAAGACGATTTGCGAGAATAACATTCTCATTCAAATTCATGTTTATTTGAGAGTAAATATTCTAAGGCTGCTACTAAGTTCCATATAAAATCCCTACATGAACAGTGACAGTCTTTTGACTGGTAATATGATTGGCATTGCTGATAGAAATATCGGTCATCACGTAGAACAAAGTTCTATCATTTTCTTAAGGCCAATATGAATAAAATTACCAAATCTTTTGTGTGCGTATGATCTTGCATCCCTTTCTAAACACGAAATTCTATCGTACACAGAACATATGTCTGAACTGCTCAATCTTATGTTTTTTACTGATCAGCGTTTATACAAATATTAGTCAGATTTGTCTAATCAACCTTGATGTACACATCGGTCACCGCTGACTTTTCAAACTTGACAGATAGATTGATCACCGCTGACTTGTCAAACTATATGAACTCTTTCACCACTGTTGATGGAGATTTCTGTTGAAATAAAGCGCGATTTTTCAATTCAGTTGTTATATTATAATTATACATGTGTGTAAGAAAATAATATGTACAATAGTGTAAATAATATGTACAATAATAGTGTGTTTTTAAAAATTCAAATTTTAATGATAAATAAAATGCATTCCGCTTTCGTACCATGAGGACAAGCCCCATGACTTGAGCACTACCATGTAATTTAAATTTCAGTGGGTTTTGCTAAATTGTTCAAAATTGCTCCACCAACTTCTTTGCTTTGCTTCTCAAGCGTCGAGGACATAGAGAGAAGGGACAGACATTGTATTTAATTTAGGATCACGTTAATTTTGTTTATAGCTTAAAAAACTTATTTGTGTAGTTGACGTAATAGTTGCAGTAAGTAGCGAGACAGCACATATTGGAGATTCACTATAGTTTTCTGAATCAGCATCGATATTGATATCCTTGCGATCAGAGCTATCTTCACTTTCGTCCGGCTGATCATTGCTTATCATCATTCCTCCAGCATGTCGCCATCTTCCACTGAAAATTTATAATTTAAAGTGCTGGGGTGTGAAAAAAACACTATTTAATTAAATATGTACTTATCTTTTTGCTGGAAATAAATATGTCACAAAATTGTAGTTTCGACACTTTTTTTATGAAAATTTTGAGTATTTTAAACTTTTACTGCCATAATCCGAAAATATTTGAAAAATGCAACATAATTGGTCAACGTTGACGGATTTTTCTATCACCAATGACAGTCAAACGTTTGTTCAAATGTTAGATTCCTATAAATGTATTAGCATGAAAATTGTGTATGTATTAGTTTCGGTCATCCATTTCTTTTAGGGATATTATTGTCACATTACTATCAAGCTTTGAAGTAAAACTCTTAAAAAATTATATATTTTCTATAATTACTGAAAATTCTTCAATGTTTCTTAAACCGAAAACATATTAAACGCAACCATATGTCTAATTTTTAAATACGACTTGTTAAAAATATTCTATATCGTGCTAAGTTTAAAGCTTAAGAGAAATGAAAACAAAAATGCCATAAAATAGCTTAGATAAGTGTGCACAGGCTGTCAGCTGATAAAAACTGGCTCACTTGGATCCGAAATAGTTCCTTTTTGATGTCTGACATGGATATGTAGAAATATGTCGCTACGTATCCTAAATTTGGTTCAGAGTTAAATCAACCTGATTCTCGAGTAAACGATTTTATTTGAGGTATGCAAGTACGGACAATGTTGAATTGCTTAGAGAAATAGCTCTATAGTAGCTCTTTTGACAACTGCTGCAAAAGTTCTTATATGGACTGCCACGATAGTGACAGTATAGTTGCATATTTTGATCGATCATACCTAGGCCAGGTACATACGAGGTGACTTCAAAAAACAACGGAAATTTACGTGTTTTGAAATTAATTTTTATTTATATGTCTACATTAATGTTGTCGCCTTCAAAGTAGTCCCCATTAGATATTATGCTCTTGTGCCACCGCTTCTTCCAATGTCCCAAACTGGGACATTATTACAGAATTAGTTTTGGTAAAAAAATTCACGAACAAGCAATGAATTTTGAGCAAGTGGACTATCAACAATTTTCGAACAAATTTTGCAGTCACGCGTTTCATACCGAAAACATTCGAAAATTTATCATCATCAGCAACTTCTCTCGTTGTGATTCGGCATTCATACACACCGAAAAATACACAATGTAAAATCAGCGAAAACAATGTTGATTTCACATATTTCGCTAATGATTTTGCTTCATAGTCGTTTCGTGTTGAAACAACATGACTTTACGATAACTTGCAAACAACAGCAGTCCATTTTAATATAACATGCGAGTCTTATTGAATAAAAATATACCCCACATTAAAAGAATTTGACGAATCTTGTTGAATCAAAATTCTTTTAGTATGAAACAACGTGAAATTCATTTAATATGCAAGTAATTATAATGTTGAGTTAATACGATGCAATGATTAATCTCACACGAATTTTTTTTAAATTAAAGCGATAGTCATATTAAAATAACACTAAATGTTTGTTGGTTCAAAATGATACCCCTAAAAAAATAACATATAAAATAAAAACTATTTCAAGACGAATATCGTGACTTGTAAGTATTTTTTTTTGTATTTAGAAAAGGCATCTTGAGCCATTTCTATACGGCATCTTATTTCTTTTGAACAATCCCATTTGTCGTTGATTGTAACGCCGAGATATTTAAAATTCTATACTTTTTCGATGAGGGTATGTCATTATTAAGGGAAAACTATATCACCCAAATAGCCGTCATGGCTGCGCTTGCAGGACCATATTAATATTTATTTTATTTACATACATTTGGTGCTAACGCCAAATCATGAGTAGACCGTAAACCATATTTTTGAAAAGTTTTGAACATCTTATCTTATACGAAAACTTTTAAAAACCAATAAGAGTTTCTTATACTTTTGTAATTTTTGAAATTCTTATTGAAATTCGTGGAATACTTATTAGCAATGTTGTCTTTACATTACTCAATGTTGATTTTATCAAATGCAAAGTTAATTTAACGTAATAATTTTTTTATTTTACTACGAAGCTGAGGTGTGTAAATTCAACATTGAACAATGTTATTTTAACTACGAAAAAATTTCAATCTACTATTTGTTAGTTCAAATTTAAAACATTGAATCAATTTGAATATATGATACCTTTCAACAAAGTTAATATTTTCGCAAATAATTACATGACATGAAATACACATTGTTTAAATTTGATTTTACATTGATCTTTTTTTTCTTTGTGTAAGCATTTATTTTGATATTTCCATGATTTCATCGGTTGTTGATGTGCTTGGATGTCTGGAGTGTTCAATATCTTCTCGACCATCTTGGAAAATCTTATACCACTCGTAAATTCTTGTTTTACTCATAGCAGAATCACCATTGGTCTTCGTTAATATTTTACACACTTTGCTATACTTAATTAAATTTTTTATGCAAAATTTGATAAAAGCTACCATTGACAAAGTAAACAATGAATATACTTCAGGGGCATGCACATCAGCGAAATGAGAAAAAAAACTTGTGACAATCGGACTGTCCAAACTTGCGAAATTTAAAAATTTCCGTTAATTTTTTAATAAACCTCATAGATCTTGAGACCATACACGTAGTTTCGTTAAATCATCTGCCTCTGTTCAGCCCCGAATAGTTACTGCTGGATATATTATTTGCAGCTTTTTAGAGGAACTTCCAATAACCGATCGATATACCGTTATTGCCAACGAGTACTTTCTTTAGCCAGCTTGTACGCAATGGCGTTGAAACACATACAAGTCTTTCTCAAATGTTTATCATTTTCAATTCGAGATCATACCTGCGTGTTTGCTGGGTAATTGCTTGTAACTTTATATACATAAACGAATGAATTTAAGGTAAAGAGGACTTAATTAGAGTAAAAGATACAAACAAACACTAATGAGCAGGCAGTTATACCATCATTAAAGCATTAAGCCAATGAGTAATTCTTGCTGTTTTTGCTAATAGTTGTAGTTTGTTGGGGTTACAGTTTACATAGAAGCCAATGGTGGGACATCACTTCAACATTAGTATAATCGTTTGTGTAATAATTTTGGGTTTTAACACTTCAATAGAAACAAATAAAATAAATAAAGCCGAGTTCTTTTTTCAATTGAAGTGTGGAGGGTTAAACAATACATGAGTATGGGTTTTATTTTTACTTTAAAAGTGGCTTATTATTTCTACCGGGTGGTCTAGATACAGGTATTTATTTCTATCATATGTTATTTAGACACTGATTGATTTTTTCTGTCTGAAATATTGACTATCAGTCAGTACCATACCTCTGCGAATTAAATTGAGTCGTTTTGCCCCAGAACAACGTCAACAAAGTCTTGGAATATTGAACTGGGGGGATAAGCTGCTGCGAAACCTACAGCGGCAGTCAAATGAAGGAAATCGTGTTCCATTACTAGTGGAAATATTTGTTATTTATAATAAAGCCATAAATTGGTTTTTAGCTACACGGACATGGGGGTTGAGTCACTTATCAAACTATATTTATATTTTGTTATATTTATGAAAAAATATAAAGAATTTTTAGAAAAAAACATTTCACATTAAAAAAGTTAACAAGGAAGGCTTCTAATCAGTGTTGGTATCTCTAGAAAGAACAAAAACACCGTAAGTTGTTCCAAAAGGGGTAAAAAGCGCAAAAAATTACAACAAAAAGGGTGAAAAAGAACCATAAAAATATATTAAAAATTTTAGTTATGAAAAAATAAACAATTTATAAAAAAGTTTTAAAGTTTTTGCATCAAAATAAATAAAGAATTTGAGACCAAATAGCAGAATTTATTAACATATTAATTCAAATAAAATCTTAATCCTTATAATAAAAGGAAAAAAAACGTATCAGGGTAAAAGAATGTACATGGTACATTAGGTACATATCTACATAAAGATAAAATTAATAAAATAGTTAGTTTGGACAAAAATTAAAAGTATATGTGTGTATGTACATAACACTCCTTTATTGCACCGTACTTATCTAAAGTGAACATATATAGCCTGTATTGACTTTTTATATACATACATATAAAGAAATACCTTCAACATCATTTTTTTCTAAGTAACTTGTTAAGATATGATCATGTTGCATTAAAGGCAGGATGTGTAGTATAGAAATTTATGTAAATTCTAAGGAATAAGGAATCGATTAAAAAAATGAATTCAAAGTCAAATGAAATTCGTGATAGCATTTCAATCGATTGATATTTCCTTTTCATTTATTTTGCTATCAAAAATATCCATTTCGTCTTCGCAATCAGTCCACAAAACAGTTGTAATAAAATATTAATAATAGGACGTTTAGACGGTGATTTTTGCAACGTCTGTTTTTCATGTCTGGTTTTTGTTTGTAGCGAGCGGGATAGAGAAGCAAGAGGGGTGGACAAAAAATCACGTTTTGTGTTCTCGTGTTTGCTTTTCTTATTTATCTTTATGCTACATTCCTTTCTTCTTGTTTGTTTTATTTGTTTTCGTACTTTGAAGTGGCACAACCTTTGTGCATCGGAAAAATTAAAAGTTAAAAAAAACAAAATAAATAAAATTTAAAAAAATTATAAGCTAATAAAAAAAAAAAAAATTACACATAACAGTGCAAGTAAAATAAACACTCGCGTAAAAAATTACTGCAAATAAATATCAGGTAAAATAAGATAAATATGTATTGAATTAAAAATCCTGTTGTTGTTGTACACATATTTTATTTATAAAAACAAAACGATAGAAAAATACTGTAAATTTAGAAAAAGTCACAAAAATCAAAAAACTTATAAACATAAATTTTTAATCAGTATTACTTTCTGACAACCGCTTTTGTTTACGAGAGATATAGGTAAAGGTTCCGAGATTTTTGTCACAAATTCCGTTATAAATCGTTGATTTAAATTTTTTATAAGACTGTTATTTAATTCACGATAATTATCCATTAATAATTTCACATCACGTTAAAATTTCGTGGCTTTTTCCTCATTAGGGCAATGCTTGCGAAAATGATGGCCCAATTTAGTAACCATTTGGAGTCTTTCTTTAACTATGGATGCAGTGAGAGTAGGAACTTCTTTGTCATCATCACTAATTTCTTTGGTATCGGGTGTCTCAAGTGCATTTCATCATAGCTAAGTATCTCATCTAACAATAATTGGCAGACAATAAATCGTCAAAGAATTCTTCAACGTGCGTTTAATGTTGATTTTTTAAATTCTGATAGCGCCAATCCAGTATATTTGATACAGACCATAATAAAAAGTTTCTTCCATGCATTTTCCAAATTTTTAGACCGCATTAAATCAACTCAAATCGCGTTAAAACACAACAAAATATTTGTTTAGAATGCCGTAAAAAAATTTTTTTAGTTAACTTTTTGTTTTCGAAGGAATTCGATATTTCCTAACCGAGCGACAACAAGTAAAAAATTATTTAATGCCACTTCCATGATATATGGAAGAAATATTTTTGAAATAAAAAAAATTTAAATACCTTAACAATCAACACCGTTGCCGATACTTATATTCGTTTCGGTTGCCAGCCTTGATGAATACTCATACACAGCGTCCGTTTTAACTAATTTCAATACATCACCCATTTCTCTAACAGTGAGAGGTTTTTAAAAAAACCAAGCTGTTTCCACTTATTCAATGACATTTTCTATCTATTTACTTTGCGCATTCCTTCATCTACTCATATTATTTTCAAAAATGTTTGAATTACTTCAAACACATGTACATATGCACATATGTATATGAATGTATATATTCGTAGTATGTTCTAGTTAGATAGTTGCAATCTTCTTCTATATAACAATTGTTAGTTATCGTAAAAATCCCAACTTGTCCCCATTTAGTCTAGATGGAAACAATCACAAAAAAGAAGACTTTAAGCAATTTTGTTTAGAAAAATCGCTGAACTTTTTATGGTTTGTTTCAGAAAGAAACACAAATAAACAAACTTAACATTTGAAATGCATAAAGAAATTCGCATAACCCCTTGATAGTAACATGAGATACATTTATTCAGCTTTTGTGATAAGAAAAACGTTACTGACAGGTAAAAATACACGTTAAAAATTGCCGGGAAAAATAATTAAATTTTGAATGAACTTTATCAGGAGCAGTGTTTAGAAAATATCTTTCTATTTCTTTATTATAATTGTAAAACTAAACGATTAATGTCCAAATATAAAAATGTGAGGATACAATTGGGTGATTCCATTTTAAATTTCCAAAAAAATTTTCCCAATGCTTACCGATTTGGTTGAAATTTGGAAAATATGTCATGGTACAGATAAAAAATTGTCAACATTTTTTATTAACCCTTTAATTAAAATTCTCTTTAGAGTTTTTGTATGAGTTCTACTGATGAGTTTGCTTAAGCACCAGTAAAATGCAGAAAATAAATTATTTTTAATAAATTTTGAATTTCGGCAGCAAAAGTTTGTTTAATTAAACTGACACAAAAAAGCGTTAAAAATTGCACAAGAATGGCAGGCATAAAACAAAACTAAAAAAAATTAGAAGGAAACTGATACATGAGATAAACCAACGTGTAACAATTGGTTAACTTAATGTTAATTAGTGATTGTAAAATTTGGATATTGAGCGTGTTGAAGTTGTGTTTTCTTTAAAAACAACTAATAATACCTTAATCAATACAAATAACTCTCGTATAATTTTTCGGGTGATAATTTGTATATATACAAATTTGAAATCACATTCAACCGAGCCACCCAAACAGTGGCGGCTACATAGGAACGCACATGAATACTGATGATGGGAGTGCAGCGGCTCCCGAAAAACAATGTTGTTTCTGTTCTATCGTGTAAATTGAAATTAATTGATGTTAAATATTTCCTTTTTCCTTTGGAATATTGTCTCATGTCCAATTCTTTCCGACTAAAAATATTACGAACTTTAGTCAAAATAATAATAATAATAATCACTTTGGATTAAAAACCACAAATTCAAAAAATGTTGTATGGGATTTCGTTCGATATCGAATTCCGTAATTCGCCCCCTGCTTATGGAGCATACTGTTGACGATCGAATTTATTTTTATTTATTAATTTAATTTTTTAAAGATAAGACACATTAATGAGAGCGGGGAAATGGTAAAATTAGAAAGTTTAACTGTTTCACAACACTAATATTGCGCATTTTGTTAATTTTTTAGAACAGAGTTGCAGGGCCTCTTTTGTCAAGTTGGATTCCATTAAGTTTGCTTAAGCTGCGTCTGTGTTGCCAAAAGTAGGGATAAGTCCCTACATGTAGGACTTTTAGCAACCGAAATGATAGCGTAGGGAAAATCAGTTAGAATTTTTGTAATCTACATATGTAGGTACTGTTTTCAAAAATACTAAAAAAGTTACATTTTACATCGATTTTCAAGGAAAAACGATTTAGGCTTGTTATGTGTTGTTTCATGTCTGGCAACAACATTTTTGACAGCTTGTTGCAAGGCGTATCTAACAGCTGAATTTACTAGATCAGCTGACCGTACTCCCCAAAACGCCCAAATAAGTTGAGTATTGTAATGTTCATAACGTCATCACCACTAAAAAGTGAATCACTATTTAAGGAAATTGAGTTCTTATATCCAGAGAATGCTCGATAATGTTTCATAGGAGCGGAGAACATTGCAATATTCTTTTTCTAATGGCGATATTAAATCATTTGAACAAATTGATATATTATAGTATTTTGGACAAAAATGATTACCTCATGCTAACGCCGACACAGAGAGAATGTTTTCTATCACTACTGATGTTCGTAATAAAACACGAAAAAACATTCATATTTGATATGTCAATTAGATTGTTTAAAGAACTGTATACCTAATATAAATACACTTAGTTCATTCTTTATCCGGTATATTCTACATTCTACTTTGAATCTGAACTTTATTGAAATCAATTTGGTTTATATTTTCGATGTTCTGCATTCTATTTTTCATATTTAAACTTCAATATTCAGTGCAAATATACTCTTCTATTCCAGAAAATCAAAAATGAAAATTTTACTTTTCAAATTTTCAGTTTAACTACTTTTGTAGAGCATGCCCACATTTTCACTGAAATTATTTAAAGCTACAAGTTATGAAATATTTTATAACTTATCTAATAATTTTTTGTAAGCTTATTAAAAATTAATAAAGTTTAATTTTTTTTGATTCAACCGAATTATTTTTTCAGTTTTACCTGAAAAAAGTGTAGGGTGAAATGTAGGGCTATATTTTAGGAGATGTAGGGTAAAAATGTTTTTTTTAAAGCGTAGGTATGAAAAAATCTACTGGCAAAACTGAGCTGTTAAAGCATTTTGATACAATACCGAGGGAGAATGAACATTAGCATAAATCAGTAATAATTGCTGCCGCTAATGTTAATGCACTTAAACATTCCAACAACAATTAACACAATACTACACTTATGTACATCAGATAGATTAATTATGTTGATGATTTGCCTGAAACTGGACTCGAACTCACCACGTTCGCTAGTCCTTATATGCTTTAAAGTTAACGTGCCGATTATTTCAACCAAACCCCAACCGCAATTGCGCTAAAAAAGTGAACTTGTATTGAATTTATCATCCCTGATCCTTAAAATCCATTATTTAACAGTTAAATTACAAAATTAAATTTATTACTAAACTTCTTTTCTTAATAATCGATTTTCCCCGGCACACTGATTCAGTATCGATTGAAATTTTTCGTATCGTATACACTATATACAAGTATAAAAAGTTCTATGTTACGTATACGCAAAGGTACACATATTAGAATATTATAAGATTTCTACAAACTTGACCCAAGATCTGTTTATATTTTTTAAAGCTATGACAACTGCACGATTTATTGGAATACAAGTTGCATTGTATTGCATTGGACTGATCGAGAGTTTATTTGTTTTTGACAAGTTAGTTCCTTTTTTACGATTTTGCACTCAGATCTGAAGCTTAGAATATCCATGAATGGTATTCATTCTTTTTGTGCTCGAACCCACTGTAGGGCAAAAAACTAGTACAAAATTATTTATTTAAGCTTGTGTTTTTAATACTATATGTGAGCAGGTTCTTTTCAAAACTTGACTATTCCACTTTTCGTGTTTTTGCACAATTTGAGAAAATAGTTTTTTAGGGATTAATTATTATTTAACGCGAACGCCTCTTGTGTTATTATAGATGACAAGATTAGTCCTTGCTTATTATAGGATTACAAAATTTAGCAATAATTAATTTGAAATTAATACAAAATTTTAAATGGAATAATCTAGCTTTGACGCGGCTAATTGAAATAATCAGTTTTGTTATGTGCTCTAAAAGAAATAATCATGTTTTGATTCAAGCCACTGTGGATTAATCTTATTTTGTCAAAACTAATTAGGTATCAGAAATCTTATTTTGTATTAAAATAACATGAGGTTCATGTATAAATAAATAAATAAAACATGTGTTTTTGCAATTTAGACTAAACCAGTCAATTAACTTATGTTGATTAATTCTATTTTATTCAAAAAACGTATATATGAAAAGGCAAATCACGCTTTTTGTTCTCTTTTTTCTGTTTTTTCCCCAATTTTATTTCGTAGAGTTTTTATTTCAATGTTACTCAATAATCAAAAAATTATAAACCATTTCAGTCGAAAGTGGAATAATTAAGTTTTGAAAAGAACTTCTTCATATAATTTTTTTTTGAAGGGTGCGGCTAGTAATTAGGGCACTGCCCAATTGAAGCCAGGTTTTCTAAACTAAGTACCTTTTGAAGTTTCCGCTACTTTTTCTTCAATCCGAATTCTTCTGATCATAAACAAATCCAACGAATCCAACCATTTCTTAAATAGACGCGACTTCCCCTTTCCTCCAGTGTATTTCCCTTTAAATATTCTTTGCATAACTGAAGCTTCAAACGGGCAGACGAAATAATAAAAAAAGAAGAAAACAGTAAAGAAAATTCCATACACCACATACTAGATGAAAACCGAACTGTAAAAAAAGATCCACACAAAGATATACCTTTCGAAGTTTATTTGTAACCACATTATGTGTAACAAACTCCAGCAGCCAAAAGAAGAACAATAAAAACTAAACTACAAAAAAAAAGCTGCAAAGATTATCTCAAAAAGATATACTTTGTGTCTATTTTTGGTTACGAGCTATTAAAACAATAGTTAAGTGAAGTTTTGCTTTTTTTCTGGTGCAGATTTTTCCTTCTCTAGTTTATTTGTTTTGTCTTCAATTTTCAGTGCACAAGTTTAAAGTGTTTAAAAAATGACAACAAGTTTGAAAAGAGCGAGGAAAAAAGGACGGAAAAAAGAAACTACTTTTTGGCATCTTAAAATAAGACTTTTTATGGTAAAGAAATCAGATTTTGATAACAGTTTGCATGAATCAGCCAAAAAGAGTGAAAAAGCTGTTAAAGTTAAAGGCAAAAGCATATAAAACTGGCAAGAAAGACAGTTGCTGAAATTCATTTTAACAAAAGCAATAATTATTGAGCAAAAACCAAAAGCTTAACAACAACATCTTTGAATTAAAAACTAACAATTTTCAATCGTGCTTACGTACTTTATGGAGCCTTTTAAGACTTGAAGAAATAATAAAATATGTATATATTTTGCTGAAATTTAAACATCTGTTTTAGTTTAAAATTGTTATTTATGTACAAAAACATAAGTTGGAATTCTCTAACTACTTGAAAGGGATTTATGCTGCACTTAAATATTGTACATGTTCAACGAAGACCCCGCCATACAAACATACAAACATAAATACATACATGCAAGTCATGTATTAAAGTTAAAAGCTGATGTCCAATTTGTCTGACCTAAATTCTTAAATGAAGAAAAAATCTAACGAAAATCGAATGGCAAAACAAATTGCTTTTATAGTTCTAAATGCTATTTAATAGTTGAGTGTTAAGCACAGTAGTAGAAGTTTTTTGTTCCATTTTGAAATGTCCCCAATTGAGCTGCAAGAGCACAAATGCAGAAGACCACAATTTTGGGTTACTTAGTAGAAACACAATAATCAATGGTATTCAATTTATTTGAAAAGCATTTTAAACCGACTTAAAAAGGCAGGAGAAGGTCGTCGATATGTTTGTTTTTATTTTGTTGATCTTTGTTCCCTTAGAACTCGACCATTACTTAACCGATTTGAAATTCGTGTTCTTTATTTAGAAGAACTTATTCCCAGATTGATTGCCTTATTTTAATTTTTATTTCGGATTAAATGGCAATCTTGGTCTCGTCACGATAGCAGAATCGTCGGTGAAGTAAAATAATTCAGAAAATGGTCGCCAACTTAAACAAATTTAATGCGCTTACTAGACCCCAGAGGCACTGCAATACTCTAACACTGCTCTAAAAATTAACATAAGTAACGCAGAGTTGTAAAACAATTAAGTTTTCTGATTTCACCATCAGTCGCCTCTTATTATTATTTTCCCACAAAAGGTAACATACATACTGGTCGGCAGGTATAAATATTAAAACCGATGCCATTAGAAAGAAACTAAGAAAGTAAAAAAACACTTTTAACAAAACAGAAAATTAAAAAAAACATACATCACATGGTCCCATGAAACTAAAATAATTCGCTCGGGAAAATATGGGCGGCAGTGGATATGAATAAAGCCTTGGGAGCCGCTAACTAGCCGCATTGTACAGCCAACAGTAAAGTGTGGCAGAGGTAGCATAATGACGTGTGGGTGTATGAGAATGGAAGGTGTGCGTGAGTGCGACAGAGTGTCTGGAAGAATAAATGCCAATCAATATGTTAATATTTTTCAGCAGGGTTTGTACAAAAGCCTATACATGTGGGACAAAAGTGTGTCCAGCAAGATAACGATCCGCAACACACTTTGCGTGTAGCTCAAGTCTGGCTCCAAGATAATGATTTTGAAATACTTGATTGGCCACCTTCATCCCCTGACCACAATCCAGTCGAACATTCATGGGCTGAGGCCAATCGCGCAATTTCTAATATTCCCACTGACTGCCTTAGCCTCGAGGTCTTATGGCAAAACTCACAAAACACTTGGAAAATTATTAGTGTGAACTTTTTTAGAAGTAGAGTCCATGTCAAATCGAATTGAAGCGATAATAACCAAAATGTAGTCATATTAAATATTAAAATAAAAAATTTCTGAATATAAATAAATTGATCATATTTGTCAGGCAAATTTTTTTAAATAAATTCTTTGTAATATATTGTTTAGTTTAACTTTTTTTGGAGTCTGTATTTAATCGCATATGGTCATCGCAATCGTCTGATTTCAAAACGAAAAAAGTTACAAACGGATTTTAATTTGCGATACCATCATGTGATCAATTAGTTGAGATACTTTGTGTAGTTCAAATGTTTGTTTTTTAGCATTTTAACTCATTACTTTGCCATCAAAGTTTTCATTATAATTATAATGATACCCCTTATTCCGTAACTTAATTTAATTAAAGTTAAATGTGTTTAAACAAAACTCTCCTACGGTTATTCTTTAACAAGCAAAGTTTTATTTCTCATTCGTCTTAACTTTGCAACAAATATTTTTAAAACAAAAATGAAAATACTTTGTAACAAAGTATTTTATTTATTACATTTTCACTTCACTGGGCATGTAGGTTTGTCGGTTGATTGGTTGGTTAAAGAGTTTTGCATTGGCAATTTCACAAATTTACATTTTATTTCCCCAATAATTTGTCTTAAAATTCATTGTGAATGCAATACAAAGTATGGTATTTATTAGTAGAAACATCCAATTGCTTTCTGTAGTTGTTGTTGGTTGATGGAAACTTAACCCGTAATAGTTTTGTGATTTATAAAGTTGTTGTTTTCAGTTGTTTGCGTAAAATGGTTTTATATAGACATACACACGCTCGTATAGTGATTTTTATTTCTATAAATGTATATATTTTTTTCTCTCTGCAAATTGATGACTTTCCATTTTATATTACAATGGCAACATCTATTCACTTGATTAACCAGTAATTTGAACAGCAATAAATAAAGTCGTTTAAAGTTAAGGCAAAAATAAAAAAATAATAAAATTTGGTTAAATAGAAAAATGAAAATGTAAATAAAAGAATATTTTGAAACTGTCTTAACTGTTTTAAACATTTAAACTTAAACCGATATAAGTTAACATACTCACACACAAGCATTTACGATTCTAAACAAAATAATGCTACCAGAATATTTATGTATTTATTCATTTATACAAATGTAGGTAGGCATGTGAGTACGAGCATTTTTTTCGTAAGTGTATTAGGATGGAACAAAGAAAAATTATTTTTCCATCTAAAATAGTCAAATACTTGTATTTATATCGATAAATTAGATGCGAAAACCTCGACGCAGACTAAACTCAAATTATCGGAAGTGAAAGTTTTGAATAAAATATACATTTTCGTAGAGTTGCTGTTTGTTGTTTGTTAAGTTTGTTGAGGGTTAAGTTAGTCTATATGTCTGAATTTCATAAGTGGTTATAATAAATCATCAGCATACCATAAACCAAATTCTTGTAAAACATATTCTTGAAAAGTTTCAAATCTCTTAGTTTATATGTACAACAACTTTCAAATCGAATGAGCATTTGCAACTTATTCAAAAAGCACAACAAAGAAATTCTATTCGATAATGAATCTGTCTACATCAGCCTTATCGAGGACCCACTGTTTCATAGTAGGTGTCAAACCAGTTGAACCCTGGTTATCCGGGCCTCTCTTAGCTGGCTACATCTATTAACCAGCATGCTCTCAGCTTTCTTTTACAACCTCTATTATCCGATTTTTTACCTTTATCATCCGTGATTTTTTTATACCTCTATTATCCGTGCAACAAAATTTTTCCCAATTAATTATTTAGACATAGAATTAAAATTCGGTGATTCCCATTTTTCGTTATGGTTATTATAGTTCTCCAGGTATTTAAGAGACAGATAAAGTTCAGTTATGTTGCATACAAGCTCATTTGATTAAAGATCAATTAAAAGCAAAAAGGCAAACTACTTTAAAAGTTCATTTCAAATGAATGAATCTTTGTATAACAAATAATAATGTAGTATATACGGATATACTTTAGACACTTGTATACTAAAATTATTTGTTTTAATAAAAATAATACAGACTTTTTGTTTTTCTATATGATCTCTATTAACCGAGTTTTTCGATTATCCGTGCTAAGCATGGTACCGTGCGAGCCGGATGATCGAGGTTCAACTGTATATAGCAACGGACTTATCAAATTATTCGTCTTGTAATGACAATTTTATACTTTTTTGTGAAGTAATTTTAAGCGCGTCGTTGTATAGCCATTCGTTTTCTTGTGGCTCGAGGCCTGATGGCCGTTCTCTGCCATGATATTACACGTTTTATAATTTAACCATATTGTCGAAATAAACATTTCACTGGAAAGTATAAGTTTTCCTGGTTTTATAACAACCAAAATCAATCATTAGAATTTGCCCTCACTCTTTTGACCTCAGCCTTTGTTGATTTTTCCTAGGATTTTGCTTGTGGTTTCACACTGCTGAAAGAAAACTTCCCCTGCCTTACCCTTGAGTTGCAGTAACAGAATCCATTTAATTGTTCTCGTATAACAATTAGTCTCCCATTGGCTGACAATAAAAGTACACACTATTTTTTGTGTTTTAATTTACCAAAAATATAAAATATAAATGGATTAGTTCTCGTCCAGACTTGCAATTTTTGTTGCTGCAATTTTTTTAAATTCTGATATGAAATTGCATTAGTGTCCACATTATGAAATTCTAGTTTTGCTATTTTTCTTTTTCTTAGGCACATTCTTTTTGTTATACTTTGACAGTTTTGAACGTAAAATTTAATTTCATGCAAAAAACTCTTATATGCATTTCTTACAACTGAAGAAATAAAGAAAAATAAAACTTCAAATACCAACAACTAACTTCAAATTAACAAACGCGAATTTCAAAGCAAAAGGGAATTGCAGAGCACATGAAACTGTGTACCCCTCCCCAATCTTTTCAACACTCTCACCTATAAACTCAATAATTGCTGCAACAAAAATTGCAAGTCTGGACGGGAACTTATTTTCAAAATTTTTTGTCGAAATAATTTTGAGAAAACAAAATTTGTTTGTACCATCCTAATATATTGTTCAGTCAATGAATAAATGAATGAGGAGTAACCATGAAGTATCAACAAATGACAACAACAGCAACACAAATTTTTCAATGGTTGCTGCAAGTGGTGGTACGTACGTACGTTGAGTATGATGACGACGGCAACAATGATGGTAAATCCCATACAATGACATAAAAATAAATTGTCTAAGTCAGCAATCAATAAAAGTACTTTGAAAACATACAATTTTAGGTCATCATTACACAAAAGTTAAATACTTGTAAATATTCCCAGTTGGCCAAATCCTCGCACACGAAGTTGTCTTCGAAAATTCTTATACGTTTTATCCTCTATCGTCTAGATTTCTAAGCGATGATACAAAGGAAATCGCCGTTCATCAACACATGAACAAAAAAAGTTGTTCTCTGTTATTCTTTTTAGAGAACAACATTAATAAATGAGGGACAATTGACAGATCTTGTCTGCTGTTAAAAAATTTTAACGACAATCTCTGAAATGATGTCTTTAAACAAATTGCTCTTTTTCATATTGCATTGATTGTGATTATTTTTGGTTTTTATTGCACAGCCAAGATAAGTTCGAATCGCGTTGTATTGCTGTATTTACTTTCTTGTTGTAAGAAGAGTTGCAGTCTAAAGTATTGTGCCGCTTATTGAATGGAATAGGGGAAAATGACACTAATATCAACAATAAGATGTTAAATAATATTGTATAGTGTAGTGACACCTGCTATGAAATTTTATTTACAACACAAATGAGCGACACTGTCTTATGTTTTGTCTTCAATAAAAAAAGGATTTGTTTTGTGCTGCTGATTTTTTATGTAAAAAGCGCAGGTGTAATAAATCAAACGGCCCAGTTTAAACATCAATTAAAAAAACTTAACATAATTATTTTTTTTTGTTTGGCAAATCCGTTGTAGTGTGTGATGATTTGATTTTACATTGTTCGCTGACGACAAAACTGTGGCTTGGTACCCGTCGTTAAAGAAGTCTTCAAGTCGCACAGTGTCGTGATTTCATATAAAAGAGTTGAAATTCGGCAAACATATTTAAATTGACAAAACATAACTAAATTTAGAATTTCAAAAATTCAGGAGTAAGGAGTAAATGTCATAAAATTAAAAAAAGAGTTCGAACTACATAAAATTTTGTACAATTTGGTAAAATTTTATCTAAATAATATTAAGGGCACGCTAAGCTCAAAAATGTTTTTTTTTTTCAAAAAATTCAAAAAAGTGAAGAAAACTTAATTTCTTAAATTAATTTCGAAAACAAAACACTCATTGTAAGCTAAATTTATTCTTTTTCAATTCGGTGCAAGGACACGCCCACCTCCCATACATCATTAAAGTTAAAAATCGTGTAGAAGTTATAAAAATTATTAGAATTGGTAAGAAAATGGTACAATAAATACGTGGGACAACTTTAATTTCATTTTTTGCAAGGAAATTTTTTCCCTCTCATATATCCTTAAACTTACACTCAAAAGAAAAATCATTCCATTTATACTTAAATCAATCCCAAGCGGCGTTAAAAGTACGGTAATCCAAGATTTACTAAACTCAGGTAAAGAAAGATTTAAGTACGGACGGATTTAAGTGCTCAATTTAATTTAAGAGTTTTTTAGTTTATTCAAGATTTTTCACGTGGTTAAAGAATTTTGTACTCATTATAAGAAACTCCAGGATTGGTTACCTAAAGTAATCTCGTTTTCGGCTTGATTAAAGTACATTTTATTGTTAGTTGTACTCAAACTTTTGAGTATGACTCGTACTCAAAGTAAGTAGAAAATACTTGAATTTAGTATGGCGTTTTTCTTTCTGTGTAAAAATTCGTAGCAGTAGCACATCTATTTAGTGTATATTCCAAAATTTAAAAACTGATATTATATTACGAAATATATATTTGTAAGTCAGTTACAATGCAGTTTCATTTTCCATGATCTTAAATTCTCAATAAAATACTACAATGAAACCAAAAATTTATAACCTTAGGAAAAGTTCATTAATTTTTAAAAATTTCTAAAAACATTATTGGTACAAATGATACAACAAATAAAAATGCTTCCCTTAGATTTGCATCACTGCTTTTTATTTGTATATACTACCATCTGGATTAGCATCAAATCCTCATTTACACTCTAATATTAAATCATTTTTTAATTAAAAATTATTTAAATATAAAAAATTTTTTGTAATTATATTAAAATGCTTTGGTGAGGAACTTCTGCGGATTTTCTGTAGCAACAATATCATCAAGTATAAATTTTTCTTTGCATTAAAAATGAAGTAATATAAAAGAAAACAATTTTTATGAACAGAATTTACAATAGGGGTCATCATATTATAATGTCGACAAGAAAGGTTCATATCAATATACTTATAAAACCAAAGCTTTTCCTAGAGAAATT
The DNA here is from genome assembly GCA_956483585.1 of Gymnocheta viridis. Lineage (NCBI taxonomy): Eukaryota > Metazoa > Arthropoda > Insecta > Diptera > Tachinidae > Gymnocheta > Gymnocheta viridis. The sequence goes on from OY101440.1 coordinate 11,154,177, forward strand.
GTTCACTGATGAACCTTCGTTGCTGCTTTCTTAATTGCCTCTGCAGAGTTAGCTGAAATTATTTTTTGCGCCTTTCTTCTGTTGCACTACTCGAACGTTCTTTAAAAGCTGCAGAAGGTCTGCCATTAGCACGGCTAGTAGTTTGGTTCTACAAATGAAAAAATACAAATGAAAATTTTTAAAAAAGGATATCGAGGCAATCTCAATTAATATATTTAAAAAATACTAACATCACTCAAATTTGTTCCATATATTTGTAAATCGGTATTTAGCCACTCGCAGAACTTATATTTGAACCGGTACCTTTCTCGGTTGCAAGCGGACCACATCAGCTTTAAGTTTGAATTTAAATTATATGTTTTCTGGATGTCGTTGGCTTTCAAAAGTTTTCCTATTCGAGCTCCCACAATTCCTGATAATTTTTTAACCTCATCTTTGGTCTCCTTTAACTCAATCGAAGAATTGAAAAAAAATCTAGAATTTTCACCAAAAATATAATAATTATTAAAAATGGCACAAGTAAGAGTCGCTAAGTTTTTATTTTTATAAATTTACATACTTTTTGCTACCGATAATAATTGAAAATTATTTTTCTTCACTGTTAATTTTCTACTTATCACAACAAATTGTGTTTTATTTTGTTCATCTCATACTTACATCCAATGTTGTTGTTGGCATATGAAATTAAAAATTACGTTAAGATACTTAAAACATAACTAATCTGGTAAAAGTTTTGTTTATTTGTCAACTAAATTCAGTTATTGAACCCTGTGAAGTACATGCTAATTTTTAATCCTTTTTTTATATAATTGAATTTATTTCAAACCACAACTCTTAAAAGTTATATCTTTGGGAAATTTATCATTGCAATTCATTTTTTTTTGATACTTATTAGTAAAAGTGTCTTTTATTAAACACCATTAGCAATTTTTTTAATTTCCAAAATGCGATTTATCTATTTATGGCGACGCTCACAAAACTGTGAGTCGTGGTCACTTGGGTTTGTACTTCTGTATGCATGTAAAATATTTACATTCTTGCACACAAACCTTAACATATACTCGTATATGTATTACAATTGAAAAATTCGCATACATTATGTTATTCGAGAGTTGTGTGAGAAGTTTTGAGAGCGAGGTATCTTTTTGATTTCGTAGCTTTTTTAACCATTAAGTGTATACCCGGCCCTGGCCAGGCATTTTTTGACTTTTTTTAAATTTTTTTTATATAATTATTAAATATATTAGAAGGAAACTTTATGTATTCCTCAATTAAAGCGTTTTTTACAAGAAAACTAGACCGTGGGAATTGGCCCAATGAAAATTTTGTGCATATTTTATCCACCTGGTCCTGGCTAGGTTCAGCCAGCTTTTGCATTAATATCAATGCAAAAATCTTAAGAAAAAAATTGTTATGATAAAGTTGGAACAGAGTGGTTAAAGTCATCACCAGCTCTAAGAAAATTTGCTCCTCACAATATATTGAGAGGTTTCGGGGGAGCAACTTGCACAGATGTTAATCCATTTTATAGATTCAACCGTTTTTTTACAAATATTATAAAAGAAATAATAATAATTCAGAAATGGGCAATATTTCGAAAAAAAAGTTATTATTGGAATCCAATAAGAATGTTGGGATTGCAGGCTTTTATAGGATTTTTATATGGGGTGGAGCAACAAATAATAATGCACAAGCTGCCCTATTGCCCTGCCAAACAAAAAATTTAACCATATTTCAGGGTACTAGATTTCAGCTACTTTTAAGACTTATTTGATGTGATGACAGTCGAACTAGATCCTTTAGATCTCAAACGGATAAAGCAGCTCAAATAAAGGATATTTGAAATCTTTTAAATATAAATTAAAAAATACTTTTAATTCATATGAAAACAATACAGTAAGTAGATGAACAGCTTTTTCCGTTTAGAGGAAGAACGAAGTTACGAAGAGATACGATATAAAAGTCTGGCAGGCATGTGATGCAAAAACGCATTTTCCATTGCAGGGAAACATTTATACAGGTAGAGAGCCATTTGCGCTTTGCTATGCGGTGCAAAGGTTTCTGAAGAACAATGGTTGCTGAAAAATCTTTTACAACATTGGATTTATGCAAAAACATTATGGAAATTCGCCTTGGGCTTGCCAAAACTTTAAGAAGCAAAAAACCATACATTCCTTAAGAAATAAATGTAACCATTCGAAAAGAGAAGGTCTGTCCGGCGATTTCGGATTTAAGGATAATGTTGCAATATGTTTGTATGTGCCCAAGAAAAATAAAACAGTTATCCAAATGCTTACGGATTGCACTACAAAACGGAGGACAAAGAGGTGGTTTTGGCATTTTTTTTATCATATGCTTGACATAATGGCCTTTGCTAGTTACATTATAGATGACTAAAATATCTCAATTAAAAATAACCAGGGTGCAAGAAGTCAATTTTTATGTCAACTTTCCGAACAACTGGTTTAGTCATATGTTAATGCTCAGGAGTAGAAACCTTTTTGGACGAAATATTTAAGGTTTGTCAGAACAAAATGAAATAATTGACCATTTATAGAATTTATTAAGAAATTTGTGTGTATCAACAAATATTTTTGTGTTTTTCGTCAACCAGCTGAGACTATTACTCAAAAAAGTGGACCTGAATTTCTAAAAAAATAAATCAAAATACAAAATTTGTAAAGAAAATGACAACATGACACGAACTACCAGATAATTTTTTAAAAAAATGCAAAAGTCCTGTATGTCCTCAGCACTCCAATTGTGAGTCTTAACTGTTGAATATAAAACCAAAATATAATAAATTTTTTCACTTATTATATTAACTAAATGAATTCCTCTTCTTTTTTATTCTAATGTAATATTATTTCGTTATTTTTTTTATATAAAAACTTTTTTTATTAATATATTGTGTTTCTTACTATAAACTTTTGAACATACTGTTAATTTTGCATTCAAAATACATGTGGTCCCAGCCAGGCCCACGTGGCAGCTTGTGCCACACAAATTAGTTGTCTACTTAAAGCTTAAGTCGAATGAATGTAAAATTTCTTCCAGGAAGTTATGTCTACATAGTTCTTCTTACAAATTGAGGAAAACAGTTAAAGGTCGCGCACAGATACAATATATTAGTTTTAAAAGAAGTTGTTTTAAAGTTTCATTCTCTCCACTCTAAAAAATTAAAGCTGGATTCATATCTGCTAAAGGGCATGTTGGATTATACGTATGTAAATTAGAGATGGTAATAAATTAATATTCTATTCATCTATAAAAAATATGCTGCTTCCTGAGACTAATTTGTGCCAAATTATTTTTCCTATTCAAATCAGAAAGATACAAAGACCTTTAATAAGACTGATACTGCTGCCTGTATGGAAATTTCAATTTTATGAAGGGTAAGAAAATCCAAATTTTTTACGTATAAATCTCCATCATTTATTCAAATATTATCAAACTCTTTACATCATGTCCACGTATTTACGCTTAAAATCGGTTATGTGTGTTTGCTGTTTAAAATACATGCAAACAAAAACTTACATGAGTTGAAAGTATTCCGCTTGCCCCGTTTGTTTTGTTTATTTTAACACTTGATATTGGTTGGTGATATGAGGCACGTGAAGTACTTTTCATCTGGATGAAAAAAAAAACTTTAAGGGTCATTGAAAGAATAAATAAATATTGATTTCACATATTACAAAACATACACATTCATGCATATATTATATATATATTTTTTAAATTTTATATCGAATTATATAAACAAATAAAAAGGGTTGAAAGGGATCCTATTCACACCACTCTTGTACATTAGGGGTATAACTTTTTTCAACTTTCGTGTAGATGGCAAATATCATAGCGAATGAAACTTTACCTCGATATAGATATTTATTTTCCGCGAACTTTAGGGAAATTTTGCCATCAACATTAATGAGGTGTGTTTTTACTTTTCAGGCTTTTGTCGTACTTCACAAATACTAAAGAACTGCACAAGCCTCCAACATTACTTACAAGCCTCTTTCAAATACTTTATACATGTTTCATCTATTCTTTTACAAAAAATAAACTTCTAGTCAAAAAATATTGGACGGTGGATATTGGATGGCGAATTCGTTTACAAAACAAAAGCTTCTAGGCAAAATGTTTTGAAATTAACAAAAAAAAAAAAATACTGCACTGGCGAATCCATTTTGCAGATGATGTTTAAAAAATTTATTTGTGTATTCTAGTGATTTTAAATGATTTTTTTTTGCTGCAGAGAATAATATATTGCATTAAAGAATCAAATATTTTTGTTTGGGGCATATTGATTGTGATCAAAGTGGCTCAAAAACACATTTAAAAAATTTTCTTTTTCAGTTTTTGACATATTGTGCCAACAAGTCGCTATTTGTTGTAATATTAACATGTTTGATTTGTTGCCCTAATTGTTTTTTATTAAAGAAAAATAAAATATAATAAAATCAAAGAACAACAATTAATAAACAATAAAATTATTTTTCTTTAATACAAAATTTTTCAAAATTTACTTATTTGTTAAAAACTAAGATTTTTCCTTAATTTCCATTACTGTAAATTTAAGTAAGTTTAATTTTTATTACTACAGAACAGACCACAAGCAACAACGTTATTTTTGAATAAAAAAAGACTTTTCAAATGATACACTGCTTGGTTTGTTTCATAAAATTTGTTTGTTTCAAAAAATTGCTTGGAAGTACTACACAGTAATAATCTCCCAGTAGAGTATATGTACTCTTGTTTTGCAAGTTGCTTGAATGCTTACACAGTCAAGTGAAAGTTCCTTTGCAAGTGGAATTAGTCTGAGTTGCCAAAAAATTAACATGGCACATTTTAGAGGAAAAAGTAGATAGTAATTATTATTATTACTTTTTCAATGAGCTTGCTGTTTTAGAACGACATCTTCTTCTCTGTGTATATTTAAAGAAAATAAATTACAATTATTTTTAAATACACATAAAATAATTAATTAAATATTTTTTTAAATTTATTGATCTAAAAAAACCCTCAACAAACAAAAGTTTTTTGAAATAATTAATTATCCACAATCCAAACATATTTTATAACTTATAGATCGCTTTGTGCAGATCTTTAACAAATGCAATACTAAGAATTATTAAAAACGTTTTGGGTGTCAGGATTTGAAGTATGGTTCTCCACATTGAGAACTTAAAAATTCGAATTATTAAAAGTGCTGAAATCGTAGACTTTTATCCAAATGAGAGTCTTTGCGAAAGTATGGAACCCAAATTTAAAATCTCCGGACTATCAATTTTCACATACTTTTCCGAGAACTGACAAATAACACAAGCCAAAATCTAAATTGTGTTTTCATCAATCAGAGCCTAACTTCGTTAAATCACCAATAGCGAAACTTCGATGTAACGAACTCAAAGGGGATCAGAAAATACTTCGTTATCGCTATTGCTTCGCTATAAATATAATCAGCAAGGCCTTGATATAACGAAATTTGAAGAAATACGAAAAAAATTCGTTATAACTAATATTTTCTTCAATCAAATTATATCATTTATATAATTCATTAATTATATAAAACTGTTCTGTAATATTTAATTGAATTATTAGAATAAGGCATTATCTGTAACCGAAATATTTGGTCGCCGAACAAATCCACAAATTGCAAAACAGTTTAAGATTGTTGATTTCTGAACACTTTCCCACGCTTTGTGGGCCTTTCTTATTCCTTATGGAACTGCTCAGCTTTAGTATTTATCATCTGTCCTCCTAAGAGAATATTGTTAAGTCGACATTGTGTAAACCATTTAAACAAACATTGATTGCTCAACGTCTTCATATTCAGCAAAACGCACTCTTTTGCACTTTTTACTTTTGCAAACAATCTCCTGTTTTTCTGTAATTGTAAAAAGAGTACTAGGCACTTTACTTAATTGTTTAGCAATTTCTAGTTTAGATTTGTCAGCACGATCTACTGCCTCAATTATAGAAATTTTGTCTCAAATGGATATTAATTTACGCTTTACTGTACTCATTTTTACAAGAATCAAGTCATTATTGTCGTTCAATCAAGTCGTTCTTTTGATAACGTGGCTTGATAATTTTGCATTAAGTTTTATTCTTAATTCGTTGTATATAGGATTTTGTACGAGTACTTCGTTGTATAAAGGCTTTACAAATGCGCTTGTAAATACATTTAGACTTCGCTGTTTTTATAACAGGACTTTACCATTTGGGATTTATTCTGATTTCGTTATATTGAGGCATTTGATTGAATATTTTGTTATATAGAGGGTTTTTTGCTCAGAATTTGTTCGTTATAGCTATAGCGTATTTTTGTATGAAAAACTTTGCAATAAAGAGGTTTTCTCAAGCGACTCAATAAAACATACATTATATTGAGTTTTTCGTTATAACGAAATTAGTTTCACTGTATAATGAGAGATACAACAAAATGTTGCACACTGGTTGAATCAGTTACGTCCTGAAACATGAACGCCATATTGCGCAAGAGAAGAGCTCTCCGATAGCTATTCAGCAAGACTGAATTTTCCAATCAGCGCACTCCTTCTACATTTTCATTTGGTGCTGCATAGAACAAAAACTCGAAATTTTAACTTTGACTCTTCAGTGCTCTAAACAGCTATTAATATATTCAAGGAGGGGTCTTCATCCTTTTCGTCATTAACTGAATTATTATGTTTGAGTTTACTTTATTCAAAAATGCCTTTAATCAACCATAAATTCGGAATTTCACTTTAAAAATGTTCACCGCAAAAATGTTGAAATTACTCCGGAAAATTTAAAATTTCGGATATTTCGATATATAATACATATTCGAAAATCCAACGAACCAGAAACCCACAATTTTATTAAATTGAACGGAAAAGTATAAAAGAAACTCATAATTTCACAAAATTTAGCAGAAAAATTTAATTTCCCTAAAGAGATTTTGCGAAAATAAATTGAAGAAATTTTGAAAATACAAACACTGGAAATTGATTCAAATAGTGTTAAATCGTCCAGAAATATAACGTTTCATTAAAAAGAAATACAAAAATCACAAAAAAATTAGGAGATTCCAAAATATTTTAAATTTTCCAAAATACGATATTAAACAATTATTTGAAAGTCTTGCCTTATTTAAATAAAGCAAAAATAAAAATGATCTAAGAAATGCATCTACAGGAAAAAACTTAAACGTGTCCACACAAAAATACTTTTTACGTTTTTAATTTAGTGAGTAGTTCTATGGACCAAAAAAAACAAATATGAGTTTTTAGCTCACAATTTTTACAGAATTCTTTCATGCATACGAATTGCATGTGTGTAGACTATCTCAACCCATAACAAATACGAGTTTTTTAATTAAATTGGGAGAACATCACGACTAATAAATTTACTAATTACATATGTATCATAATATTTGCTTTTGTAGTTCTGGGATAGAGCATAATTTTGATTGAATATACGAACAAAGGCAAACCTTAAACAGAAAACTTGTTTTTTCCATTTATTTAATACGTTGGACAAATCGAAATTTGCAACTTAAATTCAAACGTTGCCTCGACCGGTGTTATTGACAGCAATATTGCTCTGCGATTAATTGTCGCTGACGTCCCAAAATAGGACCTTATGAGTTCTTAGTTTAACGACTGGTCACTTAGAATCTTCAACATAACTGAAAGCAGGTGTAAATTTTTTTTGGCCAGTGTGTGCATTTATTATGCAAAACGGCGTCTACGTTAAATTAGAAATTTATTTATTCTAATAAAACTAAACTGTTGCTTTTATTTATTTTACATATTTCAACATTTACATTCAAAAATTTAAAAATAAAAAAGATTAAGGCATTTTAGAAATCGCTTTCGGTGGGTGAAGTTTTTTGTTGTTCAGATTTACTTAAAAATATTACTTTTATATTTTGAGGTTGAAAGATTGTATTCCTTAATCTACAAGTATTTGAAGATAACAAAAAACAGTGTTGAATTTTAAAAAGGAAAAATTTTTTAATCTTAAATTTAAAGCATTGACAATTATTAAAAAGGACTAAGAAGAAAAAGAATTCTAGGTGACACTTGTTCATAACATCACTGAAGTTTCTGTGAAAAAAAAAACAAATAAACTTTGTGAAAAATTTAGCAAAATGTAGGCTTTTTTATAATTTTTTTAGAACCACTACTAATTGGAACAGACCTACATATCCAATGCACAGTGCTGCAACTAGAGAAATTTATTATGGAAAGGTGGATAAGTCATAATTGTGGACATTCAATTTCAATTTCCCACGCTGCTAGGGAGTGAATTACATATTCGAGGATTTTTTTCCACATACGAAATATGCGACTTAAAATCTAATGTAATCTGTAATACGTGGCATAATTCACAGGACAATCGTTCACAAATGGATATGCTCCTAGTGACAAAAATTTATTGCGCGAAAAACTTCGTGTATCGTGAACGAGGTCCCTTATTTGATTAGATTACTTTTCATTGTAGTAACGATAAAACAGCGAAATACACCCCACATTGCGACGATGTTGCAGTGAATCAATAGAGGTAGCTACGCTACTGCCACTGTTGTGCTCCTTTATCCTCTTCCGTACACGGTCGAGTTACTTCAAAAAAGACTATCAAGCACCGGCCCATCCAAGAGAGTTGTATTCAGCAAAAATTTAACAAAATCCCTACGTGTCTCGAAAAAATTCCCCCTTTTTCCACACACACACAAAAAAAGTTTCCTACATTTTTCCCTGCTCTAAAAATTCATTGATTTTACCCAAAACGAACATTTTATTTGCATTTTAAAAATTTTGTACATTTATATCGCCGGGTACAAAATTTAATTTTAAAATAAGGATGCGGGGATCTCACAAGGTAATCAAGTTAAGAAAATGGGACCCCCGAAAGATAGAATGAACCAAGGGGTTTTTTTTTTTGTGTCGAAGAAGGCATTTGAATAATTGAAATAGCTTAATATATAATTTTAAAAAGTCTTAATTTATAAAATTAAACACAAAAAAATTAAATTTGTTTTTATTTTTCAAACAAAATCTATTCCCAGGAAAATCAGACATTTCTTTGCCTTTCGTTGTCTCTAGTTATTATTTACCGAAAGATCTTTTTTGTCTGTATGAAATATGTCCCGCAATACTGTAACAGAATTTGAAATTTAAATTTTTATAAATATAATACTTACACTTTCGTGTGGTGTTTTACGCAATTACAACGTAATGAAAAAGGAAAAAAGGAAGGTATTAAAAATTCTCTACATTTTCCTTAAAATGTAAAATCTGCCCTCTTTTCCTTTCGCTTGAAATTTTCCAATAAATTCCCTACAAAAAGGGAAAATTCCCTACTCTTGGCATCACTGGTGGTATTAAATTTTTACTCGAATACAGGTGGAAGGATTTTCTTTTATTTTGAATCTTGATCGAGATTGATAGTCGAGGGTTTTTTGTTCTCAGAGCGTTCGCGGATCATAATGGTGCTACTATTATTAGAGTAGATGCTTATGACGCTTTCTGCAATTGCTACGCTTTCTGCTTTAAATCCGCTGCAGTGATCCTTAAGCCATTTGGATGCAAGGATATTCAAGTGTCCTGGACACACATACCATACTACACGCCTCTGTGAGTTTTGGAGCCGTCAGCATAAAATTGCTCATCTTTTCTTCCAATCGGTCTTCTAACACTGCACGAGATGATATCTGGCTCAAAGTTTGCATTTCCTTGATATTTCACATGCTTTCATTGCCATAAGAAGAAAATTTCTAAGGAAACAATGGCATATGAATTTATCGTTAGTAGATTTCTTAATGTAGAGTCAGAAGGGTCAAATAATTGCCACTGTTTCTGTTAAATTGCAAGGCAATCAAATATGAAATTAGATATTTTCCATTTTAATTTAATTTTATGAATATTTGTTTGTAGCCGAAAAGAATATAGCGTACGTAGTGGTTATGATTTTTTCCTTATATATTTGTGATGTCTGGCGTTAGTTTTAGCATACATATACCACTTCCATGCTGTTGGACAACTAAGAGCCTAATATTGACTTCCTTGTTTCCCTAATTCTGCCAGTACGTGATAAGAAAGATAAGCTTTTAGATCTCGAGAAAGCGTTTACTTGCTCATTAGAGCACAATTAAATAAAATAAACATCCTTGCTTTAGTCTTTTAATGAGTAAAGAGAAGGATATACGATTTTTAGTTTAATTTTGCTTAAACACGAGAAGTTAAAGTCAGCAATATAACGAAAATTACAAACCCTTAAGCTTACCGGGAACCTTGAGTTGAAACACCAACAAACATTATATTGTACAACGAATTCAAAGCCACAACATCTTATATATACAGCTTCAATTGCTGCAAAACTTAAAAAGTTGTAAGAATCAGAAAGGGGTTGGTTGTTGTTGTTGTTGTCAATAGGTGTAAAATAGAGTATGTCACGGTCGTTTGTATCCCAACTATTAAACCGACTTAAATGTTGATGCTTTTTTTGCAGTCACATTTCAAACAATGCTTATGCATTGTGTATTGTGTGCATGTTTATAAGTGACCCTGTTGGCCAAGTGGTCGACCACAATATTACCTTCGTCGTTTAATGTACGGCTTGTCGTCCGTCGATTAGGCGTTGCAATATTTTAGATGGTAAATTAAAAATAGTGATTTTAATAAATGGATTGTAAAATAATGACTTAATTTTTCTTTTTCGTTGACTACAAGCTGGTCGACATTGCAGCTCATTTGTTCTTGAGTGATATCGCGACCATTTGTATGAGAATTCCGTTTACAATTGACAAAGCAATATGAAATAAAAATAATAAAAAAAACATATTTTAGCAATTTTTTAAAATGTGCCACCTGTTTGTGTACTTTGCTAAAAGTCATATTTCTTTTTTAAAGTTTTTTAAAAGTAGGCTTTTAGTGCTACTAAAAGAAGTCTGAAATTCTTCCAATCGATTATGGGATATTAAATTTGCAATTATTTCTAAAAAAAAGTTAAAATTTAATATACTACATGAAAAGCATTTCCACTGACATTTAAAATTTCTCATTATAGAAATCGAAGATTCCCTGCAGGAAATTTAGCGTTAATTGTCTAAAAGCTACTGGTACAATTACTAGTACAAAAAGAAGTAGTTCAAATGTGATAGAGTTTATATAGGAAATTACTAGTACTTCAAATAGTTTATTTGTAGATTGATTTGACTCATATAATTAATGATACATTTCATATCACTTTTTGGATGATGTTTAAATGCGAATTGCGATTTAATTTTTTTTAATTGTTGCAAATATTGAAGGTCTAACCAGCCTCGGAAAATGTGGTTTTAATTTAATTACAAAAAATCCATTTATTTATTTATTTATTTATTTATTTATTTATTTATTAAAAAAGCGGCTACCACATACAACAAGAAATTAATCTTTTAAATTACAGTATGTGATCTTATAATGATATAATAGATTTGCTATACATACATAGTTATACTTAAATAGAACTTCAATATTAAAAACTATAATATATACATATATAAGTAAGGGCGAAAAAATAGAAAGAAAATATAAAATGCGCATACATAAAATTTCAAAACAACATCGAATAATATAAATACAGTTAAAAACTTGCGAACAGTTTGTTTTTAAATTGAATAACATTGCCTGTATTTTGCAAAGTGTTGGGTAGAGAGTTCCACAATCGTATAGTATTTGTAAAGAACTGCCACTCTGAAATCAATGTTCGATATCTAAATTGTATAATGTGTTTTCCTCTGTTAGATCGTGCGAATTGAAGGCGGTCGAATAAATAAATTGGTTCTTGGGTGTAAATAATTTTGTGTAGAAGTATTAACGATTTAATCTTAAGCAAGTCCAGGAGATCAACTCCGTATAAAGATTTAGAATGCTGAGAAGTTCCATCATATCTTTTTATACCGTAGACATATCGCAGAATCGCGTTATATGCTACTACTAATCTGCGCTTACTATATGAATCGCAAAACGCAAAAATTTCACAGCCATATAACAGCTTTGGCATTAAGAAAGTTTTTGCAAGAAGCACTCGTATATTTAGTGGTGTAAGATTTTGTGAAGAGTATAGCGTTCTAAGCATTGAAAAAATTATTCCAGAAACCGAGTTTATATGAGTATTCCATTGGAGTGATTTATTAAAAATTATACCAAGATTTTTAGCTGATTCAACGAACGCGATATTTTCATTTCCTAATATGATCGGAATATCTACTCTGATGTTTTGATTCCTTTGTGCTATTATCATACATTTTGATTTTTTAGGATTTAAGTACAGTCCATTCGACGACGCCCATGTAAATATTCTTCTTAGGTCCGTATTAAGCTTTCCAATGCACTCATGTATCAAGTTTCTCTTACAACTTATATAAACCTGGACATCATCAGCAAATATGTGAATGTTACTGTGCAAAATTTCACTAGGTAAGTCATTGATGTATAATGTGAACAACAGTGGTCCGAGAATAGAACCCTGCGGTACTCCTTTAGACACATGCAATGCAGAAGATATTGAGTCGCCAACGGATACTGATTGGTAACGATCAGCAAGATAACTTGCAAGTAGCGAAGTAGCAGTTGAAGAAAAACAAAATTTGTTGTATATCTTATTGCAAAGAATTTCATGATTAACAGAATCAAATGCTTTAGAATGATCCAAGAGCACCAGGAATGTAACACGACCATCATCAATACCACACCTGATATCTTCAGATACACTGATGAGTGATGTAACACAGCTATGTCTTTTCCTGAATCCAGATTGATTCCTAACTAGAAGCTGGTTATTAGTTAAATATTTACTTATTTGCTCATGTAATAGTCGTTCAAAAACTTTAGATAAGTAAGGCAAAATTGAAATAGGGCGGTACTCATTTGCGGTTTTGTGTACAGGGATGACCTTAGCATACTTCCAGCAACTTGGAAATTGACTGGTGGTGATTATAGTATTGAAGATGTGTGTGATCTGGGCTAGTAACTTTGGCAAAAGGAGTTTAATTAATTTTGGGTGAATATGGTCGAACCCAACTGCATTCGACGTCACAGATAGACAACATGCTAATACATCGGCCTGTAGTACACATGCAAAACTAAATCGTGGTGTTGAGGGTAATGCTGAGGGTTGTTGTGATGCACATAGCTGATTGATAGCATGATTGCTATTTCCGGAAACACTTGATGGGGTATTAATAAATGATTTATTTAATTCATTAACATCAACATTACAAGCAGAAGTTATTTTGTTACCAATACCAATTTCCCGGATTGTATGCCATCGTCTTTTTGAGTCTACAGCTGATCTAAAGCGATTTGCATAATAATTTGTTTTCGCATCTCTAATGCTTTTATTAACATTTTGACGAGCTCTGCGGTATTCTTCATGTAGTTCAGACGATCTAAATCTTTTCCAGCGTCTATAAAGCTCATCACGGACATTAATTAGGCTTTTTATGGTAGAATTAAACCAGCATTTTCTTCTTTTATCACCTCGGTTTATACGAACAGGGACAGAAATGTCAAAAAGATGAAGTAAATGAGTGTTGAAAAATTGAAGCTGTTCTTCAGGAGACAACAAGTAGTAGACACCATTCCAATCAATACTGTTAAAACATTCTTCCAATAAGTTACGATCTATGTTACGAAAATCACGATAACTAATTGGAGTTTGAGTGTTTATTAACTTAAAATCATATGAGATATAAATTAGGTCATGTTTTGAGAAAGATGGTGCACTGATTTGATCAAAAAGTAATAAATTTGACGCATTAGCTAATATGAAGATGTCAAGTAGTGTACTACTAGTGTTCGTGAAGTGAGTAGGATACTCGGTATTTACAATATGTAAACCAATGGATGTTAATTGACTGAACAGTGTGTAGTTTGAATTTGACAAGATATTACAGTTGAAGTCACTTGCAATAATAACATCATTGTATTGCGTAGCAAGTAGCTCCAAGTCGCTCATAAATGCGTCATAAGGTACATCAGAACCTGGACGGTAAATGCAGCCCAACAATAACTTCCTGTCAGCACCAAAAATTTCAATGAATAAATACTCAATTAGCTCATTATTCTTCGATCTCATAACTTCTTTATGATGTATATCGTTCTTGATATAAATTGCTACCCCACCTGCATAACCCTTTCTATCATTCCTTAATGTTTTGTACCCATTGGCCATAACACAACTATCTGGTAGATCTCTCTCAAACCACGTTTCAGATACGCAAACTGCATTTAAGTTAATTTTAAATTAAATAATAGAAACCATCATTTAAAAATTAATATTTTTATTAGTCTCAGGCTAGACAGGCAATTTTTGCCTCAGCAATTCACTTTAATTCTTCTTTGTGCATTGCATTTTTGTTCACAGATGTTTTGAAATTTTACTGAAGCTTTTACTTTTTTATATATGTACATATTTTCAAACAACAAATTTCAGATTGAAAAGAACAAATATCAAAGCTAGTTTGATACTAGTTGCACCTCCTGCAGGATTGGTTCTGCGTTTCAATCACGTGAGCGTGCATGAACAGGAGTATAAACAAATTGACTGTGGGTGAGCGTGCATGAGTTGATTTCTTCATAATATTTTTGTTTTGCTTTACTGTAATTTTTTTATATAATTTTTTAATTTTTTTAAATTGTTTTATACTGTTCAGATTTATTTGAAACTTGATATAATAGTAGATAAAAAGATGCGTTTTAACTATTTTTTACGTCTTGTAAACGTCGTTAAGGATCTTTTAAAGACTTGGTCAATTGGGCAGGTTCGCCATGAACGTATTCCGTATGAGTTTGATTCACTTAAACAGACGAGAATGAGTGGCAATAAGGCTGTTGGTTTGGTAGACTGAAAGGCAGGCTGGCGATGTAACTGATAGACTAGTAGAATAAATATACATACTAAATATTTATAAAAATCAAGAAAATATATCTCTTCTTTTTTACGAAAGAATTTTGCAATTGTTATAGTGGTTTTAACTACTGAAACTAAAAAGAAAACAAAAAAAATATATAGTAAGAAATGAGTGTACTTGTAAGGTAGCAGATAACTAAACTGATATGTTCATTACAGTTACAAAGTACATATGCCAACAGTAGTGGCCATAAGTTGCTTACAAAAATTTACACAGCCATTATTAAATTGAAACATGGTTAAAAACTCTGGTCTACAATCAGTGAGACATGCCATATTTTTATATATACCCTGGGATTTTAACTAAACTCTTTATCTTTGCTTCCACTGTTAATACATACGTAAGAGCATTCTATTTTTTTTCTTTTAGCATAAATAGTGGTATAAACATTTTTACTTTTGCATCTATGCAAACAAATATGTGTGCTATGATGCCAATAGCACGTATTTCGCATTTCACATATGATAAGTATCTAAATAGCAGAGCTTAGAAAAAAGTACAGGAAAATGGCAAATAAAACGGAAGAAAATTTTTGAGCCAAACAAAATAAGAAACTTTGTCACACAATTTGTTTTATTCTCTTCGTTGCAAAATTCTTTAAAGTAGTTAGAGGATTTTTCAAGTCACTCACTCATTCACTTAGTCACCGTGTTGTTAAATAGTTAGACAGAGCTTTAACTAATGCTAATTTAGATTTGTTTTTCATTTCGTTTTTCTTTTGCCTTTCTCTTTTTTTTCATTTTATTTTAAATATGTACTTGAATTTTAGTTTGTGCAATTACGTATTCATGAAAATGTATATTTTAAGGAAATTGTAGAAGCCATTAGGTTGAGGTTTTTGTTTCAAGCGCTTCAAACAGTTAAACTTTTTAAAACTTATTTTCTTAAATAAAGTTCCGGTTTATTTTAATGAGTTGAATAAGAAGAAGGAAGGTACGATTTGGATATTTTTAAATGTGCAATTAATTGGCTAAATTGAAAAAAGTGAGAAATTATTCGCTCATGCTTTCAAATTGACAGGCGGCGCACAGTAAGACAGTTTGCGCTAAGGCAGTGAAAAGTCCGTAACTTTTAATAGAATTATAACTTTTTATTGTTAAATATGTGTTTTTCTTTTAAGTAGGATATATGAGTCTAAGATTTATTTTATGGTATGGACACTGAAGATTTAATTGTAAAAAGTAAAACTATAAAATATGTAATCTATTTGTGGCTAAGAACGATTTCCGATGCTGAGACTTTGCAATATAAGCAATAATCAACTCATTAAGCAATAAATACTAAAATCACAGATTATCATCAAAGCAAATGCACTTGCTTTAAATTTCTGAAGTAGTGGATTATAGTACCCAGAGAACATTTTATGCCGACATGTCTGATGTCAGAAAAAAAATCTGAAACTTGGACAAGCATTCAACCGTCCTACAAGAAATGGATGACCGAAACTAATACGTACACAATTTTCATGCTAATACATTTATAGGAATTTAACATTTGACTGTCATTGGTGATAGAAAAATCCGTCAACGTTGACCAATTATGTTGCATTTTTCAAATATTTTGGGATTATGGCAGTAAAAGATTAAAATACTCAAAATTTATATAAAAAAAAGTGTCGAAGCTATAATTTTGAGACATATTTATTTCCAGCAAAAAGATAAGTATATATTTAATTAAAAATTGTTTTTTTCACACCGCAGCACTTTAAATACCAGTTATTATTAATTTTTCAGTGGAATATTGCGACATGCTGGAGGAATGATGACAAGCAATGATAGCTCTGATCGTAAGGATATCAATATCAATGGTGATTCAGATGACATTATGATAAGCAAATTATAGTGCATCTTCAAAATGTGCTTTTGCTACTTATTGCAAATATTATTTCAACTTTTTTAAGCTATAAACAAAATTAATGTTATCCTAAATTTAACACTAGGTGTTTCCCTCATTTTCTTAAAAAAACGATCAACATTCCTTCTGCGTCGGCATTTTGTCAAAAGGCCACTTTAAACTGTCTGCGATCGACAGAGCAGCGAGTTTGAGCGGAAATAGGCTTATTACTGAGCTGTTATAATTTAAATATCATGAAAGAGTTGATTAAAGTTTTTGGGCGTAAATCGTATTTATAATTATAAAAACTTAATGCGCTTAAGAACAACAAGATCTGGCGTGTTCATCTATAAGCAATCTCCACATATTTGCAATACTTGTCGTACTCGTATGTCTTTAAATTGCTGTTGTAAAATGTTGAAACTAAATTGATAGAAAAAAGGAAACAATGTATGCATAGCAAAGGCTTGCATCAACCTTGAAATTAAGAACTCTACATTAAATTTATCTATTTTTGATGTGTGTTTCTCAAAAATAAACTTAAAATTAAAAAATTCGGTGCCGCCGCATTGCGTGGCCACAAAACAACAAAATGAGCTCCGTAAAAAGGGTCGAAGAAGTCTGACAATTTCTTGAGAATCTTATACTACATAAATACAAATTATGGTACAAAACCAGATAATTCAATAGAATTACTAATTCTAGGTCCAACTTTCCGTATCGAGTATAGGAAAATTCTAAAAATTTGCTGATTTTTTATTACACATCTCGCCAACATTGTTCAGACATATCGAAAATTTCTTCGGAGCTCGTACAGAATTCACTCTGACACATCGCAAAAGTTTTCCGAAATTCCTCGGACAAAGAATTCCGCTTTCTTGTCAAACAGTAACTTGATTTTCGGCGTATTTTCTGACCGACTTCGGATACAAATTCAGCAACTTGTGCAGACTTCCTGAACGAATTCGGCAGAAAATGTTATCTGGGTACACACATACACAAATCTTTCCCTCTTATTTGTCACTCTTCCATTAATACATATGTACATATGCCTCGTTTCCGATCAACGCTGTGACTTGTTCAAGTTTTTAAATTACTTTAAGCATTTTTTTATGGTCTTAATTGTTGCTAAATCGTTCAAGTGGTACTTAAGCTGTCATTGCTTTTGCTACTGTCATGTCTTGTCTTGCAGCAACTTAAATGATTTCTTTGCTTCGACAACTTAAGCTACTTACAGTCAATCTTACTCTAAACACAAATACTCTCATGACCAAAAAAAAAACAGACACACACACTCAAACATCCATAATCGTGCCCCAAATACTGAAACATTACAAAAACCATCTATTTGTTATACTCGTATGTACATTTGCTTAAAGTAAAATTAAAAGAAAAATTTTAAACAGAGCTTCAAAAACTCATACGACTGCGTTTTGTAAAGCACAGATATTTTCTGTGTTATACTGTTTATAATTCTATTGACGATGTTGCATCTTCCTTTAAAGGAAAATCTCATAAAGGTGCCATCATCAATTGCACCTACATTTTCATTTTTATAACTTCTTCAAATCGTTCGTTGTCAGAGAGCAGTGAGTGTTTTTGATTCGACACAAAAATGGGGAGAAATAAAAACGTTATATTAAAAAAAATAACACCCACCAAGCCTGCTTCCTCATCATTTTAATTTCATTAGTCAATCTTCCAGCTCTTTCTTCACATCGTTCTTTATAAGAGCATATGCATTGCTACAGTAACACTTTAAATACACGTTTTGTTTAAATATTTCATGCAAAAAATGCAGAAATATAAAATTGTATAAACCTTCTGCTAATACTGAAATTGACTGTGTCACACATGCTGCATATAAACACAATGCAGAGATGTGTTGCATTAATGGGACCAAAAATATTCTCAAAATCTGGGGGCAGTGAATTAGACTCGAACTCATTCAGTACTTTCTTTTTTAACACAAACTGCAAAGCCTTTTTGACTTGTCTACAGTGCACTAGCCACTACCCTTTTTTTTTTTTAAATAGAAGTAACACTCAGGCAATTAGTATGCCTACCAACCGGCGATGTGCATTTCCTATGCCGTCACGAACACTTACGTCTAACTACTTGAGCAGACTTAATCACAAACATTATCTATTTAATTTAACAATTGATACAAATAGAATACGAGAGTTTGACTAGGATTGTGCCGAAAACGTTTAGTCGTTCTTTTTAGACAAGAACCTTTGATCAAACCCAAACAATTCAAATGGGTTTCATCGAACTCAACGAGTTCGACAAAAGTCTGGAGCTTATTATTTCATAATTCGTTTCTCATCCTCCGTTATTTGCTCACCTAGAACGAATTTTTGGTTACTATAAGACGGGTTTTCCACAGTCAAAGAAAGACAGAATAAGAAAGTATTTGTCTCTCTGTCTTTCTCTCTGCTGAACTAAAAATTTGCAAAGTAAACTTTGACTGTGGAAACGCCATCTAACTGAGCTTTTACTGAAAATGCTCAACTTTGATGAATATTTAAAGTGAACATTTCGCAAACCTTTTATATATGTTGGTTCCATTTCTGTTCATACAAATGCTTTGTTGGTTCATGTGCGTTTTCTCTAGCCACGTTATGGCATTAGTAAACATAAGATAATGGCAACATACAGCAAACAGCAGTTGCAAATACTAACATACTCGTATAAAATTTTAACGTAACGATTTTTAATCTACTAACTGTTCCTTACTTTTACTGGTTTTCTTTCCCGGACTTTTTCATTTACCGGAAAATCGGGAACTAAGTTAAAATTTCCCGGAATCCTAACAAACAAATAAAAATAGTATATAATTTTAATGAATTTATTTGATTAAAAAAATCATATATGTATGTACATATGTGAGATATTTAAAAAAAGAAGAAAAAGAATATTAAAGAGACAAAAATATAATTATAGAAATAAATTCAGTTCAGTTCAGTTAAAACATGAAAAGAATTTTAAGAACCAAAATAATGGTTACTTGGATACTTTCATAAGTCGTAGCACCGTGTTAAAAAAAGTTTATTGTTTGAATCAAATACAATATAAGATAAGAAAGCACTCATCATAAACATTTATTTAGAGAAGTTCTCATTATTTTATTTTGCATTTGTAATGACTTGACAGCCAATACCAAAGTGTTGAGTTGACCGGAACTAGTCCATTATTCATTTCTAAGACAAACACTCAATGATTGCGCAGCAGTTGCATTTTATGAACCTGTCTATTATTGTTTTACATTGTTTTGATAGTGACATTTTAAAAATGATAATAAGCAGTCATACGAATGTAAGAGAAAGCACACGATCGCTTACAGCTGATGTAAGTCTTTCTATATTTTACAGGCTGTTTCAAACAATCGCTACTCTTTTTTAATCCAACACTTTAACCTCTATTAATACATGCACTATTTTCACTATAAAAACAGCTGTTTGCCTACAAAATTACTGAAACAAATGTAACTCAATCGACCACCTTCTAGAAATGAATGTTAAACTTTTAGGTAAATACATACGATAAAATACAAAAACAAAAAAACATTCTAATTTAACAACTTAACACTCTGTCTCAGTCATGTATATGCAAAAGCAAATTGGACACATACACATGCATACTTTATTTATTTTTCAAGTTGACGCTAATACATGCATGTGTAATAATAAGTGTGTATGTGTTAGTAGCAACTTTAAACGCTTATAGCTGCCTTAATATCGAACCTATTTAAATTAAATTAAGATATTGCTATGTAAAAGCCCGTTTAAAACATATAAATCCTTCCAAAATTGATTCGATATTACGGCCGCAAAAGGGTGCTAAAAAAACGTGTTTGCCTCTTAATATTATAGATTAGCAGTTGGAAATAAATTTTTGCTTTCATTAAAATTGTCGGAATGATTGTTAGATATTTTCTCACCACATTAAACTACTTTCAAATGGGTTTAGCTGGTGAAATCTTACTTTAGATTTCAGAAAGAAATGATTTTCGTGAATAGTTAAATTCCCGGGAATTCCCGAAATAGCCCACGGATTAGAAACTTTCGCAAATACCCGGGAAATTCCCTTCCGGGGATTCTCGTGAAAAACTCTACTTACAATACATGTTCATTTTCGTGGGTGTCGTTTAGTATTTAAGTAAGATAAAAAACTTACTCGTCAATAGTTGAACATAGTCAGTCACTGACTGACACATCTACAAAACATACGAGATCAATCTGGCAATTTATGCAGCTGCAAAACGTTAGAAAAACATCAAAGGATGGGCTGGTAGTGAATTCTGCCTGCACATCAAGCTTTAGAATTCCGTCCAACTTTTAGACAAACTCCTTTGATCAAACCCATTTACATTATATGGGTTCGATAAAACGTTTTTGAATAGGTTTCTGAACTGTTTCAACTATTGAAGTTGTCCCTTCTGTTGTTATAGCGGCCATATACGAATATTGTGAAATTTTCAAGTGGCCAACCATTATGTTTTCCCAGATAGAAGCCTGCGACAGACGGAGAGACATCTTAGGGGAAACAATATGGTTCCATGTTAACACTTTTCTGTACGAAATCCTTTAATTTGTAATAGAAACAAAATGATTATTAAATAAGCAAAAATACAACTTTGATTATATTATTACAGGGATTAAAAAATAAAATATTATTATCCGAAAATTAACGCGAGATTTGAATGAAATAGAAAACAACTTCTTTACTTTTTTCATTATATTTATGATTTTTCAATGAAATGAAAGCACATTGGTCTGCCGTGTAATGATTTATTTTTACAATCCCTTAACTCTCAGCTGTCAAATTGATTTTTTTTTCGGATATACTTCACTGCACAAATGGCAAAAAATTCAAATCTTGCGTTAGTTTTGTGACGCCGTTTATGAATATTCTGAACCATATCATTATTATATAGAAGCATACTATTATGAATTTCAAACATATAATATTCGAATCCAAACAAAATTTTAAATATTTTTAATAAAAATATGATAATTTCGAAGAATATTCTTGTTATATATGACAAACTCATGATTATATTTAATATCAATAGGATACGATATAACTAGCATGTGATAACATCAGTCAAAGTGATAGTTGTGTGACATAATATTATTATTAAATTTGATAACAAAATAGTAATAATAATAGTTATATAATTTGATCATAACTATATAATTCAATCATAATATGTTGCTCTTAGAGTATGGTTGCGTCAACTATAATTTTTCTATGCATGCTGCGAAAATAATTTGTTGGGTTTTACAAAGCTTTATTTTAAATTACTTAACATTCTGCCCTTTTTTTGCAAAGTCATTCAGATATACCGTCATTTAGTCTGGCAAACTAGTCAATCAGTATACGTAATTTAACAACTATAGTTTGAGCGAGTGACTATGTATTTCATTCACACATTGATGTTCACACAAACATGCATGCATTGCATGAAATGCTTCACTGGCAAGACGACTGGCTGGCTGGTTGGCTGGCAGCCTGCTGTCTTCCTGATGTGACTGACTCTCCTCTTGATCTTTGACCTAATTTGTATCGTATTGTTTGAGTACGTATGAGTTTTTTTTCTCATTCGTTGCTTTTTTCCTACTGCATCTGCTCATATAAAGAGGAAAATGAATGAATGGATAGAAAAATCTCTTCACTGCTAAAGCTTTTCAGCTTAATTTTCTGCTCGACTCAATCTATTTTAATTTTTCATTTTATTTTCATCTTCATTTATACCAGCCAAGTAGGAACAGCACACAGCAACACATGCATGCACAATACAATGCATTTGCACTCTACACTTTTTATATGGAATATAGAAAAGTTTAGATTATTTAACTGGATTAGTTTGTAGAGCTGTCCTCGAATATTAATTTAGCTTACTCAGGTACTTATTGTGATTGAATGCTTGCAAAAGTGCACTGCAGTGGGAGGGAGATGAAAAAAAAATGCAAACCCATTTGGTTATTCTGCCTGTAAATTCTTCCGAGGAATCCGCACTAGAGTGTCCGTTGTTTTAAAATTGCCACGGAATCCAATAATTGAGCAGGAGACCTAAGTAAATGCAAACAATTTTGAATCTCCAGTTTAGAATATTTCAATTAGGCATTGTATACAAACCTGGTGCAAAATCTACCTTGATCTTACTATATATATTTAAATATTCTTTACGCACATCCTGTGAACAAAACAATTACAGCGGTGGCAGTCCATATATACCCATGGCACCTTAGGCATTTCACAAATTTTATTAAATTGCAAGTATTACATATTTTCAATAAAAAGAAAGGAACGCGTATAAGAGCAATTTTGAATCAATACTGTTCCCATTTTATATCGATAAAAATGAAATAATATCTTCTTCTTAGTGATGCAGGCAATTTTTAACAATTCAATAATCATTCCTTGAAGGCTTTGTTTAGAGCAAATGAGAAAGAAAGAGAGATTTATTAGAGAGCTTTACTTTTTCGACAGACGGATAATCACATTAATTTAAATAATTTAAACATTCACATTAACTGAGCCTTATAGTGTTAATTTGCATTAAAAGCTCAATAATGTGAATTAAAATTTTGCTCTGACAGAGGACAGTTTTTGCATTTAGGAACCAGCTGTTTATTTGTAAACAATTGTTTGTTTGTAAAAGTTGTACGTGCAATAGCAATCATAAATCTGAATGTGTGGCTAAAAGTTGGGATCGCAGTTGGACACTCTGAAGTAAGAGAAATGTAATAGTGGAAATTTGTAGGTTTAATATTATCATTTCATGGAGAACGACGACAGCACTTTTTGAGAGTGTGATGTGCTGACGATCGACGACAACTGGTTTAAGGAAAACGTTCACCTCAGCACGAAGGCTTTCCAAAATGTGTATGAAAAAGTTCAAAATATGGAGAAGTCGGAGACCAATATGCAGCTTTGCATTCCACTCGATAAGAGAGTGGCAATAGCATTGTCTGCATTGGGATTGGCAGCGGAAAAAAGGACTGTTGGTAGTTTATTCGGATTAGGACGCAGTACCGTTAATAAAATTGTTATAGATTTTCGCCACGCGATATGCAGTAATCTGCTCACTGTATTAATTCGTATCCTCCACATCCCCAAGATACTAAACACATTGTTGATGGGTTCGAATACCTCGGGTTCCCGCATTGCTTTGGAGCTGTAAATGAATGTCATACAGAAATTCAGATAAAAAGAGGATGCAGTAGACTATTACAATAATAAAGGCTGGTATTCAGTGGTTTTATTAGCAAGTTGTGATTTTTTGCTAAAAACAATTAAAATCACTCAGCTTTGATGACTGAATCTATTTTAATTTTAAAGTATTAATTAATTTTGATTTTGTTTATTTACTTCAAATCTAATACACAATAGGATGGAAACGATTTGCAAGTTAATTTGAATTAAGAATGCTAATAGAAATTAACGCTACTAAAAGTTTTAAGTTAATGTTGAAAAGGCAGCAGTCCTTAATGTCGACTTATATTCACTTTTATTAATTGTGTGTTGCGCTTCTAAATTGTTTTTTTATCCCTTGCCTTTTATTAATCTACCTTTTATATATTAGTCTATGGTAAATTTCTATACAAGTTCGAGTATATGAGCATTTAATACCTTGATATCCCAACAACTACAGTTTTTTGTTATATTTAACTTTTAGCTTAAATAGAAACGGTTTTGTTTATATTTATATTTCGTGATTACCAGCAAAATGTTAAAAGTACAACAAAAATTAAATCGAAGTTAAGCAAATGCACTTAAAAAAATATTTATACATGTAAAAAAGTAAAACAGCAGTTTTTACACTATTCGTTTTATTTTCAATAATATCTAAAATTATCAAATGTTCGACATACTCATGAAACAGGTTTCCGAATTATTTGAAAAAAGAGTATTTTTTGAAGTTACACTTCAGTATTTTCAACATTTATATATTCAACAGTTTATTTTACACAAATATTACACAGAATTTCAAATCAAAGGAATGCATATTTATTAACACCAGATAGAGTACGCCTAGTGGCCGAAATTCGACCGCCAGTTTAAACGTATACTTATTTTAGTTGCATTCATTTAAAGAGAAAAAAATACCTAACTTATTCCCTTCCTCATGGAAAAAACAATAACCGAAATAAAATTGGATAAAAACACGGAAATTTATAAAAAAAAATCTTATTACTTATACACATATGTACATATGTATGTAGGTAGTCTTAAACAATTTCATTATTTTGCTTGTTTTTACTTGAACCAATACTTACATAAGTGAATCCATGTACGTGTGCGTTCTTAGCATTTGTAGTGGTGTCAACTTTATGAGCCTATTTTTCCTTTAATACTGAACCGATTTAAAAAATATATAGTCGGGTTACTAAAGCTCAATAATATTTACCATTTGGTAAAATAATGAAGAAAATTGTGGGCTCAACTGGTTGGCATGGATTTGGAAGACATATGGCTTCAGCGTGACGAAGGCACGTGCAATAACGTGCATAAAACAAGAAATTCTGATGTCAATTGGCCACCAGGATCATGCGATTTAAGGCCGTGCGATTTTTTTCTTTGGGGTTTTGTGAAATCTCGGGCTTATGCAAATAAACCATAAACAGTTCCTGAGCTCAAATTCAAGATCGACCCCGTAATTGGTGAGATACAGCCACATATCTGCGAAAAAGTCATGGAAAATTCATGAAAAGAGTAATGGCCTGTCATCAGAACCGTGGGTGCCCTTTCACGGATATTTTAATCCATACTTGGTCGGAGCATGTCTTCTTTACAATCCAATACAAAAATCATAACTGTCTAAAAGTTAAATAAATGTTATTATTTTAAAATGAAAAATTGTGTTCTTACTCAGACACCCTTTATATAAAAAATACACAATAACTTTTTGTGTTTTGTATGGTGTTTGATAATGACAGAGAACACAAATTGGCTTCAATTCGTCGATGCATGCGATTATCAAATTGTACTGATCAAATTGACTTATTATTGAAATTCAACATGAAATGATAACTCACAGTACTGCTTAATACCTGATTATCTAAAGTAATTACATAAATTATAAAAAAGTATTCGTTTCTGTTTAATTACACGGAACGAAAGCTAATTTGTTGAAGAACTTGAAAATCATCCTTTCTTGAAAAAATTTAAAACAGGCTTAACAAGTTCTTTGGTATCGTGCTAATCTTCTAAGATCATATATAATTGTGTATCAGCAATCTTCCTTTTCCTTTGAAAATCGATTAATTACTTACACAATATTGCTTACACAATTATTTTGAAGTCTAACAGTTATCCACCTTTCACCGTCCGTCTTAACCTATGATATTTTATTGAGTCTTCGTTCTAGTGTGCACTTTTATCTTGTTATATCTGATATATGCGATAGACTAAACGTGAACTTTTGAACCCTGAAGCAGCAGGAATCTAAGCATTTGCACACATTCATGTATGGTCATTTTACTCCATTTTATTCCCCACATAAACCAAAGCCAGTTTCATAACAACTAGAGATATTATTTTAAACTTTCATTTGAATAAATGAGAAGCTTATGCAATATCACAGTTTAGACAAAACTCAATAGTAAGTAATGTTTTTTTATATTAAGCGCTTCCAACACTGAATGTAGTTGTAAGCGTTAAATGAAAGAAAAAAAAACTTTCAAATAAAACAGAACTTTCTTTCTTTCCAGGCAAGTCCTTGTTTTTTAATTGGATTTTGTTTTTGGGTAAGTCACAGCAACATTTCTACAACTAATTTTGTATTATTTTAAATTGGGCAATTTTATGAAGTTTCTTATTTGATGTAGGTAGACAATTTTATATTATACCAACTGGGGAAGTACATATTCAGTGCATCGATAATTTGTTCTGGATTGTTGAAAATTTGTGCATGTTTGCTCTAATCGAAAATGCTTCAACATACATAACCACGGTGGATACTTTTCAATATCTATTCAGGGGGTCGATTCTGGTTCTGTGAAATTGTGAAATGAAAAGTTTTTCATATCTTCATACAGTTTCTGATTCTCGTTTAGTGAAAAAATTATAAATAAATTCAAATGTTTTCATATGAAAAGATCAAGTGGAATGAAACAAATTGTTTTCACAATTTCACAGTAATATGATTCTTGTTCTATGTAACATTGAAAAGAAGTGCCAAAAACTTATCATTTCTCACATATTTTTACATTTTTATTTTAACGGTTTCGCTAATGCTTCTTCTAGAATATTAGAAAAATAAATAAAAAACGCGCTCATATCAAAAGATATAATGTTTCCTTTATTAAAATCAAAAAATCAACTTCTTAGTTCATATGAATTTTAGCTAAACTATTTCTATTAGTGTTCTTTTGAAATTCAAAATCCATTAACAGTTGTGCCTCGAAAAATGTACACATTGGAAAAATCTAAATTAGCTAATTGGGCTTGGTATATAAAATTGTGTGGAATAAAATATTGTTGGGAAGGGACATGCGGTGCCAGCAAACCAACGAACGCTTCACATGAAGTTGAAGAACGGAGAAATATTTTTTTTAAATTAAAATGTCAATTTAAAGTTGACTCTTGCTTAAATTTTCAACAATGTTTAACTAGCAATTTGTTAACTGAGATCTGAGTATTTAGTCACAGTTTCCATTAACATTTAAATGAAGTCAAAATTTAAATTAAATAAAAGTTAAAATCAACAATTCACTTGTCGTCATTTATATTTGTCACATTTATTTATTTAATACTGTTTCCATGATTTGCAAAAAAAAAAGAAAACAACAACACCCGCATTTACCCGCTTGTTATTGCAAAAATGGCAACAACAAAAATTATGGAACAAGAAACAGTTCAATTTGTATGACAAGTATTGACAGATGTCACATAAATCTGTTTAGTATCACAAATTGCAGTTGTTCTCATTTGCTCTTTATTAATCACCTCGCCCTTTCTTCAATATCTATTTTGGCTTCAGCATTATCCGTATTTAGAATAAACATAAAGAAGACAAACAGAAAATTATAGCAGCAAGAACAAAAATAATAAATAAACTGGACATGTTAATCTTTTAATAAAATTGTACGTGAGAGTTTTCTTAATTATCTATGAGCATAAATAGTTTCTGGGTTAGAAAGGATCCAGAAAAAATGTTTAAATTAATTCGAAATTATCCTTACCGGCTTGTTTTGCATTGTCTTACATTAGTGCTTATCCTATAATGCAGAATTTATACGAAGTTCTAGTTCGTTTTCGAATTCTCCATTAAGAATGATTATAATCTTAATATAATAAATATAATATAATAAATGTGTGCCTACATTTAGTTGTTACGGAAAAAGCGCCTGATATCCAAATCAAACTTTTCCCTTACCTAATAAGAGACGCGGCTTCCAATTGGAACGTGTCTATGTTGGCGTTCTTCGGCGTCCATGTCTTGGACAAGGGCAAGTTACATCACTGAACAGCAGCAGAAAAATTCGTGTTTTTTGTCACCATGCAATGATCTGCTGAATAGGTCCGACAGATATAAAAATATTGTCCAAATCTCCTAATTTAGTTTTTGAAAGTCGGTTTTACTTTTTCAGAGCACTTGTAACACAGTAGCGGAAATCACTCTCCGTTGCACATCTGCAATTTTAGCGCACAAGGCATGATTTTTTGCTACGAAGAGTGAGTGAGCAAGTTAATTATAACAGCTGATTTTGGAATTGACAGAGTTTAATGAATAACTTTGCCGCATGGAATAAGCTAAGCTGCAGACAATATTTCAACGCGAACGCCGAGGATAAAATTCTCACGCGAAACAAGCGTAACGTTTTTGTATAAATTTTCTAAAATTTTATAAAATTTTCGTAATAAAAATTCAATTATTTTAGCCATATTTCTTTCTGCAGTCTTAACGTCAATTTAATTCTAGCACAGAAAGTTTTTGTGGCGGCTCCGTTGCGTAAAATTTTTTGAGCGCAGACGTCTACTTGTTTTGATTGCAAAAATAAAACGAAAAACACAGCTGTTATAGCATTGCTTACCTTTGCAATTATCCACATGCAACGGTTTTTGGTTATGCATTTCTGTTCAAGTGATGCAAATCTCAGTTTCATGTATTTTGTTGTTGTGGTCTTGCAGAATATAGCACGTGTGCAAGGTTTGCAAACCTTAGTTAGTTTGCAACGAAGGGTGATTTGCGCTAGTAAAATAACCTTTAATGTTTGTGCACAATTTTTCTTAAAGACTTAATAGAAGTTTAAAAAGTGCGTAAAAAATTTAGACCGAAATTTTCATTTTGCTTCAAACATAATGCGGCTATTATTTTAATTTTAGAAAACTGCCACACAAAGTGTGCACATGTCCTTGATGTGATAGCAACAAAAGCATTAGATTTCAAGCTGTAGTCTTATGTATAGTGCTCATTATACTAGTATGGTGTACTTTTCTAAAAAGGATATAAAAGAAGTATATAAATATATCCTTGCAGTTACTACAATGCAAATCTGCGCACTAATTATTTTTTGAGACTTTCTGTAAGCTATTGTTGTTAGGTATTGTTCTAGATGAAATAATGTTTTTCTGAAAGGGACCTAAAAAGGCATTCGACATCAAAGCACTGTGCGACGTGAGCGAGTCATCAAGCCACTAGTACAGCCCGAACATCAGCTACTAAACATTGTTACACTCAGCGATTTTGGTTTTAACCATCCATCCACCATGTGCACTCCTGCATAAGAGCCCACCAATACCGGTACGTAAAATTCTACATTCGTGCGAGGGGTAAGAACGAAGTCCATCGGCGACTAACCCGAAAAGACTCCGCAAGCCTGAAGGCGAGCTATTAAACGTATTGGGGTGAGAAGAGAACGAAGCTGATCTGGGTTCTCAACAGAGAATTATAATGTCTGAGGAGTTACGGGACCCCATTGTGCTAAAGGGAATCTCGGAAGAGCACAAGCGTGGACTGACAACAACCGAATGCATTGTAAACCAGCCGCTGCCAGCCCACAAACTTACAGATCGCTCGTCAAGACGGTGCGGTTTGACTTCACTTGGTTTTTCTTGTGGGATTTTCTGAAGCCGAAGGCCAACTTTTACGAGTATCCTTAAAGCCAACATAATTGAGACAGATCTATGCGGTAGTCATTGAAAATTACACACCTCGTCGGATCCATTCTACTGTGCGAAGCCTCGACAGACAATTGAATGATCTTATATTCTTTCAAATAAAACTAAATTTCGTTACTACCTCACCCAGAAATTGTTTCATTTCGTCCTTATTGCAAAATCCTTTATTTAACATTTGGCTACACACATGCTAAGAATGACATATATTTTTGTTAATCCTGTACAATATGCGGAGCAAAATTATATCAATAACACAAAAGAGTGGAGCCAAAAGGAGAGTTATGCAGATGAAGACCAGCTGTTGTTGGGTATTAGCGTGTGAAACACAAACAAGTTTAGCAATAAACGTAAAAAAAACATGAACAACTTGAATTAAAAAACAGTAACATGCTTATAAATATCTCTCTATGGATGTTTATGTATCCGTAAATGTGTGACACGAGGGTTGTTAAAAAAAAATAAGGAGAATTATATATTTAAAAATTATATATTGTATATATTCCTTCAGCACCATTTGTGAAACGTTTTGAAAACTTGGAATGATTCATTGGTCAGTCCCGTTTTTCTTTTATTCTAATTTCTACTTCATACGTCGCTTTGTTTTGAAGTTGTTTGTTTTTTATTATTATTAAAAAAGTTTTTGATTGTCAATATTATTTTCGTATCTTTTTAATGTTATCCTCTGAGATGAAAGAAATGTTGAAGGCCCTTCTGAAATTTAGAGGCGTCACATTATTAACGCAATATTTGAAAGTTTTAATTATTTTCGAAATATTTTCAAGTAATGAAAACAAGTTGTTCTCTTTTACAAACCCTAAATTGTGACCTGACCAAATATTTTTTTTTCGGTTGTCAACACTTTAATTCACAAATGATAGCAATTCTTATCTTGCAATAATTTTGTGACTCCCTTCATATGACAGCTCCTTCAATGAATGGGTTTTGTGGTTTTTAAAAACTTCTCTTCATTTTTGGAAACTGAAAAGAAGGAAATATATGTCGCATTATCTATATGGGGCAATAAAACAGTGTTGTCGACCTACGTTTATTATCTACTCGTGCTTCGCAAGGGGTACAACATTAAACAAAATGTGGTAGAATTTGTAGCAACATATTAAAAGTATTTTTGAACACACCTCGTATATAGAGTATACACTACTTACTGCTAATATGAAATATTAAAAGCAAATATTAAAAGTTAATATGATTTATTTATACTTTTGTATTCAAGTATAAGAGTATGATTGAAATATCACTACCATCTTAGCCAACGTTATCCTTTGTAGCAGAAAATACAAATTTTAGCAACAGTTGGCACTGCCATGTTCGCATTTTCTCATTTGCACATTCGCATAATTTTTTATAAATTAGCGCCTTCGTTTTATGAAAATATTGAAATAAAATAATTACCGAAAAAAATATCCTTAAAAGCACTCTCACTTGCGCACACGTACATATTAATTTGGGACATGAAACCATTTGGGAATCGTGCGAAGTGTTAATAAAATATATAATATAAGGACAAAATAAATAAATATAAAATTATAAATGATACCCGTATAATTTTGAATGTCACAAACAGTATCATGTGCTGTTGTTGTAAGCAAATATTGTTTGATTTTGTAGTGGGTTGTGGAGCAAGGAAATTTCACACCGAAAAAGAGAAACATAAACGTGCTCGAGTTGAGCTAAAATATGCTGTAAGAACCAAACTTTTTAGTTTGATCTTAATGATGTTGATATTTGAAAACATTAGCTGAGTAAATTTCAACAGATTGCATATGTCCTGCAAGTTAATAACATATCGTCAGCTCATTATTAGTTTTGAGCACCGATCATTTAAAAAAAATTAGCAAAGCATCTGTTATAAATATTTTTTAATTCAAACCATGTTTCGCAAAACTACGTATGGTTCCTCAGATTTCAACGATTCATTGATATGGGGCAAATCAAAAATTTGAAGTCTTAATGAGTATTATTTTGCCAAACACGCCAATAAATCTGTTCGATGACCCAAAAGTCTTTAAAAATTCCTACTAAATTTTACTGCATTTTACTAAATTGCGTTCGTTAACCCAAAATACAGTAAATGAGAACATAAACTGGGATCGTAAAGTGACAGTTAATGGCTGAGTGTTTAAGAATTCTTAAGAAACTTCTTGTAGTAAAATTTAGTAAAACCAAAAAATATTTGATTCAAAAGGTAAACAAACAAAAGTCAGAAAATAATTTGTGAAAAAATTAATTAAAACAAGTAAAATTTAAATAAAAAATAGCAAAAAAATGAATAATTATTTTTAAACTATTCGTTTGTTAAACAATTAGTTATATGCCTTTTAAAAGGAAATAAATGTTGTAGAAAACATTTACAATCATTTTCTTTGTGTTATTTTAATTCTTTTTAGTTGTTAAGGTAATCAAAAGCAAAACCAAAAATTCGCATGCTTTTGAATAAATTTAATCAGACACAAACTAAAAAAATCATATAAAATAAAAATAAACATTAAAGATTACAGAAAATAATTTGTTTATATTTTCTTAAAATGTTAGTTTTATAATAAATATTGCACAACAACAGGAAAAAGTGTTGAGTAGTCAATAGTGTAAGCACTATATTTATTTGCAATCAGCTTAATTTTTAAAATTTTTCCCTTCGTATACTTTTTTGGGCAACAGCTTTTTTTAGAGTAAATTTTTCAGTTTACTCAATAATTATTCATTTACTGAATTTTACGGTAAAAGTACTCGAACTCAACCAATGTTTGGCGAATGTAGAAAATCCTTCATGCAACAACAAACAAAATAAATTTCACTCTTGCTTTGCTTCATCTCAACAACAAACAACGTAATTTAGACAAAAGAAAAATGAAACCAAAAAAGGAGGAAAATTATTAAATACCTAAATATAAAAACGAAAAGGAAATGTGTTGAATTTAATTATACATAAGTGTATTAAAAAGTTAAAATCACTACGGCTGCGCAGCATCTTGGCTTGTTTCTCTGGACTGTAAGAAAAAAATTAAGATGAACATAAACACAACTAGTTACTCAATAAACGGCAGCTAGTATGCGTATGCAGCACAAAATTATACTTTTGAAAACAAAATTGCACACGTAGCAAAATTTTAATTTTCAATAAAATAATATAAACTTTTGACTACATTCATAAAAGTTAACAAAAATTTAAACTTTTGTACAAAACATATGCCGGAAGCATTGGTGAAAAAATAAAACTTTATGCAAACATTCTCTGTTGTTTTGCTCCACTTCGGCTTTTTGGCATATACGCCAAACCAATAATGAGCTAACGATATACTTTTTTTAATTTTCGAAGCCAAGTACTTCTGACAATATGATAACTGATTTGTGGACATAAGTTGTGATACAGTGCGCCCCTTGGCATCCTACACGAAAAGATAGTATTGTTGTCTCGAAATTAAATGATATTGTACCTATTAAGAACCTGGTCCCCATACGGATTTCAGTACTTTTAAAAGCCCAACTTTTTGGATAAGATATTGGGATTATTTTCACATTAATGTTTTTTGTGCGAATAGATATTTACAGTGTGCACTACGTTACATAGAACCCCGCATAATTGTTTTTAAATTATACGCGTACCAGTGATGTCAGCAGAAATTTAACAAAATCCCTACATGTCTCGAAAAAATTACCCCTTTTTCCCTACACACAAAAACAAATTAAACATTTTTTCCTACTCTAAAAATACATTGATTTTAGAGAAAGAAAATTATTTACGTGCTTAAGATTTTATACATTTATATTGCCAGAAAAAAATTAAATAATAAAAATTTAACATTAATTTGTGCTATCATAGTTCTCAAACGACTTTCTTAATAACATTTCTTCAAAAACTATTTAATTTTTAAGGGAAGTCTTTGGATTAACTTAAGAGCTGTTGTACCATTTTTTATATAACTCTTCGCATTTCCTGCTGATATAGATTTCTCAAATTTTTAAAATAAGGACTTGGAGTTCTTAGAAGGCAATCAAAATCTTAATTCTGAATTCTTAATAAAATTTTATCCAAGTTTAAAAAAATGTGAGCCGGAATAGAAAGAATGAAAGTTATATTTTTTCATTTCTAAGAGCGCATTTGAATATTTGCAATAGCTTAATATATATTTTTAAAAAGTGTTAACTCATATATTAAAAAAAAATTCCAGAATTTTAAAATTTGTTTTTATTTTTCACACAAATTCTATTCCCAAGAAAATCGGACATTTCTTTGCCTTTCGTTGTCTCTATATATTATTTACCAAAAGATGTTTCTGTCTGTATGAAATATCTCGCGTAATACTGTAATTTAATTTGAAATTCAAATTTTTATATATATTATCACTTTTGTGGGGTGCTTTATGCAATTACGCCACAATGTAAAAGGAAGAAAAACAAAGTTTTTAAAATTTCCTACATTTTCCTCATAATGAGAAATCTGTCATTTTTTTCCCTTCCCTGAAATTTTCCAATGAATTGTCTACAAAAAGGGAAAATTCCCTACTCTTGGCTTCACTGACGCGTACGTACACAGGTTTTTGGCGCACCCTGACACCCAGCAAGGACACTCGG
This sequence comes from Gymnocheta viridis, assembly GCA_956483585.1. Taxonomy (NCBI): domain Eukaryota; kingdom Metazoa; phylum Arthropoda; class Insecta; order Diptera; family Tachinidae; genus Gymnocheta; species Gymnocheta viridis. The sequence goes on from OY101440.1 coordinate 11,188,678, forward strand.
TTGGAGTTTAATAAGTATTTAGATATAAATAAATATTTATTAGTATTATTTTTTAATCGGTCACTCGAAGAAATATGCGAGAGAAATTTGTAAAATATGTGAATAAAAGTAAAGTTTTAATCAAAATTTCAAATAAAGTTTGTAAGCGATGACATTACTGTTTTAATTACATATTTGTTAGTCCCACACAAATAAAGATAAATCCGTACATAATTATTAGCCAACATTGTACACTCATCAATACATACACAGCGACTAATTTTATGTGCTTTAAAGAGCAACTCATACACTGCAATTTATTTAAAATTTAAACTGCGTTTTTATTGCTTTTTATAACAAGGAAAGCATGAAAAGCAAATACCTTTACGCACTTCTTTAAAAGAACTTTAAGTATTTCTCTTTAAATATTTTCACGTTTTCTTAGATGCCTCTACCTGCTGACTTTTCCCAACGACCCCATTTTTTTAAATAAAGAACACTTTAACGGCTATTATATTATTTACCCCGTTTTCGCGTTAGTTCATTAATTTAAATCAGTGACTCCCAAATTGGTGTTTGTCGAACGCCAGGGGTCAGCGATGGCCAAACCAAACTTTTGTTTGCGGTGCCAACACAAATACCATAAAGCTTTTTTTATTGTGTCGCTATTATTTTTATTGGATACTTTATATTTTTGGTCATCTACTTCTTCACTGATACATTTAAATTCAATAAAAAATGCCAAAGTGGCTACAAATCATCATATCCGGTAACTTGGCTGACAAGTGCATTAAAGAATTGATTTTTGAATGTAAAGAAACAATAATTAAAAAAAATTATATGGAAAAATTTAACATTAAATAAATAAATAAATAACTTAGTTTCAGCTAAAACTGAAATTAAATTGAAACTTACGGCAGTTAAAAAATAATAAATTGAAAAAATTTTTAAGATATTGAAGTAATAAAAACGTCTTAGATTTGCAAATGCAAAGTTACTCATTAAAATGGTTGACAATGAACTATACTATTTGATAAGCATGCAGAAAAAATAATTATAGACACAATTCTACAATTTTTAAAATAAACAAACAACAAATCAGAAATGCGTTTTTTTTAATACGATATTGATAAGAAGTTCGAATGCTTCAGAAAATATTGAAAAACTAAAAACAGAAGACAAATTCCTTTAGCTTAAAATATTCAAAATAGCAAAAGAATATTATCTGAAATTTAAATTTGAAAACTGTATCAAATAATAAAGGTATTGATATTTATACACACAATTTTCTTTTTTTCCCATATCTAATCGTAGAGCTGTGTTGAAACTATTTAACAACTGTCAAGAAATCGACTATGAATACAACTGAATTATAAGTTGGTAGCTAAATTTAGATTCTATCTTAAGTAGTTTCAAATTAAAAGTGTGACTATGAATATGCCCCAATAAGAACTAAAACATGTGGCAGGTGGTCTAGGAGACAAAACGTTTGGCTACCTCTGCCTTAAGGAAGAAATGGTTTTATCTACACGCACCTGGATTTACGCCATTTTCATTTACATGGTATTATAAATTTGATATAATTTATTGTTAAGTAATAAATTCTTTCAACTTTCAGTTATCCGTTTAATTTAACATTTCTGCAGCCTTTATATTGCTAAGATTTATTTTGTGTTAGAACTTTAACTTAAAATTGCTGAAGCAATTGCTTTTATAATTATAAAAAATGAAATTAATTTATCAAAGTACTTTGTATTCGCAAGTAAAGCCAGATGTCCTTATTTAATTGAGTATCACCTGTGTTACGTACACATGCAAGCATTTTTACGACTTTTGTTTATTAAGCAGCATGTTAATTACGTTCTTACGAAAAATTTATTTTTTTTTACCCCGTTGTTCTTACTCATAAATAATTTTCCGTATAAATCATAATTTTCCTCCTTTTCCTATTATTATTTTTATGATTACACTTACTTATTGAAACACACACACATGGCAATAAACATAAAGTACTCACACATAGAGACGAAAAAGCTCTATTCGATTTAAATATCGAAATTAATGCACACGGTTGCACAAAAAAATATATATGTGGTTTCAAAATAATATCGTGTGAAAAATTGAAAAAAAATTTATTACGCCTGAACCAGAGGTATACGTCAGAAACCGTCAAACAATTAGAGTTAACTGCGCTCACAGATTTTTATTTAGTATTCTGAGTTTCTCCTTAAACTACTTAAAAGTTTCTAAGGACGACATTTTTCAAAAAATAATATATTTAAATACTCTCGAAAATGTTTGTTGCAAAACTCAAAGGATATTGAAGGATTAGTATTTCAAAGTGAATTATCATGATGATCTTTAATTAGAAGGCTAAAAAATAATTGTAGAATCCCTGATCCAAGGGATCGAAAACACTAATTATTTTCGAAATTTCAATTTAAAAAGTCAAACCAAAAGAATTTGTCTATTCCATATTTAAATAGAGGAACGTTATCCTCTTTAGTTCAAGAATAATTAAGTATTTTTTTCCGATATTTTTTTTGTTTCGCCATATATAATAGTTCACATTTGAATGATACGAGGGTTAATCAATAAGTCCGTGACTTTTCGAACTTCCCTCGTAGTTATATGAAATGCAACAATGTTTCCATCAAGTATTACCTCTTAATTGACTACTGTCAAATTTTGAGCTAGTGTCGTCATTTACTTTGCGTTTAACAGCTGTTCAAAACATACAAACTCCTGTATTTTTCTAAAAATGAAAAAGTGAATTTCGAGTGCTCATTAAACATTATTTTTTGCGAAATAAAACCATCAATCAAACCAAGGAAAAGCTCGATAAATACTATGGTGGAGCTGCACCATCCACTTCAATGGTAAAAAAGTGGTTTACTGACTTTCGTTGTGGTCGCCCAAGTACAAATGACGCTGAACGTTCTGGACGGCCAATTCAGGTCAGTACACCCAAAAATGTCGAAAAAATCCACGATATGGTGCTGGCCGATCGAAGAGTAAAAGTGCGTGAGATTGTTGATCGCATAGGCATTTCATATGTCAGTGTGGTTTCGATTTTAAGTGATCAGCTGGGTTTAAGAACGTTGTCTGCAAGATGGGTGCCGCGCTTGCTCTCAATTGACCATAAACGTAAACGTATGATAACTTCAAAGGATTGTTTGGAGTTGTTCAACCGCAATCCGAATTGGTACCTCATCCGCCATATTCTCCGGACTTAGCCCCTAGTGACTACTTCCTATTTCCAAACCTAAAGAAATGGCTCGGTGGGAAGAGATTTAGCTCCAACGTTGAAATTGTTGACCAAACAAATGATCTTGAAAACTCCTATTTTTTGGAAGGGAGACAACAACTAGAGAAACGGTGGACGTGTATTGAGTTAAAAGGAAATTATGTTGAAAAATAAATTTTTGTTTTGCAAAACCAACTGTGTTTCACACAGTTTCTTACGGACTTATTCATCCGCCCTCGTATTATATTTCGGCCAAAAATAAAACTTCAAATTAGCTTCTTAATTTTCCAATCAACAATAAAAACTAAAATATTAACTTCCTTTTTTTTCTTTAAAAAAGTAACAGTTAAAGTTTTATTTCAAATAAAAATTAAATTTAAACTTTTTTTAACTGTTATTTTAATTGAAAAATAAAGTAAAATTTTAACGAACAAATAAAAATCATGAAATTTCTTCATCCGAAAACAATGATGTTCTGTTCGGCCGTTGTAGATAAAAATTAATCGACGTTAACTTTTTTCATTGTTCCTTAGGATGTTGTATTATGATCAATTAAAAACCATATAGATTTGGAAATGAAAATCAAATTAAAGGAAAATCCCTAAAATATAGAAAATGGCCAAATTAAAAAAAATTAAGAATGCATTTTTTATAGTTTTACAATTTTTGTTAATTAAAAGAGATTCGAAAAGATAAAGCAATAAAAAATTAATATTTTTTTATTCAGATGTTCTAGGGTTTGGGAGTTGAAATTTTTAGAAAAAGAAAAGCTCACATTTTTGGGAAAATTTTGGTTATTATATATTATTAAATAAATATGTGGACTTCTTAATATATTTTTCTTTCAGATATTGCCTTAAATTTTAATAAAGTTGTCGCATACATTACAGATATTTATAAATGACACCGAAACTGTTTTTGATTCGAGTGAAATTATTTAGAATCTATCAACTGAAATAGTTTTGGGAAGTTTAGTGGAACCCGGTACAAGTAAGTTTAACATTAAAAAGCAAAACCAATGGAAATTGGGAAAATTTAAAATTATTTATTAAGGATAAGACTTGCTTGAGTGGATGGTAAACTATTTTTTCGGTAGCTGAAAATTTTGCAACAAAAATAGTAAACCGAATTTGTAATTTGTTAAATTTTAACTAAATAAATTTTTTCGGAAATAATGTTCAACTATTCTCAGTACGTTTTTTCTTCTTATTAACTCAATACTCACTTAAAAACATGAAATTTGTATTGTTAATTTTGACTTATAATAAGTGTTAAATAATATAATATAATAAGACTTAAATAATAGTGTTTATTTTATTTAAACAATATAATTTTCGTTCATTTTCAGTTAATAAATTAATTTAATTTAGAATTTAAGTGAATGCGATTTTTTAATTTTCATTTCCCGGGAAGTGCAAAAAGTCCGGAAATCCCAAAGTCTAATATGTACATAACTGTGTTTAACCACTTCCTTCCTGACTCATTTCTGCTCCAAACTTCACCTCTTCATACACGTTTTTTGAAATATATTATTGGCCGATAATTTACCTACATTATCGACAAAGTTAAATGCATTTTTAATGAGTTAATTTTTCTTTCATTATTTGCTTTACTAAAATAACAATAAATATAAAAGACAATAAATGAAATTTATGGTTACCGATAAAACCAACCAAAAGTGTCTGTAAAAACATTCAAGAAATTTATAAAAAAAAATGAAAAAAAAAATCAAAACAAATATAGCGCGCTAAAAGTAAATAAAATCTACAAGTAAAATAAGACCACACAAATGAATCACCGGCAGCAGCATCATAATCATCATCAATAGCTTTTGTCTTTACCAGTTACTAGTATCATCACAATTCATATAGACCGCATTATTCTACGACCGGGAGAAAAAAATTTATTTATATAAGAACAACAACAACAACGATAAAAAATTGAATATCAAAAAATTTTTTTTGCATTAAAAATCTTTTTTTAGCTGATTTTATTGAAATAAAATTCAGTTCAAATTTATTTTAAATGAAAGCCTTGTTGGGGACATACAACTAAATAGCATAAAATATTTATTGCATATACATATATATAAGGTTTTTAACTTCAAGTACACCCTTTTCAAATACGGAATTCATTTTGGAAAATTAAAAACATCTTTTTTTAAAAACCTAAATTTGATTTGGAAAGGCCAAATTTGAAGTTAAAAGTCTGTAATTAGAGTAATAACGTAACGATTACATTATACATTTCTTTGTTAAACTTGCTATTCATTTATTTTGTTTGTTCAAAATTTACGTGCAGATTTTTTGAAAAAGTCGATGGTCCTTAAAATACCACACAATGTTCGCATATCTAATTTATTTCTTAGTTTGTTCTTATTGATATTGATTTGAGAAAAAATTCTTTCGACGTTAGCTGTTGCTACTGGTATTGACAAAGCTGTGCAAACTAATTTTTTCAAACAAGGAAAAGCGGTCGCAACGATTTGCATTCAAAATGATTTCTCAAAATTTTTCAATATTCTTTTCATCCAATAAATTTTATAACAGCAATTTTGATGATTTTTTTCAAAACAGATATATTAATAATTGGTGCTTTTTATGGGAATTATTAAAATTTTAGTATTTTAAATTTTTTTTCGCACTTTTTCCCAAAATTAATATTTTACTTATTCGGTAAAACATTAAAAATTTCTTTAAAAACAAATTGCAATTGATTATTGAGGGGTATAGCTTGTTCCCACGTGCAATTCACTGTTGCTAATGATGATCTGCATTAGCAGAGCTACACATTTTCCGACAGGGCAGTTACACCGCGTGAATGATAAGTACCGGGGAACAACTGAAAACAGGAAATAAAAATTAAAACTTAATCATGTGAATTCTAAAGAGTGCGCTGCACGTTCAAATGTTAAAGTCACTTTTTATCCTGTTTATGCCAAAGATCAGAACAGAGCAACCGAAAATATGATCTGAAAAGTGTTTTATGCGTATAAAAAATTCTCTAAAAAAATTTAAAATATGCTTTTGAAACATGTTCCAAGAATTTTTTTATTCTGATGCTGTCAAATAATGAAACAATCCGATTGCCTAATTTTTAAACAATAGGAATCACTGAGAATCTTTTGTTAAAAGGAATCTTGCTAATGGTTGTTGTAACAAATTTTATTATAACATTTCTAAAGATGGTAAGAGGTTTTTGTAACAAATTTTTCTTAAGACAGTGTTATTATTAGTTTTGTTAACATATTTAATTGTTGTAGTACGTTTAACGAAAAACTTATTATTTAGCTTATAAGATTTTAATATAAAGATGTACCCTTAAAAAAATTAAACAAATTGTAATATGCACATAGATATACATATATTTCATGTGTGAGGGGCGGTGAAGTTTTTGAGAAGCACTTTTGTTAAATTTCAAAATAACGTCTATACAAAATTTTTTTAGGACAACGAGGAGGACGTGAAGACAAAAATATCATTTACATTTTTTGTATACATTTTTTTTACATTTTGAATGTTTTTTATAAAAGTTGTTATATCTTACTAATAAGTCGGTTATAAAAACATTTCTTATGGTTTTATTGCAAAAATGGTTTATTTAACAAACGAGAATAACGAATTTGTATGCTAATGCTTTAAACACATAGAAGACTGCAACTACACAACTACAAGACTACAAAGGCTTTTGCAGTTGCTACTTAATTTATATTATTAATAGCCAAACACGTTTTTTGAGGTAACTTTTACGGCCGTAATACTGAACAGATTTTAGGAAGATTTATATGGGTTTAAAGGAGTTTTTACATAGATCTGCAGAATCTTAATTTGATTTAAATCGGTTCGATATTTAGGGAGCTATCAGCGTTTAAAGTTGCTACCAACACACGCACACTTATTACACATGCATGTATCAGCTTGAAGTTGAAAAATAAACAAAGTATGCATGTGTATTTGTCCAATTTGCTTTTGCATAGAAATGAAAGAGTTTTAAATTGTTTATTTATGTTTTTTGTTTTTGTATTTTATCGTATGTATTTATTTCGATGTTTAACATTATATTCTAGAATGCGGTCGATTGAGTCGGCCGCTAGATGCACCAGTTATAATAAAACAGCAAAAGCTGTTTGTTGTAGGGATACATATTTTAATGGTTCCATTCTCAAATATTTCAGTTTTATACAAATAAAATTGTTTATTCAAAATATATATTTATATCAGTGGTGCGATTCACTAACGTTTAACGATTCGTTACAAGCAAAGCTTGTCTAAAATATTGTTGTTTGCGGTGATTCAGTAACTTCTTCTCAGCATCTGTGTTTTGATTTAATAACATGTGCCATGTCTGCTAAGAAAAGCGAAAAGCACAAGTGCTTCTACTGAACACCTGAGTTTTGTCGATTCAGTAACAATGAAAAAATAATTGCCGTTAACATTACAACAGCTAATATCGTTAAAAATGTTACTTAATAGCAAATTCTATAAATTTTCATTAGAGTACATATCGCATGTAAGAAACTTTAAAATGTTAGAAAATTGTTTCATATATGCGGTTTTTTCTTATAAGCAATTATAGTTTCTAAGAATGTTATTTCTTATAAACATAAATATAGACATAAGAAACTTTTCTCTTATAAGTGTGTATTCTATAAAACATACATATATATTTTTTTCTTATTTGTTTCCAACTTTAAACGCAAGCTGAAAGCTATGGTTCAACATACGCATAGTTGTATCTATATTTTGTGTATATTCAGTATTGCCCAAAAGAAAAAAAATTTCTTATATAAAATCTTTTTTCATATTATTCATCATCTTTGGTGTTTGAAAAAAGTTTCTTATATCAGGTTTTTTCTTATATTCGATTTTATTTTAAAGAAAATTATTTGTACGGAAAGTATAGAAAAAGACATGGTGTTTTTGGTTCACTTTCTTATAAGCGTTTTTTACATATGTATATGCGATGTGCTTATATCCGGTATCTACTGTATATTTGTTTTATAAATACGGTTATTGTATTAAATCTTTGTGAATCGACCTACCGGGGCATTTTAATTTCGAGAGATTGTAGTCGACAGCCTGCTGTCGTCTATGTGTTTGAAGCGTGACACTTTTCGCAGCACTCTGTGGAGAAGTCAATGGCAAATAATATGTTGAGAGTGTAGAGGAAATCTAAATTAGTCTAGATGGAGAAGGAGGATTTTAAAAATCAATTTTGAATATTATAATTTCGAATAAGTACCTTCATTTGAAGGGAACATTTTTGATACAATAGATTTCCAAAGCTAATACGAGAACGACAAACATAACATACATAAGTATGCGTTGTGTGTGACTATCATTTTTTAGCGCACCTTACATCCCCGTAAGCAAAATTCAAAGCCGTGTGTACATGCGTTGTAACACAATGACGAGGTATGACAATATGACCACAAATGGTGACGCTGGCGAGAAGAGATAGTAAATGTATAACTGTGGCTTGGCTCTCATTCAAATAACTAAATGATAAGAATTTAGAACAGATCGACCAACATACCAAGGATACCAACAACGAACAGAACCCAATTCAATTCACAAGCTCGTATTAACGTCGCATGTGTTGTGTAATCGTCTAATTATGCGGTATTGTATTTTCGTTATTGGTAATTTTCTTACAAAAGTGTGTTATAATTATACGTTTGAATTTTATATGTTTTATAGATGGTTGTATTGAGCACAGGTATGGAAAAATTCTATTTATAAAGCTAAGTTTAGACGATATGTTGAATCAGCATATTTGTGCTGAAAAATTTGCAAAAAACGCGAAATTCCGCCAAAAGTTGCAAAATTTAGAAGAAGTTGTAAAATCTTCTAAAACGAGATAGAAATGCAAAGAATGTGAAAAACTCGCAAAAAACTACAAAAATTCGCAATAATTGACAAGATTAAAATGTTTAATATCATTTGAAAGTCGATGAAACAATAAATAATTTATAAAGTAACCCCCATTGCAAAAAACGCGGAATTTCGCAATAAGTTGCAAATTTTTTAAAAAGCCAGAGAAATTTGTAGCCATGTACCCGTGTAGCCTGCTGTCGTGAATGTGTTTATATCTTAATTTGTCTCAATTTTTTACTTGGTACGTTTTGCAATATTTCCTCCGGCGACATCATTTATGATTATTTTTATTTTTTATTTATATTAATAAATTTTATTGCAAGAATTATACGTACAACTACATAAGTTGAATAATAATTAAAAATTGTTGTCAAACACACTAATTTCACAGACTACATTGAATTGACATTTAAAATGCAACAAAATGACGATACAAAAAATTTGTCTGTTCACAAGCACATAAACAAATATCGTCTTTTTTTAAACGATAAGCCATATGACTGAGCTTGTGAATTGAACAAATATTTACAAAAAAATAAATTAAAATAAATTAATAAAAGGAAAAAAACAACGGCTACAGAGATAACATGAATTGAAAAACTACAAAGAATTAACTAATACTCGTTTATAATACCTATATAAACTACGTAACTAAAAACAAATATTGAAATATATTTGGTAATTAAATATTTTGTGTTGTATGGTATAATACATAATGATTTTTAAAAAAGCCGCGATTTCCAGGAATATGTCCAATTACGTACAAAACAAACATTAAGGATTAGATGGAAAAGAATCCAAATATTTTTTTACACACCAGTACTAATTGATTTTTGTGAATAAAAGCAATTATATAAAAATAATTTACCTCTAGACCACTATATTGCACTGTTGTAACAGTTGCGACAGCAATACTTTGGCATCCACATTTGTGTGGAAATCCTTTGTTTTGATCAAAAAGTGATCTTTTTACGTAACTACATTGCAACTAGAATTTTTCTGTAGGTTCAAATATCTTAAGGATCAAAAATAGCGTACAGTACCTGCTACCCAAGTGCATTTTGCACTTTTCACTATAAAAATGCACAAAAGGCGAATTTAACTTAAAGTTACTCGCATTCTTTTGTTTTGGTCTGCTCTTTCTCGAGCAGTCGTTAATAAGGTTGATATTTTGAAAAGTAATTTGATTTTGCTGTACAGTGTAATTAATAATAGACTTAATCAAAGATCTTTTTAACTTTTTGAAAAACCTTCCACTTTGTCGATAATATCAATTGATGATTTTTAGGGTTACATACACAAACCAATTTTGGTCGGAATGACCAAGTTTTTTATTGTTATAAGATTTATATGCAGAAGTAACAGTTCTTGTATGATTTGTCATCAAATAATTCGGTTGGTTATTTTTAGATAGAAATGAACGCAAAGAAAATTTAATAGCTGAACTTTGATTAGGTTTGCTGCGGCCTCCGAGGCCTGCATGATTGCTTTGTTTTTTCTAGCGCCGTGAGAATTTTTAGGTTTTTCTAAATACCTTTATTAATAAAAAGAATTTGGTAACCAACCTAAGCCTGATTTTATAATAAAATATCTATGTATAAATTTAAACAGTTTCTTTTCTATCCAATTAAAGGCTTTGCGACAACTTCAAATTAATTGAAAACCTGTCAAAATACAATTTTTATGCTTAAGCATTTTAGTAATGAATTAAAAGCAAATTTTTAATTTCATTTAATTCTGCAATAACATTTTGCTTATTTAACTCACTTTAATTTATAAAATTTAATTATCCATGTTGCATGCATTTCTATTGCAACAAACACAAATACACATGAAAGATAAAACTTCATGGCAGTGACATTAAGACTAATGATAATGGTGATGATGTTGGCAAAGATTTTTTTTACATGATGATCAGCATGTTTTATACAGTTCCTTGGCATTTTTCAATACGAAACAATTGTTAAACTTGGATGCTACATCTCTTGTAGTCGTGCATGTTTCTTTTATTTAATCCTAAAAAAATAAATACAAAAAAAATTAACTACAATTGGCTTAAAGTGACCAAGAAATTTGCTATAATTAAATATTTTTTGTTTATTGAATATTAGAATATAATTACAAATTATATTCTTACTTAACTTACCAAGGCTAATAACGAAGACCTTAACTGGTTGTGACAAAACAGAGGAGAGTCTTTGGCGTCGAGCCATAGCCGTCAGCACACAGCGAAATGATATTTAGGAAGTTTTCCACCTGAAGGACCATCAGGGAAGCTTGATAAGCAACTCGTGTTGCTTATATTCCCTGATCGTGTCATGCTAATTGTTTGTAGGATCACACTATATTCTGAAATCACAAAATGTTTTGAAATTTTTCTGTTTCTTACAAATTTTTTTATTTGTTAACACATTTTCTATAAAAAAAACACATGAGAAAAAATAAAAAATTTTTTTTTCACAAACAGCGACTCATGCTTTGATTATTTTTATAGCTCTGTACAACAAGATCGAAATTATGATTTTGAGCTTTGGTGTCTTTGAGGATTTAAAGTATAATTCTAAGAAAAATATTTTTGTGGAACACTTTATCCGTCTATCTCTGCATTTTGTGAGGTTTCGATCCCCTTTTTTAATGACAAAACATATCCTTAAACAGGTTTATAGCCGGTTAAAACGTTCTACAATTTTACTATAACAAGAAATTATTCAAATTTTGAAAGGTGTTTGATTGGTAATTTCGTTCTTATTCAGACATTTGTAGTTTTGACTTATTTCCGGCGTTCAACTTGAACTTTGAGCTTTCGTGTCTATGAAAACATAATTATTATGATAAATACTTTTGCGAGATATTTCGGTCCGCTATAGTGGAGTTTTTTGCCCTTTTTTCATGAAAGGATGAAAAATATCTTTGGAGCGAATAGGTAAGGGGTTAAAATGTGTCTAATAATATTTTTCATAAAAGTGCTGAAGAGGCGTATAATTTCAAAACGCCGATAAACGTAAATGTTCTTAGTCTCCTCTACCGGAAGCAGTCGTTAGAGCTTTGTTATTTTTTTAGTTGTACCGTTTAATTTTTAGTCAAAATTAAAACTATAATTGCTGCTAAAGCACTTTTATTAATTTTGAATATCTTTGAAAGTATAAACAGTTGTGTAATTTTCTTGAGGGGAAATAAAAAACAATTATGTCCTCAGTTTTTTTGTGTGTCATGCATCTATGTCAGTCTAGGAAGTCCTTAACTTCGTCTCGTGTTCGCAGCATCTAAAAAATCCAGCTTAGCATTTATTTTATATCCTGTATATCAAGAATCTCGAAACCAATTTTCTATCTCTAAAAGTAGTTGGTTTGAGGCACATACCTCTTAAGACTGCTGATTCCTCTTTATCCGCTGATGAGTACTGCCTAAGATACACTATTTCATCTCTCAGAAAAGTAAATTCTTTTCTAGACAAGTCGAACGTCTGATCAACAAAAAAAATAAGCGAATTATTAAATTTCTAATTAATAATTTGATGAATGCCAAATGGTTTGATTAAAAAATCTAAGAACTAGATTTAGTGGTGGACAAATTTAAGTTTTAAATGTATTAATTTAAGTCCTTAATTCAGAATCTAAAACTTAGAAATTTGGAAATAATTTTTTTTTGTAATTGTTTAGTGCTGAAGTTTGTCAGCAGATGATGATATAATAATTAAATGCATTTCCGAATTAACTAGAAATATTATGCATTATTTTCGAATTTCCAGAAGTTACAGAAATATCTTACAATATCAACTAATTTTTGTGATTTTACTTCTGGATTAATCTAATATTAACGCATTGCAACGCATTCAAAATAGTGTACAGACCCTACAGGAAATGATCGTACCTGTTCTCTGACTGATGAATATTTGAATGGTACAAAAAGTTCCTGAGTCGCGGCTGGTGAAAAGGGAACGTTTCACAAAACTAGAACAAATTGCTTGCAAAATTCCCTCACTCAAAAAAATGTTAGGTATATTTTTTTAATTTTTTTTAATTATTTATGGTGACATGGACATTATGGACAATAATTAAGTATTTATATTATCATGCGATTAAAATAACAATGCATTTTTTGATTTGGACCAAACAAATTTCTAGAAACGTATCTTAATCTAAACGGAAACTATAACCATTGAAAAGCTAATACCAGCCATATAGGATACATTCTGCTGTAGGATAATTCTATTAAAGTTTTTTAAGAAACCATAACAGGTACTAAGGATACCACCACAGGACAAGTACGTAAAGTTTAGGTCCAGAATCTGTCATCGAGTATCTCAATTATGTCAATTTACCCCCTCCAATGACAACACCATGCAAAAATTACCGGTGCGTCTCATATAAAGTTCCGGAACTCGAACCGGTTTTAGTCCCTGGGATCCAGTCACGTGACGTATCCTGTGACAGGTTATTTTCCCTCTAGGGGAATAATTTCAGCGAATAAACGATGAAACGCGAAGAAATTTAAAAGTGAATTGAAAAAAATTTCTTGAAATAATTGCATCGAATTGCGTCGAAAATTTTAAAAATAATTAATACAGCTGAGTTCACGAAGCTGATTTTAAGTCCCAAAGTGTCAATTATATTTACAGAAGATGAGAAAATTGTTTGTCACTCATTTAATAACTTTCCAATGGGTTATCTGCCAAAAAAAAGTTCTGTAAACTATTTAAATTTCAATACCCATCAATTCAACCATGAACAAATTAGTAGAGAAACCCGGTTAATTGAGTATTATAATAAACAGTTTTGAATAATTATTCCATTAGTTGAAAGGACTTTCCATCTTTACTTATTAATCCGATTGTTTTCCAAGAATAATTATCAGAAATAACTTTAAATATTGCATCGCTTAAAGCTTTTAATGTTTCAAAGTTCTTCCTAGAATTTTTTGGGTTTCGTTGACAATAACAAAACAACCTTCTTTCGACCAATTTTAAAACTTTTTTTAATTCAGTTCCTTTCAATTCAATTCCTTTATTTATCCATAATATTTACATTTTCATTTCAATTTAAATTAAATATTTAAGTTTTTAAGATTTTTCTTTTTCAGCTTAATAATAGATCGATGTTTACAAAAACCTATTTGATATTTATTTATACAACTACTTAACTATAGATTAGATAAAACCTAAGATAACACTAGCACGAATTTTGAATTCAGACATCTGTTATTAAAATTTCGTGTAAGCCTATTGATCTTATATGGAACTAGCTCCAAACCCGCAATATTGTGAAATCGTATGGTGGAAAAAACCATGGGAGGTTATATACAAGTTTTAATAGCTTGTTTTGATCTACTTGCAGTTTTTTAATATGGCAAGATTCGCTAGTAGACCAAACGGGGGCTGCATAGAAAATTACAGCGTGGAAATGGACTTCAGTATGTTAACTTTATTGATTTCACTTTGGGATCGAGCATAATACCCAGATATTTTACTTTTTGTTCCCAATGTATAGAATTATTACAGTGCAAGCTCGGTATTCGCGACCACCGATTATCGCGACGGCCCGATTATCGCGAGGCCTTAATTTTTATAGTTGCAGTTTCTATAATCGCGACAGTTTGAGAAAAACCGGTTCTATTTCCGCGACTTTTATCTGTTTTTTTTTAATTTGATGACAATGTCTAAAACCAAAAAAGGTGGTAAATCACGTCTTTTGGTATATTAACCTTTTTGGATGATTTTGATCTTCAATTTTGTCAGTTTATTCGTATCATTTGTTGTGTAAATACATCTCTTAATATGGAAAAAGTTCCACATATTTTAAAGCCAAAATTAGAGATTTAAAAAAACTTTTAAAGTTAAGATTCTATAAATTCAATTTGGGTGAATTACAAGTTTAATAAGTCTTCGGCTTACCGCATTATAAAACAAGACAATTTATTTAAAAAAGTTCGTATGTACAACAGAAAGTGGCCCTGGCGAACGTTGCACCTTAAAGAAAGCTGAGAACCCAAGAATAGAAAAAATGCTTTATAAGTGGTTTGTAAAACAAAGGGAAAAATGCTCCAATATCAGCAGCGATTTTACGATCAAAAGCCAGTCCAATTGAACAAAATTAAAGTGGAAGATTCTCTAAGATCGATAAACATATGCATAAAATGGGCTTTGGAAAATGATGAGACGATAACAGCAATATATGAACTACGTGATTCAGCTGATATTTTAAAAACGCAACTCAAAATCTCCAGTTTCTTTAAAAATGTATAAAATGTTAATATATCAATAATAATAATCCTAATTTTCTAATTCTAATTGCATAAAGTTTTTCAATAAAATTTTGTGTTCTGTTATCGCGAAAATTCTGTTTTCGCGACTGGCCTGGTTTTTAATTAGTCGCGCAAATCGAGCTTGCACTGTATTTATAATAATATTGGTCTGTGGTATATAGCAATCTTTTCGTTTCCTTGTAAAATATATCGCTTTTGTTTTTTGAAGATATGCTGGATCCGTAGTAATATGCACTTTCAAAGAATGTTTTAATGTAACAAACGTTGCATCAAACAGAAAATACTCTGTTAACTAATAAGGAAACAGAAGTAACCAACAAACTTGAATGACTTCTTCTTTAAGAGTTGTTAACATTTTTATTTGAGCCAGTAGACGCACACCATCACACAACCAACAACTGTAAATATAATAATAAAATCCAAGAAAAATGAAGCAGCAAATACTTTTGCTGCATGCCACATTTTAAATACTCCACACCATATAAACAGCCATAAG
This sequence comes from Gymnocheta viridis, assembly GCA_956483585.1. Classification (NCBI taxonomy): domain Eukaryota; kingdom Metazoa; phylum Arthropoda; class Insecta; order Diptera; family Tachinidae; genus Gymnocheta; species Gymnocheta viridis. Next base: position 11,204,537 of record OY101440.1, read on the forward strand.
CAGCTGATGCTTGTTCACACCAACAAAACTCACTCCTTTTTCTAACACATATCCTCCCTCACTTCCTCGTTCCCACAATTACAACTGTGCAATATTCCTAATCCTAAATGGATAATAAAAAGGAGCAAAAAAAAAAAAAGAAGAAAAGAAAGACAAACAGACAGACTTCCATAGAAGTAAATAGTTGTGGGTATGTACATATTTGTTATAGATGCTATCATTATACAAAAATGTATTTTTTGTCTTTGGTTTTGGTTTGGCGGACAGATGGATGGATGACTTTACCGCATTTCCATTTAATGCATAGATACATATGAATGAGTGAGAGCTTTTGTTTGTTAGACGAACTGGCAACCAACCATCTAAATTTAACAATTGTGGTACATTTCAAATGAGTGTATGTCGGTCGGTTTAATTCTACGAGTAGCTTTGTCGGGCTCTCTTCCTCCAACGTATTTGATTTCTTTTCTTTTGTTTTTGCTAAAAGATTTTTTGTTTTTTTTATGGTTTGTTACATGACCTCATTCTGTCTTCAAAAATTAAATTTTTCTTCTTTTGCTGCCACTGCAACTGTAGAGATTTTTCAAACACAGAAAAAAAAAATCACACAAATTTTCATTGTAACTTGTTGGATACGTAATTTTGCATTTCATGAAACTTAAACTTGAGTCCTTGCGTATTTATTCGTCCTTTGTGTGCCATGTATTTCAAAGTGAATGCAAGTTTGCTTGTGTGTGTGTGTGTGGTTTTTCTTGTTCTTTGCAGCTGAGATATAATGATAATAGCAACATCGTTGCAGCTGAATGTTGAGGATTCGTCCGTTTTATATAAATATGTATTTTACTTCATTAGAATCAAACCAAAAATGAATTGTCTAAAAAGATATTTTAACTTAGATTAACAGCTTATAATCATATCTATTACAAAAAACCTCCCCCAATCATTCTCCCTCCCTCCACCTCTTCTCTTCGTTTCTGTTTTCGTTTTTAATGCTTACAACACTTCATTGTGTGCCACTTAAATGGAAACAAGTAACAGGATATGAACAACTACCCCTAAAGTTTGCCGTTTGTAGTCCGGGTTGTCATCTATGTTGTGTCGTTGTCATTTGTTTCTGTATTTCTCTGTTTTTTAACAATCATTGATGGCTTTTTTAACCGTACAGAATTAAAAAAAAATGCTGCATAAAAAGTTTTATAATGTATTTTTTTTACAACTTCCTTCCTATCAATTACAGTTTTTTGCCATTATTGTTCTATTGATGAACAGTGGTGTAGACAATTTATATTGGATGAAAATCTCAAATGGAGAGTCAAGAAGTCTTTGGACGATGATGGCAGTCCCGAAATGACACACTGGCTGTAGAGGAGAGTAATTGGCAGGGCAAGTTTTTATGCTTTTTGCATGAAAAATATGCATTTGGATATTTTTAAAAATTTTCGAAATAAAAGCATTTTTGATAGAAGTTGCATAAATTTGCATATTACACAGGCTGGTAATTCTTTTTAATAAAAATTGCTTCTGATAACTGACGCATATATGGTTTCCACAATATGATCATTAAAAATTTTTAACACAAAAATGTTGCACGTTACATGTCTGGGTCATGAATTGCAGATTTCGTTCGCTTACATTTTGCAATGTTAACTCACTTGTTGCGAAGGTAGCAGTAGCATGTAGGATTTTTCCAAATAAACTTATTGTCTAAATTAATTTCCAGCCGCCGTCTCGTAAGTATAATCAATGACCCAAAGGACTATTCCTCTAGATGGGGATCATTGTTAAAGGCTGCCATATTTTATTGTGACAATTTGTAGAAATAAGCAGTGTTTTAAATGATGATAAGGCAGAGTCGATGTGTAATGCAAAGACTTTATTTAAGAATTCATCGGTAAAAACATATTTAGCATATATTAAATATAATTTTGAAAGTATTTCCCGCAGTATAATCAAATTTTAAACCAAAGGACTTCCTTTACATGAAAGTTTATCCGTCGTAAAAGATTAACTTTGAAAAATTAAGTATATAATATTTATCGAAAAACGAGTGTGTAGTGATGTAGACCATTTTTATTTATGAGCTAAGGAATTGATTATTTGGCTTGACCTGTAGCCGAGCAATTAATTCCTTAGCTTATTTATTATAGAAACTAAACAAAGTTTTTAATCGAAATATATTCCTTCAACATTGACCAAAGATTAAAAACAACATATACAGTGAACGTATATTTTCAATATATTCGATCGTTTTGTGCGACAATCGAAGATCCTTTCAGTTTGGAAACATATGATTATACTTTGTAATAAACATTTTTATTTTAAATAAAACTGATTAAACATTATTAGTCTGTGTTTCTTCGGTTGCATATTTTTGTGCATATTTAAAAGTTTTTTTTAGGAATATTTGCATGCATATTTGAATAATTTTTGTGCATATTTAAACTTGCTCTGGCAGTTAGAATAGTTCGAAATTGCTGTTCATTAGTGCGGTGAAAGTCAAAAGGGCAGAAGTGCAGCCACCAATGTGCTGGTTTGATATCATTCCAACCATTAAACTGTAGCATCTTTCATGTTTCCAACCAATAGAAATCTAAAGAAGTTGTGAGGTTGTCTTTACAGAAATACACCTTCAGATGATGGTTGAATGGATCGTACGCGACTACAAATCAAAATAGCTGCAGTTACAAAAATCTGATGACGGACAGAAATTTCTGTCTAAATGGAAACCTGTATCTGCTGTGGAAATGGCTCCGAATTACGAAGGAAGAATCAGACTTTTTTTGTTCCTCTTTCTTAAAGTACGAGATACTGAATTTTACTTTTGATTCTTGCAGTGAATGTTTGTGCAATCGCGGAGTCTGTAAGCTGGCGCAGTTGCTCCGTAAGGACAATGGAAAATATTAAATTAATTAATATTCATAAACGATTAATAAAGTTTTAGTAGGCTTATCGATGGATTGTTGTAGGTGAAAACTGGTCTTAATATTTAATAATAATTTATTAATGTGTCACTACATCAATAAGTTCAAATACTGAACCTCATTGGACTTTCACAGTGACAATTACTCGGCATACTGCAGACTGCGCATGCTTTGGGCGCTACCTTGAGGCATTTGGGAACGAACGTAATAAAAGTCTGGCAAGTGGAGAGCTTGAAAACCTGCGTCAAATTATTAAATTTTTTTAAGCATTCACTCCACTGTGCGCGGTTGACCACTACCAAAGTTGGTTGTTTAGTTGGCAGCTTTATTCAACTTTTTCTTCTACTATGTTTCATTCAGTTCTCTTCTTTCTTTTTTTTGTGGATGAGTGTCAATTGTTGACTGTTAATTTTATGTCGCAGGGTTATTTTTTTGTTGTTGATCAGGCATTTTTTACTGCCTTTTTTCCTCTTGCAAAGGGTATAAACTTATTATCGTATGTTACAATCTTGTTAAAACTTTTGATAATGCTTTTATTATAATGTAATCCAAATGGTAACTATTTGTTATTTGCTACTCGCATATTGAAGATGTTGTTGCTAAAACTTCTAAATGAATGACAGAAAAAAGGAGTTTAAATAATCGTTTAGTACTTCTCAAACAGAGAACAGAAATAGAAACCTTTTTCCTAATAAAAAACTAACCTAACCCTCTTTTTGTACAAATCAAAATATTGTGTCATGCTCAAATAATGGTACAAATTCATATAATACTTACTTAAGTGCAAGAAGAGACACAAAAAAAAGAGGAAAGACCAGTCAGTACACAAGCACGGCGACAAGAAACTTACCCTCAATTTATAAAATTAATTGGTTTAAATTTTAATCCTTCATTTTCAATTAAAGATATTTCTCTCACTCGTGCAAATTTAATCTGTTTCCCTCGGATTCTTTTCATTTTCAATTTCAGTTTCATTTCATTACAGTTCTTTATACAAGCATTTTGTTCTTTATACTTTTTATACAAACATGTTTTTAGTCTTGTTGCATTTTGTTGAATTTAATCCATGTTCATTTTTATGCATGAACAGAAAAAAATAGAATAAAAGAATCTTTTGGAAAAAATCTCATTTCATTTACTCGTCTCGTATCTTTGCAGTGTTTTAGCTTCATTTCAGCTTCTTTTTTTCTTCTTCTTTTTAAATGGACTCTTAAAAACATTTGGCACATGATTATCATTTTTTTTTCTTTCTTCATTTTATCATTTTTGTATGCTTTTCATTTTGTAGTTGGTGTTTGTTTTCGCTCACTTTTCAACAACAACTTAAAAACAATTATGCAAAAATCTTTATGTTATCATTGTTTTATATGGGAGTTGCATCTTTGCTAACAATCTGTTTTTTTAGCCATATGCTACGATTATATACACAGAAATACTTCTGGTTTGCCGTAGAGGCAGTGGGCTATTGTGCGGTTCGGCATGCAGATTGTCTTTGCCAAAATATCAGATCAAAGAGGTAAGTTAATTGAATTTTTTTTACAAATTCAAAGATTTTTGAAATCATTTGAAAATGGTATTCGTAGAAGAAATTTTATCTGCCTCTACGTGGTAATACCCGAATAAGTTAAGCCTAGAATATTAAAAAAAAACATCCCTACATATCATCTCTAAGTTCCAATACTCGTATCTCTTGCCTGGGCCAGCAATCATTTTATGTCAGCCTTAAACTCTTAAAATTAAGATTTGATTTAACTGATCATATATATATTTGTTCCTTTTAACTCCTATAAGGAGCACAGTGGCTAACTGATCATGGCCGAAAAATATTCCTGATATCTCTTAAACTATTTTAACATATTCCTGTAACCCAGAGGAAAAAAATATACTTCCAAAGAAGTCAATAAGAAGTTGAAATTGGCACCCCGAAATGTTACAGATTCGGATCATTGCTAATGATTTTTCATAGGTTTGTCATTAAAAAAAGTGGCCTTTCTGGATGCCTATTTATGCGATCATGTTCACAGTGTTATGAAAAGATACATTTTTGTAAGCGTTTTAAATGATGTTTACTCCAAAATATATTGTATTTGAATTTATTTATTTATCCATAATATTTAAATTTTCATTTCTATTTAAATTATATATTTAAGTGTTCAAGAATTTTTCTTTTTTAGCTTAATAATAATAATAATATTTACAAAATTTCTACATACATATATACAATATTTTTTTTGGAGTAGAAAATTTGGCAAAAAACCTATTAGGGTCTCGATTTTGTTCCTAATTGGGATTAGATATTTTGGTACAAAAAAAATCAAAAGAATAATTATCAAATCAATGCTTCTTACATGCCAATATTTCAAGAAAAAATATAAATTCATTTTATATTTAAGATCTAAAAATAATTAATGAAAAAATTATTTCATTTTATAATACTTTTGTCCTCAAATGGCGCGGGAAGTATATATTGTTATACCAACACCAACACGAAGTGTTTTATTAACCCAGTCTTAAGTGGGTTGGGTACACACTGTCGAACTTGAGTGACTGCCGAAAATTCATCAGTTTTGAATGATAATTTTGAATGTCCAGACTATGGATCATGTGTTACACTCAAACCGCCATTCAAAAAAAAATTTTGCCTTCAGAAAAAAATATATAATTGTTCAATTCACAAGCTCAGTCGTATCGTTTAAAAGACGATATTTGTTTATGTGCTTGTGAACCCACAAATTTGTTTTATCGTCATTTTGTTGTATTTTAAATGTCAATTCAATGTAGTGAGAGTTTGGCAACAATTTTTAATTATTATTCAACTTTTGTACTTATGCGTATAATTTTTGCAATAAAATTTATTAATATAAATAAAAAATAAAAATAAGCATAAATCATGTCGCGGGAGGAAATATTGCAAAACGTATCAAGTACAAAATCGAGATAAATTAAGATATAAACACATTCACGACAGCAGGCTGACTACAAATTTCTCTGGCTTTTGAAAAAATTTGCAATTTTTTGCGAAACTTTGCGTTTTTTGCAAGAGAGCTGTCAAAGAGCATCACCGTCTTGCCGATCTCAAGTGATCAGCATTCAAGAATAGTAAAACATCCTGTGTACATATGCACTCGTACTTCATGTACTTTATCAAAGAGCAAATGTCCGCCCTGAGCCGCTCAATGAATGACGGTGTTCAAATTCCCAAAGTTTTCCTTACTACTCGTAGTTTACAAATTGTGTCGTTTATTGCCATTCAAAGACTACATTTATACGTATGACGTGTGTTTTAATTTGCATCATTATTTTGAAAGCAAAAGCATGAACAACAGCATGCTGACTATTAAAACAAATGAGGATTTGCAGAATGAAAAGAAACTATGAGTAAATAAAAAATAGAAAATGAAAATACAGCACAATGGATGGATGCACTTTGGTTGTACGAGTGAATATTATTTTGCTAAAACAGTGAAAATATGTTAATAATATGTGAAAATTACTGTTGGTGTTGTGTTTTATCCGCTTAAAATTAAGATTAACAGATAGACGGAAATTTTTGTTGAAAACTTTCATTTAGCATTTAAATCACACTGAATAATTAATTTAAAACGATTAAAGAAGTAGCATTTTTAAGGAAACAATTCTTATAATAAACTCCCAAAAATGTGGAAAATACTATTGCGATATGAGCCACGTACCGAAATTGTTCAAATATAATTTATATGCCAATAAATAAAAATATAACATAATAATAAATCATATGTGCTTATTATACAGTGCAACAAGAAAAACCAGCCTCAACAACTCCAATGAGAAAAGAAAGTAGACCATTAAGTAAACAGAACTGCCAACGGGTTTTGAAAAGTTAGCACGAATTTAATTTTTATGTCCTCTTGAAGTTGAGCCATTTTTGAAAATTTTTTGCGCTATGAGTGAAAATAAAAAAAAACGTATATATAAAAATATTTAATGGAATGTAATTGTGCGTACTTGTAGTTGCATTGAATCCATTGTGGAAAATATATTTTTTGCTTTATTTCAACAAATGTTGGGCGGTATAGGCGTGGTCATGTATAAAGAAATTATCAATTTTGGATTAAAATACACTACATGACATTCGTTGTCTTTTTCAGAAAAATTTAAAACTATTCTGGATCAAATGTATCTGAAATTCTATTAAATAGTACAATTTATTTTTAGAATGTGATCTGAATGTTTTTAAAAAAATAATAAACAATTTTTAAGATTATAATATAAATATTTTAAACTATGTGGTTCGAAGTCTTTTTGATTGGATTCAATGCAACAATAAGTATTCCATTCCATTAAATATTTTTATATATACGTTTTTTTAATTTTCACTCATAGTGCAAAAAATGGTCAAAAATGGCCCAACTTCAAGAGGCCATATATATTTATATTCAAAATATATCAATAAAGCACTCTTTTACAGTTCAAGGCTTCAAAAAAAAAATTAACAAAATTAAAAACAAAAAATTAATTTGATAAATTCTATACAAAACTCTTGAAAACGAGATCGACGATTCAAAAATTTATAATAGCTCAGTATTTATCCTTTTATTAAAATATTCTTAAAAATTAATTTTTTATCAAAATAATTAAACGTGGTCATAGTTGGTTGAATACTTAAAAGAAATTCAACTACAAATGACAAAAACCAGACAACATGATAAAAACGGTTTATTCTCAGCAGCCAATGGCGCTGAATAAGCAAGAGAGACTGGAATATATAGAGTAGTTATTCATCAGAGATGGGATTTCGTACTAACCGAAATTGATTAAGTTTGTACTTTTCGTATTCTAATTTGTTAAATAATACGGTTAAACAATTGATATTCCTGATCACTAGTATCCACCGTCAAAATTGCTAAAATTGAACAAAGAACGATGATGAGATGGTGTAGCGACCTCGAAATCAGTACTGATCCGTTCTGCTAGTCTGATGAATAATAAAAATTGTTCTATGTATATATAGTACTCTATTAATAAAAATAATGAATTTATCCAAAAATTTTCTAATAAAAATTATATATAAAAAAATTAGAATAAATAAATGGGTAAACTCGGGTTTGATCTTGAGCCAAATTAATCGTTTCAATACACATATATTTTATCAGAATATTAATATTTTCATATTGAAAATGTTAATGTAGTTAACAAAAAAACTCAACATAAAAAACTAAACAAATTTGTACATACAAGATGGATGATAAATTTGTGTACATTAGTTTCATAAATTCTGCTTAAAACTTTTTATAATAATTATTCCTAGTTAATAATCATTCATCATTATTGTTATCATCTGGCCATAAAATAGATGTCTTTTCAAATTCGGATGTTAAATAAACATCATTACTACACTTGCAATATTATTACAGTAACGGGCTGTACGTTATTCGAAAAGTAATCCGTTCAGTAATTTTTAAAAGAATAAACATTTAAAGTTGTAAGCAATTTTATTTTTAACTGATTATAAGATTCATTCAAAAAACTAAGGACATATTAATACGGATTTTCGGTTACATTTAATATTGTCCGTTGTTTTCAAGTGCTGTTTTTTTCTTTGCTTGTTTATTTATTCTGTTTGAGATTTCCTCTTCTACACATGCATGCATGTATGTATTCATTTAATGATCGCCAAAAAATTTAAACAGTCAAACCACCATGTGGTTACTTGAAAAGTCTTTTATTTTAAGCGATCTTGGGGCTTATTATTGGCAATAACAATTGCAGAAACAAAGGAAAAATCTTAGATTTTTACGGGATTAAGTCAATTAAGTTTTTAACATTAAAAATTAAATGAACACTGAAACAAAAATATGTGTTGAATTTGCTTAAATGCCACCAACAATTAAAAAACGCCCCGAAATTTAAAAAAAGCGCACCGCGCACCAACTAAAGAATCTTTGGAACAAAAAATTAAAAAAAGCACTCAAAATGGCGCGAAACGCACCGAGTCTTATTTATTTATATATAATTGGGGTATTCACACGGTCGTCATAAAGTTATGTCTTAAAATAATAACACGAAAAAATGTGACTGCTGTGAACAACCCCTCATAATTTAGTGTGCTGTTTTAAATTTGAGTCAGCTGATAAAAAAACAATAATAAAAAGGACAATCGTTACAACCATAAAAATTTTATATTAGAATGCCGAAAACAAGTGAAAAAACGAAAATAATAGCTAGTTTGTGCAAAAATTACACTACTGTTTAGTTATGACAAAACAAAAACACAGCATAAATAGTCTTATTATTTTAGGACTTTTTTATTTGAAGCACAACAACAATTTTTTTAAGACGTCATAAAATAATAAGACATTATGACAATATGACATGATAGGACACTGTGTGAATACCCCAAATATGTAATTTTTATATGGGAAAACCGGATTAAATGCACAGATTAACTATATTAAGCGTTTGTGAATATGGCCAAAAGTATATAGATATTATATATATACAGTGGACGTTTCATATGTACGAATTATACTCGTAGACTCGTAGGTCTTTTCGTAATGTTGAAAAATTCGTACTATTGGACTAAAGTTTTTTGCCCACTTTATAGATAATAATTTCATATCCAGATAGTTTAAATTAAATTATTGTTTTATTTAAAACAAACAAAAAAAAAGAAAGCATTTTTAGCATTTTTTAATCATGTCACCAGAGAGTTTTTCCCATGAGTGCTACGATAATTAAGCTTTAAAAGCCTTATCGCCTTCTGATCCATCGGTTGTATTAGTGGGGTGATACTGGGTGCCATATACATAATCCAAATTTTCCCCTCTTTAGTTACATGCATCAATTCTTCTGCAAGGAGATGACTTGGAGTGTTATTGACCAGGGGGAGGCTTTTAGCTCTTGAAAAGTTCTACATCTGCAAATGTTTATGCATCCGGCCCAACTGCGGATTGAGTACCTACGCTTCTTATAGAAGACAAAGGAACCAATATTTATGTAAATGTTTATGGATAAACTCGAAAAAAATTTATATTAAATAACAACTCACCTCTGGAACAAAAATTGTAATAAAGGAATTAAAAAAAAGAAGTGTTCATCCAAGCAGATTTTGAGTTTCCATAGGTTAGGTTGGGTATAAAGGCTGGTGTGAGGTAAACTCCACAACCTCACCCAGAGACTGAAATGGTCCATTGTGACGCCTGAAGAAAAGATAGAAGAGAAATAAAAGTATTGAAGCTCCAGAGTGGAGAAAGTAGTGGAAGGTAGGAAGAGAAAAAGAGAGAATACCCCTGCTATGCACCAAAACTACCCTACGTGCGCCCTACACCCAGTCTCCTGTTGCGCAGCCAGATCATTCCCATTACTAATCCGATAAGATTCCCGAGCCCTCAACCCGGAACATCCACTAATTCGCCAAGGATCCGCTAGTGACCCTACGTAAAATTTCCTAACAGTCCTAACTCCCTTAGCCTAAGAGCGCTCCTGGCCGCCATTGCCATCACAAATTGCTCAATAGGTAGAAGATGTAGAATGATGTCTAGGACCGCCTGACCAGTGCTTCTCATGGGTTTCTAATAGTTTGTGTAAAAGTGATCATACATATAATACGTTCTGGCTTTTGTAGTTTTATAATTCGATAAAGGTAAATTAATTAATCATCGAACTTAATTAGAAGAAAGTTTTTTGTATGGTGTGAAACATGATCTCTTATCCTAAGACCATAAACGAATCTTATAATTTTATGCAAAATGTATTTAATTTTCATTTTGTTACCGACATTACAGCTAGAGTATACCTCAATACAGTAGTTAACTTGTGGCATTAAAAGAGCGTGAGCTAAAGATTTTCTAACGTATAAATTCAAGTGATATAACCTTCGCAAGGTCATGCAAATGTTAGAACAGATGTTTTCAATGTGTGGTTCAAATGACAATTTATCGTCAATTATCACTCCAAGACACCTCATTTGGCTTACAATTTCTACTGGGGAATTACAAATACTCAAGTTTTTGTAAGATTGCGATGAATCGGTCCTACTAGTTCTAAATATCATAGCCAGGGTATTACTAGGGTTAACATGGAGATAGTTTAAGTTCATCCAATTAGTCAGAACAGTCAAATCACGATTAATATTCTCAGAGCATAGACCAGGTGCGCCCGTGTCGTATGTCCACAATAATTGTATGTCGTCAGCAAATGCAAATGATTTACAGTTACCTAAACTTAGGTAATTAAATAAATCATTGAGATAAAGTGTGAACAAAATGGGACCAATCATGGAACTCTGTGGGACCCCTGACCTAACAAGCTGAGTGTCCGAGGTAATGCCATTGACATACACAAATTGCTTACGCCCAGTTAAGTATCAACACATATTTAATATTAAACAGTTGACATTTAGTAACGTAAATCAGCTGTGCTATCGCTGCTATCTTATTGATACGCCTTGAAATTGCCTTTCGTGCTATTGGAAATTCGTAGAAGCGAAAGTGCGTACTATTGGACGTCCACTGTACTTGTAATGCAACACTGCCAGAAATTTTAAGAGTAAGTGCTGCCTTTATGTGGAGGGGAATGTTAATTTAGTTTCCAAGACTTGAATGCTTTATAGATTGTATTTTTAAACTAAAAAAAAAATACTTTATCGTATTCTAAAAATATTAATTTAACAAAATAATCACATTATAATTATCGTAAGCCCCATCTTCATTGTAATTTGTATCCAGCGCTCGAAGTTGTTTATATAAGATACCACCCACTATGTTGTGACTTTGACATAACTTGTTTGACCCTTTTTAAATATAAATTATGTTTTTTTTTGCAATAAAACTGCGTTGTTCTAATATGCATTATCTTTGCTCTTGAGCAATTGTAAGTGGATAATCTTTATAATAGAAAAAAAATAAAAAACAGAAACGGGCAGCTACCACACTCACTCAACAACATTAACACAACGCAGACACCGACATCAGCTACAAAATTAGTATGCTAAACACTATTGTGCTTAAAGAATATGTTTTTCTTTTCATTTCAAGTCTATTTTGTTGTTTTTCCTGGTGCTGTTAAGGAACTGTCAACACAAACCAATTACAACAACTTCCTCTTGCTCTCTAAATAAAAGTACGAGTATTTAAACCATGAGTAAATGTATGTACATATATTTACTGGTATATATGCCATCATCAGCAGCTGACGGCAAGGGACGGTTGTCAACATCAACATCAACATCATCACTTGTTCGTCTTTATACAAGCAATGAAATACTTGTTTATTTCTTATCATCATAACTCTATCATTCACATTTATCCAAACCAACCATCTGGGCAAAAACCAAAGAAGTACTTATAGCGAGAAAAAAGTGAACAATCATAAAAATGCCATACGCCCGCCAACAGCTATGACAACACCAGCGTTATTGACGAAAGCCAAATATACGAACGAACAGTGGTCTTAGTTCATCAAATTGGAGACTTGAAAGTTTTTGAATAGTTGTTGGATAGATACGAGAAGATGTTTTTGAAAAATTTATCGATTTTGCCACAACTACAATTGAGGTTATTGTAAGATTTCGTATAGAGAAGAGTTTTAGTCAGGAACACTTTCACGTTTTCTTAGAGAAACATGTGTGCGCCTTCTAACTTCTTAAGCCTACGTCTTCACGAGATATCGACTTGTACATGACGCCGGCGGAGCAACGTTATCAATGTCTCCATGTTTTTTTATGTGGCGAATACGTGTCGATATTCATGATCTGCCAGCTCATATAACTTTCAGATTGTACAATAATGATACAATTTCTCTTTAGCGCTGTCTCTTTTACTCTTCTTTAAAAATTACATTTGATGTTAATTATAGTCAAGTTGAAAATATATTTTTTACAGGTGCGTAATTCTCATCTCATCCAGCGTAACTGAATAATCTCAAATATGCCGGAGAACCGTTCCATAGTTGTGTTGTTAAGCGTATGTAATGAATTCTTCAACATCCGGGCCAATAGAAAACAGCAAGAACTCTCCAATCGCGAGTGCATTCCGCCAAATTTCGGTATCTGAATTTCTCCTTGGCATATGCACGAGAAATACCAGAAAGAAAGATGTCAATACTAAGACTTATGCACAACTTAACCTAAGACACTACCAAGATCATTAAGATATGTAGCACATTAAATATAAACTTGCAACTTTATCTCAAACAACCCTCAGTGTTGTCATCACATGAATTACCATTTTCCTCCAAGATTGCATAGCGCTAAACGAAAATGGTGTAGAACTGGGAAGTAACTTCGTGTCTAGGGGGTTGATTCGATCAAATGCTGTATGACACGATAGCTTATGTAAAAAAAAAATATTTTGGTTTTAGACTCCAAAAGGTCCTTGGGAGGCTTGAAGTGATCTGAGTTCTTTCTTAAAAGTATGTATATAGGATTGCCTTATCCAGAATGACCCCAAGATATCTGACTTCATCAGATAACTTAATGGTCGTACCATTTAAAATCAGCTTCAAGAGTACAACGACACTAAAAAATTATTATTAATCTCTGTTCAAGTTTCGATTACTAATTTGAATTTCTAGGCTGTGGGACTTTTACTTGCACAGCAAAAAGTCTGGTACGGTAACGCTAATGGGATTAGTTTTAGCCTTTTTTATAGTCTAATAATTCAATCCCGGCACGTTCTATACAGTTTTGCCTAATAATATTTATAGTATTTATACCTCTAAGTAGAGCGTACCTTGAGCATAAACTCGTATGCTGTGACTTGAAAGATGGTGAATTATACTTGATCAGGTTGAGGTCAGGAGAAACCCTGATAGAAGACCGAAACAGTTCTGACGTGGAAATTGACTGTCAGAATTGAGTATAGGGGCGAAAGACCAATCGAACCCTCTGGTAGCTGGTTCCCTCTGAAGTTTCCCTCAGGATAGCTGGTGCATTTAAAATTTTCGTAAAATAATCTTATTTGGTAAAGCGAATGATTAGAGGGCTTAGGGTCGAAACAATCTTAACTTAATCTAAAATTTTAAATAGGTAAGAACCTCACCTTTCTTGGTGTGAAGGTAGTGGTTGTGTTGGCCCAGTGGGGCACTTTTGGTAAGCAGAACTGGCGCTGCGGATGAGCCAAACGTAATGTTACGGTGCCCAAATTAATAACTCATGCAGATATCATGAAAGGCGTTGTTTGCTTAAAACAGCAGGACGGTGGACAAGGAAGTCGTAATCCGCCATGGAGTGTGTAACAACTCACCTGCCGAAGCAACTAAAATGGATGGCGCTTGAGTTGTATAATTATTCAATACCGATAAAATAGATGGTTTATATTCAATATCGGTTGGATTATAAACTATGAGTCTTTAGTGAGTGGGAGGGTACAATGGTGACCATAGAAGTGCTTGGCGTAAGCCTGCATGGAGCTGCCATTGGTACAGATCTTGATGGTAGTAGTAAATAATCGAATGAGACCTTGGAGGACTGAAGTGGAAAAGGGTTTCGCTACAAACTACAACTTCAGTTATAGATTAGAACTTAGAATATGATCTTTCGAAACGGATTCTAGTTTTCAATGCTAGACCCAGGTAACGCTAGCCGGGCTGCTCAATACATTACCATTGTAAGGCGGTCGCAATGCAAGTAGAAAAGACAGAAAGTAACATATCCACCCGATTCAACGTTCACCGAACAATTGAAGAATTTTTTGTTTTATTATCGAACAGTTTATGTCATTTGATCCATTAATCGTTTGAACAAATAGTGGGCATTTGTCTAATTTTTTCCGCCAAATTTATATTTGCTCTTAGACATGTTTAGTTTTAATTTCATTTTTTATTTATTAGTCAAACAAAAAGCAGGAAAGGCCACAACTTACATTGTTCTTCAAGAGATTCATGAGATTCAACCAATCCATGAGACAAACCATCACTACACATCTTTAGCTAATATGGATGAAACTTTTCTTCGCTTTTATAAATACTCGTATGTTAGTGAGCCAATTTACACTAGACTAATTTTTAGTCCGCTTAACTTTCGTTCTTTCCAAAACACACGGGATTAATTCATCTGGCATAAAATTGTATACGTATACACATGGTTGTGTGGATTAGTGTTTTTTGTATTCATTTGAGATGTGTGTGTTTCTTTTAAATTGTGTATGCATTAGTTTTGTTCCGCTAATGCGGGGTTAAAGATGGTTGAAAAATTATGCCAACCAAAAACGACTCTCTTCACGGAAAATGCCTAAAATATGCCATATTATGCCAGCATAATTAGTCTAGTGTGAATTGCCTCAGTCGGTCTCTGCAGACAAGAAAATACTGTCAGCAATGAGCAAAACCTCCCGAATGCTGGAAGTGGTCATAATTTAGCTCAAGAAAGATTCAGCAATATGAATTCAGTTGGAAGTATTAACAAAACGTTCTTAATCAACATTTTAGGGGAAAAAATTAATTCCTTTCAAATAGATTTAATTGATTGTCACAAAGTTAAACTGAATTATCGACGAGTTAGAGTACTTAACACGCTTATTCTTTACCTTGATTCAGCAAAACTCAACAGTAATGATTTTATTTGTAAATATAACACGAAAGCCGGAACGAATTCCTTCATCCAATTGCCAGATGAAGACAATTTTGAAGAAAACATGGCCCGAAATCGATCGTGTGAGCTAAACAAAAGCACATAAAGTGTTAAAAATTTAGATAAGATAAAGAAAATATCAGAAAACATTTATAAACTTAAGTTATTTCCAAACAAATTTCAAACTTTTATTAACGTTTGATTTTCCAAAATGAGACCCCAAAACTACGAAACCAAATTTATTTTCTTTTTCATCGAATACAATTATTTGAATAATTCTATTTGTTCGATATACTCGTTTAATTTAAAAACCTCAATCGATTAATCGGACAAGATTACAACCTCAGAATCTATCGCTTACGCGAGCAAAACTCTAACATGGACAATACGTGTGCTTTCTGGTGATGTGTGATATTGAAGTGCACCAGCTCTGCATTGTTACCACCAAGCGGATATAACAATTTCAATTACCAACATTAACGTGCTTGTTAGGTTTCTTAGATCTACACTAGCAAACTTAGACCTTTAATAAACAACTCTTAATCTTAATTATGAATAATGAAACTAAATCATATGAGTTCTATCGATAAAAGTAGTGAACGTTTACTTCTCTTCTTTGGCCCACTGTACATCTTGGTTGATTCCTGTATAAGCATAGCAACATACCACACTTACTTAAATATATGCATGAGAATTTTTACCCTTTTTTCCGTAGTGTTGTTTGTAGCTGGTGTTGTTAATTTTGTTGGGCTCATTTATAAAAATTTAATTTGATTTCTTACACTGATAAACCTTTCTTTGGCCTAACGCCTACTTAACTCTGGATATGATGAGAGCCCAAGTTTAATTTGTTTTTGCTCTGAATTACTGAAAGGGTTAATGACTCAATAAGAAAAAAAAACGAACAGTAAGCGGACAATACAAACTTTTGCAAACAGGCAACATAATGTTTTTAAAACATCCAGAAACATAACACGAAGAACAAAAGCCAGGAGACTACTAATTCAGTAGCCAACAACATATTTATGTCATAATAACACAACAGGAACAACAACGACATCGACATCAATATGAACAGCAACATACGTTGTTTTCGTCAATAGCGAGCAGCAACATCAAGTAACATTATTATAACAAAAACGACAATAAAATAATTAAAAAAAATCTATCAACAACATTATTTGACAACCAACCAAACACGGACTTATTAACGGACTAACTGCCTGATCGTATGGCCAACTGTTCGTTCGACTGACAGAAACATGAAATTGTTGATGTTTAAAAAAGACACACAACATTATGGATTAAAGTTCAAACAACATCTATCGCCAGCCACAGAGCGCAAAAAACCAGGCCAGTGAAATATTTTATGTTTAATGTGTAAATAAACAACATGAGGAAATACAGACAAATACAAATAAGGAGCAACCCACCTCCCAACCACAAAAACAAAAGAACACTGACAAATGGTCAAATCAACAGACAAATGGTCGCATCAAAGGATTGCTACTACACCGAACAAAACATGCGTTTGTATTTCAAGATTTTTCAAGGTTTTTCTTGTTTCTTCAGGTGCTTTTTGGGAAATTGGTGTATCAAAGTCGGCTTTTAAAGCATATCCTCTTAAACTGATGTGTCCTTCAGATTTTAAAGCCTTCGACATTTCTATCTAGCTAGAAGTAGAGTATTCTGAAGCCACTCCTAAAAAATTAACCGGTTTCGAGCCGGAATTCGACAGGGCGTTTTTTTCTTACTGCCGGTTTATGGGGTTTTCGTTCAAAAATAATTATATGAAAAACGGAACAGACAAAATAGGTAGAGGAAGTTTCCTTTATAACTAAAAAATATTGATGAAATAAGAGATGTATGTGGAATTTCATATTCCATATTCATATTCCATATTCATTGAATGCTAGTTTAGATATTAATGATGTTTAAATAAAATCTGCCCAAGTGGATGGATCGGGTGCTGCTGAGGTGTGGTCGCCAACGGAAATGGTACATGTTCCTCAATGAAGCAATCATATTTGGAGTTCCAGTCTTTACTAATCATTAAATATCATTTTAATTCTCTGATAAAGTCTGATTGTATTCGAAACTCAAGCCTGTCAGAAATATGTTCATTAATAACTAAGTACACATCACAACTTTATTGCAACATAGTCTAAAAAAAAAACGTGATTTTTTTCTTTATTTTGTGTAAAAAGTGTATGTAAATATCTTGTTTATTTACCTCTTAAGGGGGGAATATTTTTTTATTTTTCCTTTCAGGTGTGAGTAAATTACAAGCTTTAAACTCATTTTCTGAAGAAAGAGCTCTTTTAAGATATGATATAAAGGAGCGATATGTAACCAGCAATAACTTTGATGACAAAGTAATGAGTTCAAATGAAAATAAACGTATGAGGAACATGCATTGTTTGTCCTACTTCTCCTATGGTATTTTCACTCATTATATTAATAAGGAGTTGCCGTAATTTGATGTCCAGTGCTTTACTCACTGGCAGAATTTGTTTTGGCGTACACGCACCGAAATTAAAATAAATAGACTTTGCTTCGCGAGGGTTTGAACCGTTAATCGAATGCATGAAAAGCGCCAGCTTGACTTCTTCGCCACTAATAGAATAAAAGCCGTTTCGTAAGTTCATCACTACGCTGCATAATATAATTATTTTGCGCTGCCACTGCTGTTAATTTTGATTCTCTTTACTCATTTAAGTGTTTTCATTTTCGAATAAAAAAAATATAAACATAATGCAAGAGTTAATAATAAATTTAAATTGTGAGAAATTTACTGAGCAAGAAAAGGCGGGCTCCTAAAATGTTGCATACTTTTAATATCATTCCAAAATATCCAGAATATGTATTTTTTTATCATGTTCGAATGAGATGTTCGACATTTCAAGTAAATATAGCATTTTAAAAACGAATAGTAACAAATAAAACAAACAATAAAATAAAAATATTTAAAACTTACTCATCCTTGGCATCAGCAATTTTTATGATTTGTGTTTTGCGTACATGTGCTCATAATATATCTCAGCGTTGCATTTTTGAATACCTATATTTTGCAGAGTTGATACTGTTTGCATTTATCAATATACTGAGCGTAACATGCAGCACAGTATTGAATTTACGAACAGGTCCTAAATTATATGTTTATGAAATAGTAAGTAATTGATTAACTACTGTCAAATACTGCAGACTATTGAAGTATTTCGTTCTTAGTGAAAGTCATTACCAAGCTTTCGCTGTGTACTTTTTTTGTACAAAACTGTATTTGAATTCTCATGTAAGTCGGTTTTTTGAATACTCTACTAGAAAGTTTTATATATCAGCAAATATCTGTTGCTCAGTTATGGTCTTCTTGTGCATTTGAAATGCCTTGCAATTTACTTTCTTTATGGCGTTTTCGATAAATAAAATAGCACGATCGTAAAAGTTGCATATTATGGAAAAGTATATTAAAACAAGAGATTTTTTTATGATATAATTGATAAAATGCGAAGTGACATAAAAACTTGTCCAATGAAATAATAATTAATTTAAGTTTTCAAATTGATTCAAATGTAGAAAAATTTAAGTTGGTGTTTTTCCCAGTGCACACTTTCGCATACAACAAATATTAATCTACTAAAAAGAATAAACATAATGAGGTCTTCATGTTGATGTTCTGAGTACGTACTCTTAAATTCTTCAACTACTTAAAGTATTTATTGCTTGGTGCTTGCTTGTGTTGTGGACATATCATAAAAATTTCTATTTAAAGTATTCCTGTCTCTTAAAACATCATTCAGTTGCCAGTTATTCGAACCCGTCATCCGGCAAAACTTTATAGTCAGCCAAAAAAACATACTGATTTTTTCGTAGCTGCTGTTGCAGTTGATTATTGGCAGGAATATGATGTAGACAATTTTAATATTATAAACGAAAACATTTTTGCATGTGATTTATGCTTTCTTTTTGATGGTTTGTTTGATAAAAATGTCATAAGTTTAATCTTTAGGAAACAATCTCCAATATTGTTGGTTATGGCGGGCCCAATTTCATAATAATTTTAAATGAATGACATTTTTAAAGGCTTTAAATAATTTATTTTGAATTCTTTAATAGCTGAGAATATGTACGAATTGTTTGGGGCAAGCCACTAATGCGAAAAGAGCTTAACAGCGGGTTCGTGAGAGTTGGTGCTTTTAGCCGTTTTTTAAATGATGGCGTAAAGTCTACTAGGCCGGTTGCATCCATCTAATATTTTTTATTTTTTTTTTTAATAAAGAGAAGTAACACTCAGGCAATTAGTATGCCTACCAACCCGTAGGTGTGTTACCTTCTTTGGGAAAGGGATAGTGAGAGAGGACAGATGGTGAAAGAGAGAAAGCTTAATTTTTACAACTCTGATATTGCGCGCTGTGTTAGTTTTTTTTAGATCAGTGTTGCAGCGCCTCTGATATCAAGTAGGCGTATTAAATGTGTTTTAAGCTGTTGTAGCAATTTTTATTAATTATTTTACTTCGCCGGCGATTTTGCTACAATACCGACGAAGGAGGGCGCTGTGATGTCCGCTAGCATACACCAGTATCAATTGCTGCCAGTACTGTTCAGTGACCAGTGGCTATGCCTTCATCACTTGAACAGTCCGACAACAACAAATACAATGGTATACTAATCACATCTGAAAAATGCTGGATGTTATGACTTGCCTGAAGCTGGGCTCGAACCCACGTTCTTAGACATTATTTGCTTTGTCGTGAACGCGTTAACTACTTCAGCCAACAGCTGATGAATTTCCAATTCTCTTAGAATATTAGTGGTATACAGTGTTGGTCGCAAATGGTTTTGCAAAAGTTCAAGTGCAAAATATCGTTGCTATTTTCTTAACAATTCAACTAAAAACACACAGAAATTTTGTGTATTTTGTGGTGGGATTTTAGAGAAAACCTACGATATTTTGCACTTGCACTTGCACTTTGCAAGACTACTTGCATCAAACTCTAATAACTTGCTATTTTTTAAAAGGTCTGCATTTTTGTGAGATAAACTTTTCTTAAAAAAATCAATTACAATTGAGAACTATAAAACTTTAACAGTTCGCAAGGTCAATCGATAATCTTCCAAACGTCATTTATTGCATCTGCAAATGTTATCAAATTTCCTAAAGAATGTCTTTTCCTGGTAACTATAACATGTAAAACGCAGAATTATTCCTCATTAATGACGGGGAAATCAAAAATTATTTTTTTTTAAGAAAGTGCTATTTAAAACAAAAATGTTTTTGTTGCTTAAGCAAATGTCAAGGATCTTAAGAAGAGTGTTTTAAAATTTTTACGGCATCTACTAAATTATATTCCTGAGAGTACGTGATGATGATGTTACAGACCTTAAAGGAAAGTATTGCAAAAAAGCATTTGAAAATGTGTAATAAATTCGGCGCAGCAAACTGAATTATTTTTAGAGTGTGTACTTATTCTAAGAAAAGCTTCCAAAAACTCATACTGCATTCTACTGCGAATTTTTTAGTTGTATTCATTACAGAAAAGACTCTTTCAACGCAAGCATTACTTGTTGGTACAGAGTTGACGACATTCCCATCAATTAATAACACAAAGTTGTAGACTTGCCACGCATAAATTTTGATATAAAAAGAAAAATTAAATAACATGATTTATTATGATATATTATTCCCGAAAATCCCCAGCAAAAAATCCCTAGCGGATTTTACCGAAATTTTTATCCCCAATCATAAAAAAAATCCCGAATTTAGCGACAAATTCCCAAAACTGAGAACGCTGCAAATTTTAAGGGTCTTAAGAGGAGTGTTCTAAGATTGGGACGGTATCAAGAAAATTGTATTCCTGAAATGTTAAATACCTTAAAGGGGAGTCTTCAAAAAAAATTAATTACCAGTCCAGACATTTTGCTTTAATTAATTTTGGCCAAAGATTGCATATATTGCGTATCTCTTGTTTGATTTTAAATCAAAAGCTTCAATAATTTGCATTTCGACTTTCGCAAGATCACCCATTTGTTTAAGGTTCCTCACTAATTTATACTAATTCCTTGAGCTGCCTTGTCGTCGTTATCGATACATTTGACTGGTCTCTCCACTGCTTGCAGGCTAAGATTCGGCTAACTTTTTTTTTGGAAATCCATTTCCATAGTGTTCTTTAAGCGGTGTTCGTGAAACCTTTTTCAAGCTGCTAGATTTCTCTTATGAGATGTTCCAATTTAAGTCTTCCACATAGGTAACGATACTTAACTATTTTTTTTAGTTTCCCTAACTCGACAGATCTCCTCGTGCTGAGTTTTGGCATTCTTGAACTAACCAATTATTATGCATGCTTCTTCGATTACTCTTCTCTAAAAGAAATACTCGCCATATACCATTTCTTGACAGATAGTCCATTCGATTACGTTATTACATGCTATCTATAGATACAGCCTATCCTGCAATTGATAAACAAATAATAAAGAAAAATTCTCTAATAATTAGATTAATAAAAACTTGTCTTTCTTTTTCAACTTCTCGTTTTTTCCTAACCATACATTTCATGGTCTCCTGCGAAAATAACTTTTAAGCTCTTAAACAAATGCCTTCTCCTCAACATTTGCGAGCCATAATTTGTTCAGATCAGATAATAAAGTTGTTATCCCTTATCATAACTTTATCATCGTATGGGTAAAAGACACCCATTTAAGCTGTTAAGGAGTTACCAAAATTACAAGAAATATAAAAACAAGTTAATATTATCCCTTAGAAAATAAAAGTTTTTACCCTCAAAAATAAACTTTTAACTTCACATTTTTTGTCGTCGTTTCGTTTTGTTAATAAGTTTTTATCGCTTTGCTTTTGGGCTAATGTCCGTTGGCAGCAAACTAAAAGTGCAGACAATAGACTAAATCAAACCTGAATAAAATCAGCAGTAAACGGCAACCGCAGGATTATTGTCATGAGCAGAAACAGCAGGAGAGTTCATTGAAAAGAAATCACAATGTCAAATATATTTATATGGCCAATATTTGTTATTTGTATGGAAAGTTTGTTAGTTGGTTTATTGTTTATTTAAAAGTGTCTGCCCGTCTCTTTCCAGGGAATAAAAAGACATTTATTTGCTTTGAAGTGTGTTGTGTTGTTAAATGTGTGACAATTGCGTTACAGCATGATGTAAGTGGAAAAAAGGAATGTTGTCAGTTCAGATGGTGGTTGAAACTCAAAGGATTTAAGCTGGAATCTAAGATATACTTTTATAGGAACTTTTCAACAATATGTTGCTAAAACTACCAACGTAACAATTTTTTTTTTATTTTAATTGGAAGGATATTGCAATTGATGTAATTAACAGCTCGCACTCATCTTCGTCCTTAGATTAGTGTAACTGTAGTTATTGTTGTTGTATATTGTTTAAGTTTTTATTATGATTGCATTGTTATTGCTTTTGTTATTTATCGTATATTCAGTTGCTTTACGTAAGAACACTTTTGCGCCCTCAAGGTTCGCTGTGTTTAATGCAGTTGAAGATTAAGTTAAATAAGTCCCGATAGTTCAGTTATTGTAATGACTTCAGTCCACGTGAAATATCCTTGAAATCTTTGATATCAATATTTCATAAAAATTAGATGTTGTAACTTTGAATGAACTCTTTTTTAAGAAGAAGTAACAACTCAGAAAAGGGCCAACTATTTTTATGTGCCACCTTATTTGTGTAAGGGATATTGTAGAAAGGACAGATGGTGAAAGTGTGAAACATTAAATAATTATTTTACAACTTCGTTATTAGGCGTTTTGTTAATTTTTAGAACAGTTTTGCAGCGCTTTGCTGACAATCAGTCATCAAACATAGATTTGTATTAAGCTGTATATATTAGCAACATAATTTGTAGTTGAAATGATCCTTCAATTTTTTTTAAATTATATTTATATTCCTTAAATAGACTTTCAGTTTAAGTAGTTATGCTTCACTTTTTATTATATTTTCTTATTTGCAATAGACTTTGTTATCACTAAATTTAAATTTTTATTGTATGTACCCATATGTGCCAGCTTAAGTTAAGTTCAAAACGCCGCCCGATAGCCGACGAACCAGAGGCGTAACAACAAATGAATGCGTGACCTTCACTTGAGTCCACTGAAATATTTCTTTCTCCGCTTGTAGGCTATATAAGTAATATATAAGCTATAATACCAACGAAAGATGTCGTTGGGAAGTACATTAGCATACACCAGTATCAATTGCTGTTGGTATAGTTCAGTGACCAGTGATATTCCTTGGTCACTTAAACAGTCCAACAACAGCAAATACAATGGAATTCTAATGTATATCTGAAAAATGCTGAATGTTATCATGTCGTTCTCGGTCGTCATTGGCTTTGTAGTCAACTCGCTTAGCTACTTGACCCAACAGCATCCTCAAATATTAAATATTATGATTTTGCCTCGCTTAGTTAATAAAATAAAACACATAAAATTTTTCTCTGCTTACTTTTTTGAAATCAAAAGGTTTAAATATATAAAATATTTAAATAAAAACTTTCAAGGATGTGGAAATATCAATTTCTGATGAATAATTTTTCTGAAATTTAATGTTTGGGCGAGCCGTTGGACACTACGAATATTTATATTCTAGAGATCATTTCCTTTCATTTGGCATCAATCAATAATGCTATAAATTTTAAATATTGATACTAAAATAATATTTTATATGAAAAGTATAAAAGAAGAGAGAATGAAAAAAATGAGTACCCAGTTTTACTACATTTGATCTGTAGATTAAAGGATATATGGGTTATATAATAAAAGGATTGCTAATTTATGTCACACGGTGTAATCAAAAAGCAACGGTGGAAAATTATATATTTTTCGTATTCTTTGCCTGGCCATCCCGGAAACTACAGGGATATTTTGAAAAAGTTATATAACCAATACAAAAACAAAACTTTATAAAAAAGAAGCAATATCCTTTTCTTTATATCATCACTATCAAAACCATCAACATGTATGTAATATTTTTCATATAATAACAACAATAAAAACAAACAAAAACCGTATAGTTGTACGTTTGTGATATTATATGACACATGAATGAAAAAATGAATGAGTAAGTGAAATGCGAACCCACAAGCAAATCACCACATTCCGACTCTTCAGACAAGCTCATGAAATTTCTGTTATTTTTGCAATAAATTCATACAAACATTTTGGGGTTTTCATGATTTCTATAAAAAATGTATAAGCGTGTGTTGGTAACACATTCGTCAGTTGCTAACCTGCGTGTGGTGTAGTGTGTGTATAAGTAATATGAAAGGATGTTACTGCATTTGTGTGTATGAAGTATCCCTTCCGCTTTTATGTGTATGTATGCATGTATATATTTTTTATTATTATTATTATTGGTATTGTTGTTTATAGAGTTATTATATTTTCGATTTCCGCAGTTGATAAAAAATTCATTTTCCAGGTTAAATAAATTTTTGTTTCTGCAAAGCCGAACCAACGAAGATCAGCCAGACGGCGAACGATTAAAATTGTATAAATTTTAGTTTAATATGCCGCACGGTGGGACATTTTGCGAGGAGACGCACAGTGGCTGAAAATCGTTTTTCATTGGCCAAAATTCTGTAACTTTTGAACCGATCAAAATATTGAAGTAATGTTTATTTTATTGGATAGATATTTAGTTCAGCTTGACTCAGTTTAAATTTCATTAAAATTGATTAAGGACTTTTTAAGGAATTCTAGGTCAAAGTTGAACTTTTGAATTTTTTTACTTTTAGAGTGAAATATGGGTTTATTATTTTTTTATTTATTAAAAAATTGAATATTTGGAAATTAATAATAATTATAAATATTTTTTGTAATAATGGAATTTTTTTAATGTTACACTTAAAAAAAATTTTACACTGAAAAAAATAGTAAAATCAACTGGAGATTTTGCTATTACAGAAAAATTGAAAATTTTTTGCTGACAAATTTGCAAATTTGTTTACACTCAAAGAATAGTTACACTTAAAAAAACACGTTAATAATATTATCTAAAAATATTACTATTACTACAGAAATATTTATTATTTTTTGCTGTCAAATTTGATAATTTTAAAAACATTTTAAAAATAAAAACTGCATTAACTTTTAATAGCATTTGCAACAATGGTAGGTTCTGTTTATTATTATTTTTTACTAATATTATGTTTTTCGTACTTAAATAACAATGAAAGGCAATTATAATTATTATTCATTTGACTCAAATATTGATTGCAAATATTCCATATTTTGTTCTGTGCTATTTCTGTTCTTTAGTAGTTTTTTGGCTTCTTCATCTAAATCCCGATGTTCCACTTTCCATTGATTTCGAATACTGGAGATGAACGGATCTGATGTTGCCAATAATATATTAAATAGATCTTCATTTGTTGAATTTCTTGAAATTTTTCTAGTATTGTGCTCTCTATAAAATCTGTAATCCTTGTTCCTTTTTTCCTGAGCCTCCTCTAATAGATCTCCAAGTGGCACCAAATGATATTTATTGACATCTTCTCCACGATAAAGGATTTTGTTAACTTTTGCAGACATATTTCTCCATGGGTAGTTGGTTGTATATATTTTTGCAGTTTCCTTAGCATAATCTCCAAATTTTCTAGAGTCAATTTCTTCATTGCACGCAAGTACTTCTAGGATTATTTTAAATCTGAAAATAAGGTTAAAATCCACTCCTGTTATTTCAGATGCTGTTTCTGGATCTGAAAAGAATCTTCTTGCGGTATTGCCATCATTTGTATTGCCTAAACCTTGTTTTGGCTGATCTATAATCAATCCAAATTTGCGAAATTCATCTAGAACATGTTTCTTTTTTGAACTTCTTAACTCTTTGTTGGTTTCGTTGTTTCTTATTGATCCTGAAGACCCGAAATCCAAATCATAGCTGATTTTTAGTATGTGTTCCATAAGTCGTATTCTTGCATGTAGTGGTGATAATCCAAATTCATATGCATCGGTATTATCTAATGATTTTGTCGGGACTTGGTTTAATTGGGTTGATGTTGCTTGGCATATAATGCAGCTGGATGCAGCCTTCGTGCTAGTCAAAGCCTGACCTACTTTTCCATCTATCATTGTCAGCACTAATTGGTAGCTTACTTCAATTTGCTGCCCATCCAACTGTAATTGTAATGGCTGTAGTGTTGCAATTTGGGTCTTGATATCACTAACTTCTTTGTTAATGGCATCATGAGTTTCTTTTTTGAATTCAAATTTGATTGGCCTGCAGTATTTCGTAGAAGATGGTGTCTCATTTTTCCAAATATTCATTGTTTGCGTTGTACTAGTCGAAGGCTCTGAATCTTCCAAAATCTTTTTCAATCGCAATGGTACAAATGATACCATGAACATATCTGAGTCCGATATATTTTCACATACAGCTTGTTTGTATTGTTTTTGTCCCGAAGAACCATCACATCCCCATTTACAAAAAAGAATTAACTTTGTGTTTCCACATTTCTTTAACTCATTTCCTGTTATTGATTGTAGCAAGCGTTCGGCTGTGTGATCAAGTAGAGATTGTAGTTGTACCTCTGCCGAAATTGGTGTGATTGTAATAGTGTCCTTTGATGGCAAACAGTCCATTTTAGCAGCGGTTATGTGATGATATGCTGGATACATATTTGAGCCTTTTTCAATCGCACGCAGTCTGAGCTTAATATATTGCTGTTTTGTTAATATCAAATCCAGAAATAATGCTAATGCCTCCTCATTTGTGTACTGTATTACATCACTCGGAGTTGGTATACTTTTAAGAATCCGTTTTGTTCTCACTGGACTAGCTTTAACAACTTTTTCAATGATATCCACTTTTGTTAATTGGTTCTGTGATCGTAATTGATGTAGGAAAGATTCTTTTATATTTGTACAACCAATTGCATCGTTAATATCTTTAAGTTTCCGCCTCTTAGATCTATCGCTGCAGTTGCCCATTAATGATTTGCGTGGTCTTCCAGCCTTATCTTGCTTTGCTGTTTCTGCAGCGACAGTAAGTTGGCCCTCTAACCAGTTTGCACTTTTTATATAAAACTTTTGTTTACTGTAGCGAACTTCTTTGTAGCGTTTTTTTAGTGCTTTGACGAAATTAGATAATTCCTCTTCCATTTCGGTGCTACACGAATTTAAGTTTAATTTTATTTTAACGTAACTAAGAACATCTTCCTGGTTTTTGTTTCTAAAATACTCTTCCGCCAGTTCTTTATAACTGAAGCTCTTCATATTTTTCTGAATATTTTTATTTGCGTCTGTTATGTTTAATCCGTACACTTAGAGGATTAACTGAGTAATCCCTTATCGAATCCGTAGTTTTATACATTTTTAGATACATGTTATTCACACATTGATCTTTAATTTCATAGCAGGTAGTGCTTAAATTGCACAAAACTGCACATGTTGTCCAGACCTTAATATCAGGTAAAACTAATTAGTATCTCGCCAATATTTGTTGTTGTTGTTGGGTTGTTTTTTTATTTTTAGTGGTTTAATGTCCCGATTATTGTTAAAAATTGCTTATGACTTTGGTTGACCCTAACATTTGATAACAGGTAAATTTAGAAACAGATCATATGTTTACTGTAGAATTTTGTGATAATTTGTGATAATTTTATGACTTATTTTTTGCTGATCAAAACAAAGCCATTAAACCCTTTCGCAGGTATTATATTTAATTTTTTTAGTTTTACGTAGTCTAAAGTAAAAACATAAACTTTTAGGCAAAAAAGTGAAAATTATATACACCATTGTATACGAGTACTTTGGAGTAATTTCATTAAAATGAAAAAAGTGTTCTACACACGGCTCGTCACGGGTGCAAAAGTATATATAGCGGTAAAGAGGACACTTTCACCTTTCTCCGGGTGGTATACATTTCTTGTTCCCTTTTGTTCCCTAGAAGTTCTATTCTACTAAAGTTTAAATTTGAGAAAAATATAGTAGTTTCATAAATATTCCGTAACGCCCTTAATATTAAACGCTAGAGCTCTGACCACTTACAAAAACTAAAGACTATAATCCTACCAACATTATAAAAAAGACCGCAGGCCATTATCGATGATAGCTTGCGAGTAGTAATCATTTATTTTTGATAAAAAACAACAGAAAAACACCTTTTTCTGAAATTACAAAAAACCGTTGAGTTTGACAGCATGCCACGCTCACAATTATCAATAGTTTAACCTAATTTTTTGGCTACCTTAATCTGGATATATTAGCTGCAAAAGGGCGTAAAAATTTTAAAAATCGGTGACAAAAAAAAATTTGACTTTTGGCCAATGAAAAACGATTTTCAGCCACAGTGAGACGTTCCAAAGTGCTTATGGACTTTTTTTGATAGAATTAAACTGTTTTTATACAGTATATTTAATTTCAAAATATTTACCAGCATTAATAGGAATAGTAAAATACATTTGTGTTGATTTTTACACCACATATCTAGAAGTAATAATCAAAAACTAGCTCAGGATACTTCCCAGTATTCGCCTGACCGTTTGTACCTCCAAAAATGCTTCTGCTAATGTTGTAACATATCTGGAGGTGGCGATAGAATAATACACTAAAGTTTGTTGTGTTCTTTTTTGTTTGAATAGGAAACTCATTATTAAGAATTGATTTAAAAATTGGTTTACGATTTCATGTAGCCTTCATAAAAATGCTACGCCGCAGCATTAATTTAAGTGTGATCAAACATTATTTACACACGCAGAGAAAAGTTATAGTAAGAAATGATCGAGACAACAATATTATGATTATGGCAAAAACAACGCAGATGTAGCAAGAAATATATTGGTGCTTTAAAAATACCTATAGTTGCGACAAACAAGTCCTTGTTTGTATTTTATAATTTAATAATTACCATCCACTACAGCTGTAACATAATTGGACTACAAACAAATTTTTGTTAATACACAAAAATAGTTTTGTGTGTTTTTGTAATAAAATTGTGACTAATGGTGTTTTCTTTTCTACAAACAAATGCAATATTTGGTGTTCGTTCCTTATAAATCTTTTGATCTGTAAAAGGGTAGATTGTTTTATTCTAAAAAACTTCACGCTTACGCCCCATATAAGTCGATACTGTTGATAGAACCCTGAAAAACAGTTGACTTATGGTTTTAGGCAGTGTTACCAGAAGAAGTTAAATCGCAAAAACTTCGGGCCGATAAATCGACAATTTGGCAGTTGTATTTTCCTGTTAATATCGTTTATGAAAATAAACTAAAAAAATTGTTAACCTTTTTAAACCATTTTAAAGAAAAAGAGTTAAAAATATTGTTACTGCTGCATCCATTGTATGAGCAGAAATGACAATCACTCAATTATTGGATTCATCATCATCATCTGATGTTGAAGATTTGTTAAAGTTATTTAAATAAACTGGAGGTTTGTTATTCATTTTTTATTTCTCTTTATGTATTTTTAATCTTTATTTTAAAATAAATACTGTTTTATTTTATAATAATTATTGCATATAATATTGTTATTTCTTTATTTGAAATTCCTTTCTAATACGAGTATTTTATAGAAAAAACTTAGCTGTCAGCTTTTAAAAACAGGGCGTTCCACTTTTTCAAAAAATTATATTTTATGAAATAAAAAATTGCATTATTACAGGTTGGGAATATCTTTTACACGTGCACCTCTTACACTGGGTCTTCACGTAGCAATATCCATTACGGAAATTGCCAAAACTGATTGCGTTCATTAAAATTGTTAGTTGTGGACCGCGATTGCCATAACTGACAATCTATTGCGCAATGATTGCTGAGGTAATTGCTTGAGCAATTATTGCCTAACAATCTGCTGTCATTTCTCTTTTCTGTAGTCAGTACATTTGCGAATTTAAATTTAGGAAACTAAAAACTGCATATTTATTTAAAAAAAATTCCTAATGGGGTGGAAAACCGAAGAAATATTCAAAATAATAAACTTTTATCAACAATTCCCATCTTTATGTATAAAAATTATAGCATATTTATACAATTTCTCACCATGAAAATTTTGAATTTGTGACGAAGTTATTTTACGTGTTCTCCACCTAAAAGCAATCAGCAATCGAACTATCAAAACTCTGCTGACGTTTTTACTTGTTCTCAGCAATGAAATTGCTACGTGAAGACGCAGTGTAAGGAAGGTGAAATTTTTTATGTAGAAAAGAAAACACCATAAGTCTCATGCTTATATGCATTCACTTCATTTATGTACCACATTAATTTCATATACTTCATACGTTTTATATAGTAAAAAACGCCATTTGGAAGCGATTTTTTAAAGTCAGTCAGACTTATGAAAAATTTTCCTGTGAATGAATCATGCGATCGTGTAGGATAGTGAATCAGAGCCTTAGGAACGGTAAATTTGTGCAACCTGTTTGCAAATTATTGCAACAGTAAATAAAATGTTGCCGCAATTGTAGAAATGTATAGCAAATAGCACTGTCACTTGCTAGCAAAAATAAACTTAAAAAATGAAATATATGATGCTAAGTGATGCTTTTTGGACGCTAAACTTTCGTTATTGTGCTGCATTAAAAATAGGGGGTACGTTTACTTTCAATTAAATGCATATTTTTTTGTTACTTATGAACTTATTTATATTCTTTGTTGAACTAACATCCCAAATTATATTTAACAAATAATAAACAATAAAGAAAAACTTTCACGAAATAATAAATTTTAATAAACTTACAGAATGTTATTTCTCATACCCAGCAAACACACAAACTTAAACTCGAATTGACAATGATTTGCTCTCAAACTCGTATCTAAATGGATGAACCTTTGAAAATGGTTTCAAAATAACTTGAAAATTTTAAAATTAATTAAATTCAAATGCGACTTTATGCAGATTATTATTCTTAGCCATAACTAATTAAATAAAAAAAATATTTTGTGATTTGTTTAAAAAAAAGTATTAATACTTTTTAATTAATTTAATTAATTTTAATTTAATTAATTAATTAATTAATATCTAATCTGATTATTTTTCGAACTAAATTGTTTGTATATGTATGTAACATGCATTAGTATAAAGTTTAACAATAATTTGATAATATCAATTGATACCAAATTGAAAATGTGTTATTCGACAAAGATTTACTTTCGTAGTAAAAAAAAATTAAAATTTTTTTATTTTGAAGCAAGCACGAATTCATAACAGGTGGACTTGATATTGCAGCTGATAATTGTTTTTTAGTTTTATTCATGGCGAACTATAGTTGGATGTCAAAATTTATTTATTTCTTTTGTTTACATTCAAGTTGAAAATTTTTATTTAAAAATTTAATTGTGAAAAAAAGAAAAATTAAACGAAAATTGAAATAAAAAAATAAAAAAGAGTGTTAATAAAACTAATTTCCAATTTAGCACCCACAGCACTGGCCATAAAAGCATTGATACTGTTTCTCAATGGAATTTTGATGTGTAATTCCATCCGTGGAAATTTTTTTGGGTGTGTGGTGATGCAACCACCGGCATTAGGGATGGCAGAAGCCAATAATTGATCAGCGGATCCTTAAAACATTTCCACACAAGAGATTTCTTCAACAAAATAATATTTGTTAAATATTGCAAGGGATTTAAAAAAAACCCTTAAAAAACAAAACTTTTTGAAATAATAAACATTTTCAATATTTTATTTTTTCGCCTCATTCAAATATTTTTGACAATTTACTTTGATTTTACAAAAACAAAATGCTTGTGGTTTCGCCTTGATTTGAAGTGAACTTTAAGAAAGTGTCGTGCGAAAAATATGCTCAAAGTAGAATTGAAACACAATTTTTTTGTTTTTTAATACGGCAGTTTTTCTCTAATGCACTTACTTTACATTAAATCATAATTAAATCTCAAATTGTTGTCTATGTTTGAAAAAGTATTAAAAGTAACGTTTGATATCATATGACGAAACCAACGCTTTTCAAATGTGTAGCTTTGTGTTTGTTGGGATATTGTCGCTTATTGCCGTCCGGTATTTGTTGAATTTTTTGTCGGAAGAACAAAAAATGGTAAAAAACATAAAACCACGTTTTTCATATTATTTTTTTGTCATGTAAATTCATATTATTCAGTTGTTGTCCTTATTGTTATCATTGTTAAATGTTAACCTACATATACATATAAACAAACGAGTCCTTGTAAAGTTTTTTTAATATCATGTTTTTCTTTTGAGACAGTTTGTTTGGGTATGTATCTGTGTATGTACGTTCCTTTTTGAGTAAATTTGCCTGTGTTTGTTGGCAGTTTAAATCGCAATTTATGTTTTTAGTTGTTGGTGGCATAAATTCATTTCGTAGTGTGTTTCTTTGGAACAAGTAATAACAATAAAAGGAACGTTAACAATACTCTTCATATTTATGTATTGCAAATCTACATACACAAATACACACATTATTTATACATTTAATTGCTACAAATATACTTGCATCCATTAAAGAGAACAAACATAATGTACACTCTGTTGGTCATCAGATCGTGCAACTTTTTTTTATTATAATTTAAAATATTTCTTTTTAAGCAGTGAAATCAAAAAAATTTCTTCACAAGTAATTAAAGCTCAAAACTGTGTCAAAGCCTTCAAGAAAACACAGTCATAACGCTCCTTATATGCAACATAGTCACAGGTCAAAAACAAATATTTTGTGTATACTTTGCGAAAGGTTTTTCTTAATATCCCCTGTTCATGTAAAAACTTGTCAAAATATCCCAATCTAAAACTATGACCCGCTGATTAGCGTAAAGAAAATTTTGGCATTGTTTTTGGATTGTGAATTAAAATGTAATTCTCGCCTTGAATATTTAATAACTAAAGATGCATCCGATACCGATATATCGGCGATGATGAACACCGTTCACATGATTGGCATGTGTTAAGACATTTTCGATTTCACTCCTTATTTTGTTGAGTTGAGCTCAAGCTTGAATACTGTACTCGTATGTGGTCAGGTGGGTTTTAATTACTCAAAGGTATAATTAATTATGTTATCTAAACAAGACAGTGTCAGTTATCGCCTTTATATTATGTTAGATTTTTTTAATTGCACTTGATATGACACAGTCATTCATATTCATTATGACAGACAATGTTGGTGGGAAAACAAAATTAAATTTTAAACCATATTAAAAAGAAAACGAAAATTTGAAATAAAATGAGAAGCAAGCCCATGCATAAACATAATTAATGGGGTTTGTTTCAAGATATTCTTTCATGAAGTTCCGCTTCTTTGTTAATTATGGTTTTTAAGTGGGCGTTTAAAGGGGTGTGTTTGGAGACAAAATATTTAGCCCACAATTCAACAATGCTCTTGATATACACACATACACATACTTTTTTTTACTTCTCATTAAAACGTATTAGAGATATTTTTATTTTATCATTGTCATTATTTGAAAAATAATATTGTTTTATTCGTATTCATGTTTAATGTTTTTGTCAAATTCATTTAATGTGGGTTCATTATGGATTACGGTATTTATTAGGGGCACTACAAAAGGCGTTTCCAATATATTCTACTAACATCAACATTTTGAAAAATTATTTTGTATATTGTTTTTTTTTCAACTGCATAAACGGATAAACTTTTCAAATTCTTCTTCAGAAAACTTGTAAAATGTCGTCTTCATCTTTTAGAAGTTTAAAAAGTGCATTGCTTTTTCAGAGGTACCGAGTTTTATTTAATTTTTTTTAATTTAACGTGTTTTATTTTATGTTGCAGATTTTAAAGTTTTTTTGTTGGATTACAAATTAAAATAATTTATCTTATTATATTAATAGGCAAGAAAAATTATTTTACTCTTTTTTCTCCTTTTTTTACCAATTTTTCTTCATTCTTTTACCAAATAATAGATATTGTTGGGCTTGAGTGACCCGACTATATATTATTTGAATCAGTTCATTATTAAAGGAGTAAAAGCCTTCTATAGTTAAGAGTATTTGCACATGTATATGAGTACATATGAGTCAAATGAGTGAACCTTCACACATGAAAACAATTGTGCTGGCATAACATGCCAGCTTGAAGGTGAGACCGGATTTTCGTTTGCGTAAAGTTTCAACCGGCTACAACCCGGCATTAGCAGCACGAAACCAATACATACACAATTAAAAAAAGTCAAATGAATACCAAAAGGACTAATACACACAAAAGCTGTGTAAACGTATACATTTCATATCAGATGAATAATCATTCCGTGTGTTATGAACAGAAAAGAAATTGTGGGCTTAAAAATTGTTCTCGTGTGTGAAGGCTCAGTGAAATTGAAAAAGAGATCACAACTGAAAGAGATGATAATTATAAATGGATGTACATGTTCATTACGTATGGATGTGTTAGCTTCAAGCAAAATAAATGTGCGTGTTTGTATGCAGTTTTATTCCGCTAATTGTTTTTTCTGCGAGGGGGGAATCGCGGACGAATTTCGACCATTAAGCGAACTCTAGCAATAATAATTGTACTAAAGTTCTTGGTAAAGGAACCGTAATTAAAAATATTATAATAAACCATAAAATCATTTCTTTAAATTTCGACTTTTCGTTAATCAGAATTTTATTTCTTTGATGCAATTTTCTTTAGAACTTTTTTTGAAAAAATAAATTTACTGCTGCAAATGAAATCCTAGTTGATCAGACATCTTTCCAACATTCTTGCAAAAGTTGCAGAGAGCTAATTTGGGCTCATCATTAATCCCTGTTGCAAATTGTCAAAATAAAATCTTCTCCTCAAAAGTATTCCGAACAATTTGCATTTTTGGTGTTTACGAGCATTTTTTAACTTTTATTTTCATTATTTTTTAAAACACACAAGCTACGAAGCCTGTTTGGCTTATCTACGGCAACAGTCAGAGTCTAGGCAGAAATTGAACTGCGACCTCCAGTCTAGTACACTATTCACTACTCTATGGGGTTCTCCTCTCTTTGGGTGAAACGTATTCGAACACTGTTTGTTTGTTCAAACTTCAGAAATGGGTTTATTTATTTAAAAATATTCTCTTAAATATTTTAAGTTTTTGAGACCCTAATTTTCGAGCCACAGAGGCTGCCAAATAAAAAAAATCATTTACATTCCTACCAAGAAACTTACCTTAACCTTTTTTCTTCCAAATCATTTCAAGATTATGTTTTAATGTATTTAGATTTAATTTGCCTGGCATCCACAAAGTACTTTTTCTCTACCTCTAGCGGAGCCGCCCTATTGTACACATGATACACTTGGTTTGTTACCTGCCATTTTCTGTGTACGTGTGTGTATGTTCTTTGTGAATTTATAATTTCGTTTGCTTAAAAATGTATGTTACATTTAAATCTATTAAACTGTAATAACAAATACCTAAACATACAAACAATTCAATCCACTCGCCCCACAACGGAGTGACACAATCACGCATGATTTACATAATATATTATATATCATGATGTTTTCTTATTTTAATTGTTATTTTATTATACATTAAAAATACATAAACTCACACACAAAAATTTACTCATAAATTATTTTACATATGGCTGTTTTAACAAGGATACATTTGTACCTTTTTTGTATCATATTCTATATGATTTAAGTAATACCAGGATCTACCGCTTTCCTTCCCCCCATTTTAAAACAATGTGTTGGTGCTAATGAATGCGGTATTATGTTTTTAATGACACTTTTGTTGTAATTGTTTTTGGTGTCGTGCAAAATATGTGTATTAGATTTCCAAAAATTTCCACTTTAGATAATCAAGGGTGTTACTTTGAATTCATTAAATATTTTAATTATGAAACAAACGCTCATTAAACTTGCAAATCAGTTCTGACTAATTTTGACAAGTTTGCACTGCACTCTCTTTTAGTGAGTTTGGTGGGGTTTCAGGGTAATGAGCACTTTAAAATATATTAGAAATATTTGTAATATTTTCGTGCTTTACAATTTAATTCACTCAAAGGACTAATAATGATATTTATAACATTTTCATAGCAATTCAATGAACAATTTTTGTCAGGCTAAAGTTTTTTTGGAACCGTGGCCTGGAGCACGGTAAATAGATACATATATTCGTTTTAATAATATCATGTTGTATCAACAATAAAATAATATTTACTCAAAAAGAAATTGTTATAGAAATACGCGATCAATTTGAAAAAATTCAATGTAATTCAGTCCCTTCGGTATTTTAAAGTTTTAAGAATGGCATGTTGTTGTTAAGCTTTTGTACACTATAATTTGAAATATTTTTATATTATTGTGTTCGGATGAATGCTAATGGGGATAGTGAAACGTAGTGACTATACAGCCTATCTTACCCAAATGGCAGCGTAACCTGCCCATAACAAACGAGGCTCTGTCGTCCAAAGTTGGGTGGTATAACCATAAGGATGTAGTAACAAAATCCACTGCCCTTTGCCTGCCTAGAGGCGTTGCTGGCTGCCCCATCTCCGGGATCGGGTGCATTTTCCAAGTCAGTCCTTCTTCTTTAACCAAACATGATTACCGAAACAATATCTACAAGAAAAATACGGCCCTATGGTCCTTGCAGGAGTAAGAGGAACGAATATATATGTATGTATATGTATACTATTGTGTTCGATTGAAAAAAGGATTAGTTGAAGATTTTTGGAAGTAGCTTACTCCCAGTAAGGTACACACAGAAAAAAAACCCAATATACAATCAACATGAAGAAATGTTGATAACAAGCCATTGTTAATATGTGGAAAAAATCCAATTGAATTTACTTTTAACATTGTTTTAAGTTAAATCAATGGTTAAAATTATTAATTATGTTGATTTAAAATTGATCACATTGAAATAACATTTTACATTTTAAATTTTACATTTTACAGAGTTAAAATAACATCAATCAATGTTTAATTTTATAAATTCCGTTTTTGAAGTAATAATTACAGTTTTTCATGTAAAATTTACATTGCATATAGTTAAAACATGATGAACTATTGTAAAATCAACATTAAAATGACATTGGAATACTTTGAAAAAACTTTTGTCAATTTTAAATATTAACAAACGTTGGCTTATGTTAAATCAACACGTTGAAAATCAATGTTAAAAAAACATGAAACATGTTGAAAGAACGTGAAACATGTTGAAATGAAATTAATTCATGATAAGAGAGAGAAAATTAAAAAAGTACCGCTACTTTACAGCATCAAAGAAACAGCCAGTTTCATTCTATCGCAGCTTTACTACGTATCAGAAGTGCAGTGTTATAAATTTTAAGTGAAATCTATTCTATATTATGTCTGCAGCTAACAATGATAATATGAATTTAAGAAAGTTTGTGGAAAATTTAGCAACCGCGGGAGAAAATATTAATATTGTTAGGGATGAAATATTTTGGTAAACATTCCAGTTGTCCATGTTTCTCCAATTAATAATCGTAAAATATATTTAAGAAACAAATATTTGCATATGTATGTGTTTATAAATGAATAAAGATAAAAAATAATAAACTGCTTTTTACTAACTACCTGTTCCATTGTTATACAACATTGAGTAAATGTTATTTTAATATAGGAACCATGTTGAATTAAAATGGAATTTCTTGTATTTTAACATATTTTCATGTTATTTCAATATGGCTGTAATCTTAATTCTAAATGGCTTAATAGTTGATTCGACATTAAATTTATTTTGATTCAACATGAAATTCATGTTCTTATAAATTTTCTTAATATTATTTCAATAAGGATCTTAAAGATATTTTGACATGACAATTGGCGTACAATGTCAATTCAACATGATAACTAGTTGTTTTAAAAATGATAACTATAACTTTTATTTTACTTTAATATCATGTTAAATTAACATAAAACAATTATAAAGCAAAATTGCTAACAAAACTAGTTGAATCAACCTTGTTTTAGTTGATTTTACAATGATTTTTTTCTTTGTGTAATAGTAAACATTTGTATACACGTACGTGCATAAAGTTTCTATATGAAAAATCTGAAATTTGAATGAACCTCTGTTACTTTGAGCTCCGGATTATTTGAACTTTTCTTTGGGTCTCTTGAGTTTGAAATTATCGAGAGTCGACTGTATAATTATCATGGTGAAGTGTATAAAAGAAAATATGTTTAAAAGCGATTTACTGAGTTATTCTAAAACACAGATTTACCCAAAATCTTATAAAGATAAACAACACTTTTGACAAAACTGTCTCATATTAAAATTTGTTTTTCATATTCCTTTTATATTTTAATTTAAAGTAGGAAAATACAGGATTTATGAAAATATTGTGTTATTTCATATTTTTCAGATCTTTCAGTATTTAAAGCGTACAAACATGTGCGTATATATACATTAGAACGCATTGGAATATCCTTTTCTAAATAAGTGTGTGAGTTTGTGTGTGTGTCAGTAACTGCGTCTAGTAAGATTTGTATCTGTAGTTTCAAATGTTTTTGAATTTCATGTTTATTTAGTTGTAATTTAATGTTTCAGTAATTTTATTGGGATTTTGCTTTTAGTTTCTTTTACAACATCTTAGCAGCAACAAAACATATACACATCTCTACTCACAGTCACTTGCTACACAAACAATAATAATTCAACTACAACTGCTGTACTAAATATAGTAGTACAAATGTATGATAAAGAGAGCTGCAATGACTTAAAAGGTACTTTTTTGTACTATTATTCATATAGCTGACATTTATTTCTACTACTTAAGTAACACACTGTCCATCTCACTTTCAATGTTTCCATACCTGATGAAACCATGTTTGCAGCCACTTCCGAAAATTTTCATTCATCCAAAAAATCCTCTTCATAGATTTTTACGGAATGAATTGTGTTATTTTTTCAAATATTCCTTAATATATATTTCAGTATTAGAGAAGTCTGTGGAAAATTGGATTTCTGAATCAAAATAGATTTCGAGAAAGAGCAAACTTAAATTAACTTCTTTAAAAAAGACAAATATTTTGAAAAAGTAATAAATCTTAAAATGTACATTTTTAAAAATAACAATATTCCATGAGAAGTTATATTTTATATTTAGAAAAAAATATTGGTAAATTTATTAATGTAATTCCATACATAAAAACATATGTATGTTGAAAAAATATGCTTTAGCTAAAGAGTATCCTTAGAAGTGCCTTTTGAGATAAAAGAACAACAACAGAAACAAAATCCTTAAAAATGTTCTTTAAAAAGTCCTGTTTACTTTTAAATTATCCCAGATCGATGTGCTATTTTTATTTC
The DNA here is from genome assembly GCA_956483585.1 of Gymnocheta viridis. Taxonomy (NCBI): domain Eukaryota; kingdom Metazoa; phylum Arthropoda; class Insecta; order Diptera; family Tachinidae; genus Gymnocheta; species Gymnocheta viridis. The sequence continues at coordinate 11,244,227 of OY101440.1, forward strand.
ACATTTATGCTCCTCAGTATGTAAGTTGCTGCTCTTGTGTATTCGTGTCAGAGTGTGTGTGTGTATGTGTGTGCAGTTGAATTTGTTTGCCTACAAAGTATCTGTGCTGTTATTACATTTTAAATATGTATTTATTAGTCTGCTTTAAAACATGACATTTGTTTTTTAAGAACAATTGCTGTTGTTCTTGTTGTGTTATACTATATATTCTATTTCCTTTTTCTATTTCTTGTACAACTTCTATTCCTTGTATAATTGTATGTATGCATTGTATGTGAGCATGTTTATGCTTTTATATGAATGTGTTCAAGCGTTTGACATTGTATTAGAATGTAGATTACGATAACATAAATACTCAGGCGTACAAACGTAAATAATTACAAATTTATGACTGCCACGAATGGTTTTTATAGTCGAAATAATAATTCGGTACAGTAAGCGGTGAAAATTATTTATCAGTTTGCTATCAGGTTAACATATGTAATTAATTTATGAAGAAAGTCTTGACAACTTCAAGGACGATTAAATAAAAAATAACCTCCATTCTAGTGATCGCATATGATTAATATGGTAATTTTAAATAACATTTTGGTCTGCTTTTTAAGTAATATGATCTGTTACGACTCTTGAATGTTTTTAATTATGTATATGAAAGAGTCCAAGAGTTCCATTGTCGAAATCACATGCTGCCTAGCCTAATCTAGGATAATTTTTATATTAATATGTTCTGCTACTTCAATGCACGATTAGATGTGAACTCATTTGATTTGACCTTTGACTTCAATTAAATACACTGTAAGCAATTTAGTTCTCTTAAATCGTGGGACGTAGAAGCTGCTAGGCAGCAATAGCTGGAATATCAAGTCGCACTGCTTCGCTCCTATCTTTTGAATGAACCTCCTCTATCAGATGGAACATTATTCCTAAAGCGGAAAATTGAAAATGTTGATGTTTCCGATTTCCGTAATATTTGACTATGCTATATATTTCCTCGATCCAGATATAAAATATGTCTATATATTTGGGTCTTGGTACTTAATTTTATAAGGTTCAAAAAGAATAAATAAAGTAATAGAGTTTACACTATATTTTTAGAAAAGGAACATCAATAAATTTTTTCTAATTTTTAATTTAAAATTTCTTCCTTTACAAAAATAACGTATATTGTATAGATAACTCTTACCATTTTCATCATAGTTCCGAAATTCGTCCAGGAGCTAGAGGAACTCGAAATCACAAGTATGCGGTACTTCGAATCTTATAATCCCGTTAATTCGTAGTCGTAAGGGTCGAACCATTTATTACGAAAAAAATTGGAGATTCAAAATAACGAGATTTCGATTTCGAACTTTTCAATTAGAATAAAAAAAAAGAAGCAATACAAACAAAAACACTTTTACATTTATCATACTGCCTTACAATCAGGGCTGCCAATGATATTTTTAGAAAAATCGACAAATTTTGTAAATAAAATCGTGATAATCGTCAGTATTTGAAAAAAATTCGTCAATCAAAAATCTTCTGTTTTATACAACAATCTTTCATTTAAACATTAACAATTCAAGAGATTTATTAATAACAACAAAAACTTTAAACATTTTATTCAACTCAAAGCAAGATTTGAAGAGATTTTGTGTCGAAACAGGTTATATACGAGTACTTTCCAAAATAAGCGTTAAATGTTTCTATTTTAATTTAAATAGAAATTCATAGAATATACTATTATACAGTTTTTCATAAACTTGCAATTCATGTGTAGTCGAATTAATTTTTTTACTTATACGATTTTACAAAATAAAAATACTATACATACGAGTATGTACATCTGTTATGTTTTCTTATATTCTTTGTAATGCTAACATTGTAACCTTCAGAGGAATTCATTTTTGAATAATCTTTTGAAAAAAGAATCCCCTCAAGGGTTCCTGTTTCCAATGAATTTCTTATCTTGGTTTTATTAAGATTAATTTTGATAATTTAGAAAAACAAGTTTATCATTTGGTAGATTAATTGACTATCCTCTTATCCAAAATACTAGTATATCTACATTAATGCGCTGTCTCCGAAATCAAAAAATATAAGTTCTCTTATTTCAAGCTCAATATCTTGATATTTTTTTAGAGACTAGATTAGGAAAACCTTTTAATCACAGATGGTGTAAATTTAATTACATTAAATGAAATTATTTAATCATCAAATATTTTTTTTTGATTTGGTAACTCAATTCCACGTAAAATGATACACAATTATCAATAAATTGATTGAAAGTTTCAATATCAATTGTATATTGTCTTAACATTCCTTTTACATACACACCAACATAAACTTCTTCCTTTTGAAAAAATTTTTTACGGTTATGGAAATCAATTTTATTAAAATATTTTAAAAAATTTTCGTCATTTCATAGTGCATGTTGTGAATTTGAATTCCTTCAATTTTGTTTAGATTGTTCATCAAATTATGTTCAGTGCACTCGGGATATAGTGAACTAATTAATGCACAGGCCTGTTCACTATATCAAGAATTTCACTATATACAGTTTAAGAAAAATAAAAAAATTTTATTCATATAATGTAAAAAAATAATGATTTTTTTATTCACTAATAAAAATATGTTGGAGGATAACAAGGCGCGTTATCAAGAAGCAGCATTGCTTTTATTGGTAGGCCTTTTCCTTTTAAATATGCCTTGACCTAAATTTAAAACATAAAAGCTTAGTTTTTTTTTAAAGAAAATTAAACCCCAAACCTAGTTGACAAATGACTTATGAAACCATTCTTTAAATATTGCAGAGGTCATCCAGGCATTTTTTTGAGCTTTGGTAGTTTACAGGAATTTCAATTGATTTAAAAGATCTAGGTTTCTTAGCGTGTCCAATAATTAGAGGTTTTAATTTATGGAGTCCAGAGGCATTCGTGCATGCCAAAAATGTTATTCTGGCTTTTTGAATTTTTCTTCCTGGAGCAGAATTTCCCCCGCTAGAAAGATATGTCTTATCGGGAATATCAATAGTTCGTGCAGTTTTTTGGCTTTTTGAATAATCATTTCACCGCTTATTAGTAAGTGTTTAGATCGCTGTTTTAAAAACCAATTGAAGTCTTTTTTCGAGACGCGGATATTCTGCTTTTCGAAATGTCTTTCTGTTAAGGGCACTTTTACTAAAGCATGGAACTCCGGCTTCCACTTTGTTTTTGTTTTTTTTATGCCACTTGTTATGGATTTTGCTACATCAAATCTCTTTGCAGGAACAGTAGCTTCTACTCCATTTTCTAGTTCTTTTAGAATTTCTTGTTTCCTTTAATGGAAATAAAATGTCTTTTTTTATCAATCAATCAATTTACATATAAACACGTGTAAAGATCGAATTTTAAACTCATCTCATTAAATGTTTATTAAAACAAGAAAAGAATGCAAACACAATGAATATCAAGAGAAACACCGGTATTGCAAAAGCTTAGCTTTTTTGTTGTCAATCATTGTGCAAAAAACTGTGTTCACTTTATAGAGGTTTGTGGAGTTCACTATTTAGAGTAACTAATGTAAAAAATAGCCAGTTCATTATATCGGGTAGTTCATATTACAAGGTGTTCACTATACCCCGAGTGCACTGTACTTATTTTAAAAAACAAAAGTAAAGCTCGTTAATGCCATTCAAGTTTTTAAATATTTCTTTAGCTGTATCAATATCATTTATATTGGCCACAAAACAAAAATATATTTTTAGAGCTAGAGATTTTGCCATACCCCTGCTTGCACCCCTCCTTACAATACGAATTGTAAGAGGTTTTCAATAACTGACTACGATTTACACGGGGTTGCATAGCCCCAAAAATAAATACGAAGTGGCGCGGGAACCGAAATGTATATATCATTTATAAACAATAAATTACAAAAATGTTGTCTCTGTTCTCAATATAAACTCTCTTGCAATTTTGTAACCATTTTCTAACAACTGCCAGCTTTTAAGATATGCCTTAAAAAAATAGGAGAATTGTTTATAGTGTATAAATAGTCCAGACCAAATTTCATCGTCGTGCAGGTGCTACATCGAGTATAACGCCGGATAGAAGCGGCCGACCAAACACTTGATACCAACGGCAGTTTCAGGTATTATGTTTTAGTACGCTTGCAAATTACAGTACTATCTGGATAATCCAGACACCCTGAATCCTGATCATATCGGTTTTACTGGAGTGTCCGGACTATAGATGTTAATTTTTATTATAAATATACTTTTATAACTACATACGATTTCATTGTGCAAAGAAACCCTGCTTTAGTAACTTCTTGTTATAAATAGAACCTCAATCAACTTTACATTTATTTATAAGGTTTTTTTATTAAGAAGAATAGTTTAATAAATTTTACAATATAAATGAAACCAAAAGGTTGAAAAATTGGTTTCACTATTAGTGATTTTATTTTCTCAGTTCTGTACATGCTAACATCTGAATCACCAGAACTATGAAGATAAAAATTTTTTTCAACTATTTCGACCAGTCACCCAACCGCCTATGATTTCATTGTCAACTTGGATCTATAAAACTAAATTACTTGCGAATTTTAACTTAGTCCGTTTTTAAGGTTTGAAGTTATGCAAGATGTGTTAAATGTTCCTCATTACATTCATCCTTCCCTTCAGTCCACAACTGCTAACTACGTCATCCAATACGCACAAACTAAAAAGATCAAAATTGAAAAAAATGTCAGACGCGCGCGTATTGCGGTAAAAAATTCTCAATTGTTATACAAAGAGCATCACCTGAATGCACAAACGAAAAAATTTACTGCCCTGTGTGTAACGTTGTCCGAATTATAGATGTTTCCAAAGAATTGTGTGTCCAGATTATCGAGATAGTACTGTACTGTAAAAGCTCCAGCTCCTTATTTCAATTAAAAAAATGTTGGGGATAAACTTTGTATAGTTCAAGTTCCAAAATTTTAAAGAAAATTTATCCACAATTTTTTTTCCTAAAATATAAAAATACGTTTAAGAGCTCCTTAATTGTAATAGAAGCCAAAGAACTTGATTGATTTATTTTAAGAAAATTTTCTAAAACTAAATTATAAAACGCAAAATAGCGCATTCATGCCGTTTAGTGCAATTTTCCTCTATGCTATAAAAGTATTCCTTATTCAGATACATCAACAATTTTGACTTGTACGCTGTCAAACTTCTTTTACGTTGCCATTAGTTACCGTTAAAAAGCAACAAAAACAATTTTTTCTGAACCTTTCATTGACAACGAGATCTTTCAAAAATAACTGTTTGGCATAGAAGAGACCAGTTTTTTCGTAAACTGTAATTTTCGAGGAAAGTCGACATTGGCTTTGTCCTTAAAATACACAAAAATATATAAATTAATTTAGCAGAAAGTAAAATCTCTGTTCGACTTTTGTTTAATCAATGACTTTGCAAAATAAGTTGCTTTGGTTCTCTTATCTTGCTTTACAATACACGCTTTTGCTTGTCACTGTATATAAATATTTAAATTTGTATTGTTATAAAATAGAATGTCAAGGATATGAACTTTTATTCTTTGGCACACAATGATTATGTACAATTGTTATTGTTGTTGTTGTTGCTGCCACTGCTATTGCTAGATTTGTTGTTATTATTGTGTTAAGGTTTTTGTTACTTTCAACAAAAAAAAAAATAGGGTTAAAAGGCATTTATTAAAACAAATTAATATTGTGATAATTAATGTTAACAAAGAATGTTGCAAGAGTTTTTGTTCGTGTTGTTCTCATTTGTGTCATTGCTTCAAACAAGAATGTTGAGGAGTGTAGCACACCAGCAGTTTAACAATTATTATTATCATCAAGGTCCTCGTTAGTTTTTATATTCTCAGTTTTGATGTCCTACACAATGAAAGAATGCTTAACCCAAAAAATACTAGATAAGGGACACAAAATAATAATAATACGTGCAGCAAGGAAAATGCGAGTAAATATTAATAAGTTATTTGAGTATTATGAAAATTACGAAAATTATATCTTAGACCACTGTTGTATTAACAATAACTAAATATATTGTCTGTCACCTTAATGATAGATATTATTTGTTTGGGTTAAAGTTATTTAAAGATTTGGTTGTTTGAGGCTCTCTCTGTTTCTGTTGCCGACCTGGGGCGTAAATACTTAGAATAACAACAACGTTGTTACATGGCTGCCTGTGCTTGGGACTGTAATTAAGGATTCACAAGAAAATTTTTGTAAACAATTTTGTTTAAAACGAAACTTTTAGTATCCAATTTGTATTCAAATTGTATTTGTAAATTTGTCAACATGTGGCGTCGTCCGTTAATCAGCATTAATTTCAGAATGCAGGCGTTAAACAGAAAAACAAGTTTATGATATACAAAATTGATAATTTTTTAATCAAATTAACTATTTATTACATGTAAATACATGTGTCTCATCAGTTGAAATTATTATTTTATTATCGTGCAAAATCACTTTCAAATATTAAGGATTAGAAAGGCATTAACTGGTAAAAGGGAGACTTTTTTGCATCTTCTTATCTGGGATGTAAACCAAAAATTGTTTATGGCATCATCAATACTATATAAAGTAATAATAAGCGTTCCACCCCTGACAAAAAACTCTTATACTTTTTAAACATGTTTTATACATGTACATAAATTTTCGCTTTCGATAAAATCGTCTGGCCCTCCCGACCCCGTATTTAAAATTTCTCAACAATTTTAAAATTTTAACAATTACAAACTACGAACAGGTCCATAAAATTTTAATTTCCATGGCAGTGTTTGCCTGCTACTAAGCTGCTGACTTGTAGTGACTTTTGGTTTTACTATTTTTGTTAATCGATCCACTATATAATTTCATCAAAAATACAGCGAGAAATATTTCAAAAGGATCAGTAGAGAAATTAAAGTTGATATTTACTAACTTGCAAGTGTTAATTACCGCTCCGAATAATTTAATCCTTCTCCATCAAACACTCGTTTTATACTCAATTAAATGGCATAAGTAGTTTATTTGAACTGTTATAAAAAACATGTCCTAAAACAAAAACAAAAAACAAAAATATATATTTTGAATATTATTTATTGAAACTTTTAGCTCAACACTGGGAAACATATCGGTCAATGGCTCAAAAGTACCCAACATTCGGTATTAAGACTAACAACCACCGAGATTTTTTTGGGAAACCAGCCATCGTTTTACCGGCTTTTTTTAAATTAACCGATTCCGAGTATTTTATGTTTTCTAATAATCCGATGGTCCCCGATTTTTTATATAATCATTACTGTTAAATTATGTTGTCATTAATTATTTAACAGTCTCATATTTTCGGAGATATTTCGAAAGTTTTATAAAAAAAATTTATTTTTTGAAAAAACTAATCTTTTCAAAAAAATTTTCATATTTTTTAAGGACTCATTAAAATTTTAAACTGAAGAAAATTTTAAATATACTGAAATAAAAATTTTTGGCCTGAGTTCAAATCTGAGTTACCCATTTCTTCTTAATTTTTAAGAAATTGTTTTTGGATAAATTCATTATTTTATTAAGAGAGTACTTTTATTTGAAACAGTTTATTCATCATACTAGCAGAACGGAAAATTTAAAATTTTATTCTTAATTGTGATAACTTCGTATGTTACAAATAAAAAGAGCTAAAATTGATTAAAATCATTAAATAAATTCTGAACAAATTTTACAGCCTTTTTTTAATCTTTATTTATTTTAAACTGACTTACAAAAATTATGAAATCTGTTAAGGAAATCGTTTTGTACAGGATTTTTTATTATATTTTAGTTTAGGCCAATCTCTTTGTAAGCTCCAGCAGTAGTCTGCCATCATATGGCGATACCATCCGCCATCGATATCTTCTCTCCATGGTTTTTATATCTTGGTGGATTGTCAAGAAATTTATCTAAATGACTACTTCAGAATATTCCTGCTTTGTTATTTCCGAGAAAATTTCTTACAACTGATAAAAGGCTTGTCTGTGCTTGGAATTCGAATTGATTCATAAGCTTTGTGAATTCTGCGCTTTTTATAAATTTACGAATTTGTGCTTCAGAGAAAAATTTGCAAATATATTTCAATCAATCTCCATTCGTATTTAAAGATTTCACAAACTGTTTAATAAGCCAAAGTTTGATATGAAGTGGTGGAAGGATAATTATTTCTCGACTTACCAGATGCTCACGAACAATGTAGTTTCTTTTTCCGACAGTCATATTTGTTCTCAACGGCCACTCTCTTGTATTCCTGTGATACTGATAAGCCACTTAATTGAGATGAATGGATTTTATATGAATAGCTGCTAACACTGAACTGTGAATAAATTCAGAACTTATGAAATGATTTTTATATATTTTAGCTCATTTCATTTGTAACACATGAAATTATCACAATTACGAATAAATTATCAATTTTCCTCAGTTGAAAATTTAATGAGTCTTTAAGTAAAAAAATTCAAATTTTTTTAAAAAATTCAATATTTTTCTAAAACTTTCTAAATATCTCCGAAACTATAAGACTGTTAAAAATGAATTAAGAGGTTTTTCTGTTGCCGATCCCTAATTTAATCAAAGAATTATTTCTCGAGTAAATGCAAATTATTATATAACAGAAAATCTCCAATTACAGAGTCAATTCGAAAAAAGTAGTTGATAGGCATAGGAGCTCGGTATCATATGTTCGCAAACTGAGTAAGAAACTACGGACCTTAGAAATCGTGTTGACCTGTGTTATAATAAATTATAAGAAAAGCTTCTTGAATTAAAAATGGAATTAAAAATAGTTTAAAATTACTATTCTTGAATTAGTATTTGGTACTCGAGATTGCTTTAAAATTTCTGACTAAATGCTTGAATTTTTTATAAAAGGATGTATGTAAAAGGTTTTTGTAATTAAAACACGCACCGTAACTGCAATGACTTTTTCTGAGTCAATAAATAATAGCTAGTCTTTCGCCGAGATTATTTGTGGTCAAAACTGACATACGAGTGCAGCTTGATAATTCCACGACTTTTATAATTACAAAGCACCAACACTGGTCCTGTTCAATGTAATCGATTACTAGACTACTGCCGAATTTTGAGAAAGCTGCGTCTATTAGTTTGATTTTGACAGCGATTAAAAGTTAGTTAGTTCGTAAGATATAACGAAAATGAAAAAAGCGAATTTCGTGGACAGATTAAACATTATTTATGGAGTAAAAACCATCACCGAAACCAAAGAGAGATTTGAGAATTGCTATGGGGACTCTGCACCATCAATCTACTGAGTTTGGATGTGGTCGTACCAGCACAAAGGATGTTGAACGTACAGGTCGGCCCCAAAAGATCGTCACACCAGAAAAAGGCGATCAAATTAATTGAAATGGTATTGGACGGTCGGGATTTATCACCTTGTGACAGTTTCCCGTTTACAAATTTTTTGAAACGGGTGGCTGGAAAGAGATTTGGGTCAAACGAAAAGGTTATCATGAAAACAAACGCTTAATTTTGTGGGTCTTGAGAAATCTTATTATTTGGAGGAAATGAAAAACTAGAAAGAGTAAATTTATCGAGCTTCAAAGAGGTTTATGTTGAGAAATAAAACGCGTTTTTGCCGAGAAAAAATTTATTATATATAGAAATTAAAACTCCCCTCGTAATTTCCATATTTTCGACTACTGAGGAATAATCTTAGAAGATATTTACTTATTGACTTAAAAAAAATCTTAAGCTTTAGTAATTGTTTTTTACCGATATATCTTTCGATGCAGAAAAACAGTTCAAACTTTAGAGATATTTTAAAAAATAATAGTATTTAATATTTATTTCACTTTTGTTTATCCGGTCAAAAATAAAATAAAAAAAATTTTTTGATCTGAATAATAAAAGTAAAATTTTAAACTCGTATTTTGTAGTTGAAAATTAAAATATAAATGTCAGGTTTTATGGGAAAAGTATCGATACAGTTTTAATTCATGTTTTTACCGAAAAATATATCGTTGAAAAAATAAATATTATTAGATTTTTTTTAAATAGTATAAACATTACTTAAAATTATTATTATTTCTTAGTCAACAAGCATCATATCGCGTTCCGTTTGATTCTTTTAAATTGAAATTTCACAAATAATTATTACACAGTACAACACATGATTTTGGGACTAAATTCTGAGAAGTGCATGTGAAAGTAAGCTCAAAAATAAGAACTTCTGCATCATTCGGTTTGTCAAGTTGGTTTCATTAATAATTTATTATCTCTTTTGTGTCTGAAGCAAAGTTGTAGATATTGAATAGGAGAAAAAATATTAAACAAAATCGCAAAAATGCCAATTTTTCCCCATTTTTCACCTTTTCTGCTCAATAAATGGATTACAAAATCAGTAAACAAGTTTTTTCGATCCTGGTTGCCTATTTTTGGGACGAAATGACCACAAACGTAATAAAAATCGTATAATTTTGGAAACTTGTTATTTTCCATATTGAAATATTCGATGTTCTTCTGGTTTTAAAGTGCAAAGCACTTTGAACAAAATAAATTATTATTAAATTATTAATGCAACCAACTTGACAAATCGAATGATGCAAAAGTTCTTATTTTTGGGTTTACTTTCACGTGCAATTCTCAGAATTGAGTCTCAAATCAATGAGCTGAAAAATATTGTACTGTGTTACTTTCGATCCCTCATTTAGGCATTTGCTTAAAAACAATTAACTAAATTGCTTGATATTAATACTAACAAAAGACGTTTTATATCTTGGAAAAAATTTAAGATGAAATTTTTTCAAATATGTACAAGTATTTAATTTTCAATCATATTCCAGACAATTTGTCCCCAAAATTTTATTTAACAATAATGTATTTATCTAAATTGCAATTCAACTGTTGTTTTCCCAGTGGAAGTAAAAGTGTTTGTTTACAAACTTTATATTTTGTTTGAATATTTAACGAGTTTTGTTATCTTCAAATTGTCATTAATTAACACAGTAGTTAATTTGCTCCATCTCTGTTGAAATGGCGTGAGTTCTACTCGTATAAAAATTTTTGATTTTTTTATATTTGAATAACAAAGCCCAATTTAAGCAAAACAAACGAGCTTAAAGCAAAAGAGCAACAAGGAAAAAAAACGAATTTAATTACAATGATTTCGATATAAAAATAAAAGTTTCAGTTTAATTACAACACTCACTTGTCATTTTACAACATTTGCAAACAAACAAACAAATAAACAAACAAAAACAACAACACGAAACTGGTGAAATGCATCATGTTGAACATTAAAATTACAACAAAGTGAAGCATTCAAATTGCTTTTGAAATGAAAAGCTCAGAGAAACTTTCTGAAAAGTAACCGTGAACTGAATTTAAACTTTTTGTGAAATAAAAAAATGATTTAAAAATATGTATTTAGAAAACCATTAACAGTTTTAAAGTTAAAGTTTTAAAAATTTATAACATAGAACAAACAAATGCTAAATTATAAGTGTGCGTGTGTAAATGTATCTATGAATGCTTTCATGTATTTTAGGACGAAAGAATTATATTAAAAAAAAAAACAGAGAAACAACAAACAAAATTATTCTGCTACAACTTATTATGCAGCAGTACAAGTGCTTTATGCTCGTACTATTAACATACAAATTTATTTGGAAAAATAAAAAGAAAAATTTTTATTAAAAAATATGTATTTATGAAAAAAAATATAAAACAAAAAACAATTTAAACAGGGTTAGACAAACACGAACAAATTATAGTATTTAATGTTAACTTTAGACTATTTCACATTGTCCTGGTATAGCAATCTGGGGATAGCGGGTTCTATTCCTGCTTAAGTGAGAATAAATTTGTAATTGTATTGCAAAATATTAAGTTTTGATAGAGACGAACATAAGTATGTTAATATCTAATCTCATTAACCCTTTAAGTGTGGAAATAATATTCAGGGTACCGTGAATATGTCGAAACATCCTTTTCGATCTCCTGCCGAAAAACGCATTGAGCAACATTTCACTTGGCCTGTCACAATTTATATCTACATTGCAATTCCGCAATCTAGCCCATAGACCCCCGCGAAGTTTGTGATGCCGGTCTTCCTTTTGCCTGAGCTTCTTGAATTTCTGCGGTATCCGTGCCAGTATCGCAGATAATTCAACAGCACCAAGAGTCCCCATTAAACCTGCTGAACACCTTCGCGCGCTTCCCAATCGATTTCGTGTGATCCTCTCAGAATTTGTATTTGACAGAAGTCAATTTAGACATTATTTTCTTCGCGCTTTAAAACATCACTTTATGTTCCTTCCAGAAAAGAGCTTCATCTGCTGATGCGTAATCCGCATCAATTAATAATTGCCATTGTAGCAACTCTTGGGAAAGCAGTAATCTAGACTACAAGGTGTTCGAACGTGGATTCTTCCTTTTTATCATTGGCTTAGATGTTTCTGAGCGGTCATCCTCAAAACCCTTTACAGATCCTTAGATTTCTGTGGCAGTGGCCCCCGCTCGAAAATTTATCATACTTTTCTGTTCCTCATGTTTCTCTGTTATCCGTATCGATCCCAACTCGTAGTAATAGGACGTATTGATTAAGTAGCTGTACAAATTTTGAGCTAGATTTTATATTGATATTAATTTCTCCTCTCTTTTTGAGGCAATTGCAATTTATCTCATTTTCTTATCTCGTTTATATCGCAGAGCGTTGATCCTCCTGCGCAAATGTTCGCATACGCAGTTCTCTTAAAAGAGATTGTTATTCTTCCTGTCCGACTTGCATAATCAGTGCTCCTATCGAATCACAAACTTACTGGCGGCCTACTTCTAGCTACCAGCACTAAATATTTTTTTCACCCCTGCACAGCTTTTGCCATCCAACAGCAATTTAATATTCAATATATTTTCTAACAGATGCCAGAAAAGCAGTTTGATTTAATAAAGAAGCAACTCAAAGAAAGTATATTTATCAATTGCAATAAAAATAAATGTAACAAAATGAGTTTTACTCCTCGCATGTATGCAAATAGTCTTAAAAAAATATTAAAAAATTCGAATCTGGGTCAACAAATTGCGCAAAAATCCTTTGACGACTCTGAAGAATCTGGGACCTTGGCCACTCCAACAGCTAGTTAGAATTTCTACTTGAGTATCTACTTGATAAATATAAAACAAATTAAAGCAAAAAAAAAAAAATAAATAAAATTCAAAATCTATTCGTACTTTCATGCAGCAACAAAATAAAACTAGAAATATAATATCAATCAATGATTTTATTTTTTCAAGTTGAAATAACAATTCATAAATCAAATTAGGCAGCAGCATGCAACACGATACAATTTGAAGTGCATTCGTTATTGAACATTTTTCTCATACATCCATCGCTGTGAACAGGAGCAGCAGAGGCAGACAAAGAAATGTTTCGTTTTTACAAAAACAACAACATTAATAGCAAAAAAAAAATAAAAATAACAACTAAATAAACAATATAACAAGCAGCAGATTTATTCGACATCCAATCAGACACAGTCAAACATTTTCACAGCACACGCTACTATCATCTTGCAACGAAATTCCAAAACAAAATGAAACAGAACATTGAAATGTTTGCATTAAGTGTATTCAACAGTCCAGGCAATTAGCTAAAAAGAGTTTTTCGGAATTAAGTTAAATTAACTATAAGTTACTCTCTGAAACAAATTTATGTGACCTTGAGGTTTTTTTAAAAATTATTTTGAAATTGCGCCACGCAAATTGTCTAGCGATATCACATCTTGCGACATTGGTAGCTAAATAGGATTGTCAATTATTCGTGTTTCTTATTTGTTCGAATAAAATTTCATGATATTATTTTATGTTCGAATAATCGAATCATTTTGAAATTTTGTTCAAATAATTCGAGCAAACAAAGAATAACAAATTTACGGTTAAAACAACATTAAAGAGCGTAGTTCAGATTAGTGAATGGTAAAAATCACAGAAAATCGACTTTTGACTTTTCGATAACCATTTTCTGTAATTTGAAAATTACACTTAACGAACATTCATTACTTTTTGAAGTTATGTTTTTTTAGAGCTCACTGTAACTACATAAATAATATTGGAGAAGAGCGTTCTCAATGAACAATGAATGAATTGATATTCGTTCCATTTAAACACACACAAATAAAAATCAGTTACAAATCATAAAAATCATTGAATGTATAAACATGTACAACTTAAACAACAACAACATAGACAACAGCAACACTAACAACAATAATAATAAAATTCCAAAAATTTTCTGTTTCTTATTTTTTGTTTGTAGTAAGAAAAATGTATTTGCTGAAGTTCGTGTTACAAACTATAAAAACATCAAAAAATAAAATATGAAAACTTTGTTGACAAGTACGAGTAGCAAGTATTTAGCAATTTTATGCCCCGAATATACAACAAACTCATGCACATAAAATATTTAATAAAAAGACTGCTTAACTTCACTTTTCGTTTGCCTTAAAATACTAGAATTCAAACCGTTTGGAAAAATTTTTACGAATATTTTTTTTTATTTCAAAATCTAAAAATCAAATCAAGTTTTATCACTTTTGTTATTGAGACTGCTGACAGCAATGTTAACAACAACAAACATTAGCAAAAAGGGACACACAACAGGACTTAAGCCACGAATGCACTGACTGAAGCAAGTAGCACTCGCATTTAATGGAATCAGCAAAAGTCATTTGAAGAGACAGCAACATTTCGAATTGATAACAATTTCTTATTGATTGGCGCAAATCTTAAGTGGCTGCAATAGTTGACAAAATGAATTCCAAATATCTGTGCTACTTACTGTTCTTTCCTCAATTTACAAAGAAATTAGTGTAAATGTTTATTTTATTATTAAATAGAGTCGATACGACGTTAGAGCTGAAAATTATGAAGGGCCTGAATCCGGGTTGGCATCAGGAATTTTAAAATTGTACCAAATAGCTTGAAAAATTTTACTTTTCTGAACTTAATCGTACTAAAACATATTTGTTTCAATATATATGTTTTTATTTCGATTTATTAACTATATAGCGAAAAAGGTACATTAAATTTCATTTGCACTGTAATATAACAAAAAGCAGTTCAGTATTGAAATTGTATAAACAATTTACGTATAAAGAAAATCAAGGTACTTTTAAATCGATTTCGATATCGCAATTAAAATTATAATAATAACTTACTTGATATATTTATATCATACAACAATTGCAATTTTGTGAATTCAGTAAATCCTTTGTTTGGATTAAGACGCAAAAGAGTTTGTAGTCTGTTTTTCTCTTTGGTTTTAATTATATTTTGATAACAAAATATTTTTTTCACATTTGTAAATGAATGTGAAACTGATAATATTTTTCTTACAATATTTTAAATTTTTTTAAAATTAATTTGTCTCATTTTTTATTTTAGAAACTGTTGCCCAGAAATCTCTTATATTCGAATAAATATATATAAAAAATAAGACAGTGGGTGCATTAAAATTATTCGGCTTTATGTCATTTTATTACCAAGCTCTGTTGCAATCTATTTTCAAATTAAATTATTTGCATGTGATTTCTACAAAATGCCATGTTCCTATTAGTTTTTAATTAAGAAATCTTTTTTTACAATAATATATTGCAAATAATAATTAAAAATTGAATCATTTGTCGAAGGAACATCTTTCGAAATTAATTATTTTAATAAAAATTAAACTAATGAATAATATTTAAAAAAAAATTACAACAAAATTAATAAATTAAATTGTTGATGTGATATTATTCGTTTTCGTTTCCACTAAACACTATTTGAATAAAATAAAAATGATGCGAATTATTTTATTCTGATATTCGAACAAAAATTATTCGAAAAAATATTTCGGATGAAAATGGTCCTATCAATTTCTGCAAGAAACAGTAATTTTTGAAAACAAAATTATTTGAACTAAATTATTCGAATCAATTGTTCGAATAATAGTCTTCGGATAAAATAAAATAATTTGAATCACTTTTATTTAGCTCATTTTACTAGAATGATTTCTACTTAAAAAATTATTGGAACAACATTTTTCGAGTAATTTCTTTCGAACCAATTTGGTTAAAATAAATTTTGCATTAAAATCATAGAAATAAATTCATTTCAATAAAAATTAATCAAATCAATTTATTCGATTAAAAATATCTATTAAATTGATTCGGAATATTTGAATAAAAATTATTTGAACTATGGTTTTCGAATACGAATTGTGTGAATTAAATTATTCAAATTAAAACTACTTTCACAATATTATTAACTACAAAAAAAATATTGGAATTCGAAAAAAATTTTCAATTAAACTATTTCGAATAATGTTGATTTATAGTTTTCCAATTCTTTCAATAAATATATAAGAAAAACTACTTTTTGTGAGGATTCTGTACTCAATGGATATTAACAGGATGCTTTCACAAAAGCTCAGCAGTAGACAATTGAAACTCCACAGATTTGAAAATACAAAACTGTGGCCGTGAGTATAACTATTTCAATTGTATTGTGATATTATAAATTATAAATCAATTGTAAATTGATCACACCATCCGCTTGATAATATTTAATGTCAATTCTGTAATTTATTTCGCGATTCTATCACAGCAAAAACTTTGAAAGCAAAATAAGGAGATAAAATGCTCACAAACATATGGAGTACATACTTTGCACTACATCTGATTTGGCGTTTCAGCTTTAATAAGACGATGCCATTGCAGGCACCTTCGCTCCCAAATAACGAGTTAAGTATGTTGTATTTAGAAGTCATTAAAAACACAAAACACATCCGCTAGGAGTATTGAACTCATCCTTTTGTGTTTAATGAATATTTAATTACCCACCAAAAACTTGTTTTCACATTTCTTCGCTAGAGGTTGAAATGCTGATCACGATAAATATGATAAATGCACACTCTAGCACTGTGATACCAAGATCATAATTTACTTCTTTATTTACTAGTAAGTAGTTACACAACTACTGTAAAGTAATGCATACGCTGTGTAGTCTGTGTGAACTACACATTACCAAGTGCTTGCTGGGATAGTATTTGAATGTATGAGAAAATAGAAAATAATAAATATTTCATATTTTTCCTATTAAATAATTCCTGTTGTTGCACATTCGCTTATGAGCATTAAAACCATCTGAATAGTTGTTGCTGTTATTCTTGCATGTACATTGCAATCCATATTGACAGATAGACAGACTGACATTATTATCAAAATTATTTCAATAATTTCCAATTGTATTTGCTGCATGTTATATTCCTGTGTTGGCTTGTGAGTGCCACAAAAATACACACACACAAGTACATTCCTGCGGACATGTAAACGTTTTAATTGATCCACATACAATAAAATATTCATGCATTAATTCTTTCATACATTCATACCGGTGCGTTCATTTGGCCATAAAATATAAAATAAATACAAAAAAAAAATCAACTGGTTAATTTACAATTCGAAAAAATTAACGGATTTTTAATTATAAAGAAGCATTTTTTAAATAAATGTTGCTACGTTTTGCTTTGTATTTTTTCATTATTTAATGGTTGAAAAAATTAAAAATGAAAATGAAAATAAGGCATAAAGAAAACACGTTAAGAATGAACACCTGTGTCGATTTTATGTGATGCATAATGAGAAAAATCAGGTGAAAAAAATATGGAATTTTAAAATATACCGACAAATGTTTATTAGCACATTATGGTAATTTTCTTGGGTGAGAGGCAAAGTTATTTGGCAAATGATTTTAATGGTATAAATAATAAGCGAATTCTGCTGTGGAATGGGATGATTGATGTTACGAATTTGCAGTAATTGGACTTTTTAAGCGAGCTCACATGATGGACGAGGAGTTCCTGGACAGAACAGCGAAAAGGATACTTGGATATTATCAGAGCACCCTAACCAACTTCGTTAATAGCAGGCCACGTTTCCTTCAAATAGAGCCTAAGACCTAGCAGTCATGTCCTATAATAATTTGTAATTATTCTATAATAATTTTGAAAATAATGACAATAATAAAATAACTTCAAATATCACTGACAAAGATAAAAATCGAGAATTATGATGTTTTTAAAATATAACCTGGAAGAAGCAAAGATGGCAGCAAAAGCTGATTTTGAATGTCCAATCCAATCATTAGACTGAGCACCAGAGATCCTCACATTTGGAATGAAAAATCGCTCTTAATCGAAGGAGCAACTACGAATAGGAAAAAATCTCTTCCCTTGGCTAATTCCTATTTATGCTTTTTAATTCGCTTAACATTTTCAGTCCGAGTTTTGCGGTGATTGCGTCTACTATTCATATTATTTTTCTTATGCTTTATTACGTAGATAAAAAAATTATATTTTGAAAGTGGAAATTGTTTGCGACAATTCATAAAAGTCATACATTTTCAGATATGATTTTAAACTAGATTTATATTAAATGTTTTTTTTTTCTTTCTTTAAAATTTTTTTTTTTAATATTTTTTATTTTTTGCAGTTCTTTGTGGAAGAATGGGTAAGTGATCTTGTATGCTATTTTACAAATTATTTACAAAAACTTGTCCGAAAATGAATGTATATTTTTTTAAGTTGAATGGAATTAAATGAAAAACGTTTTTAGGCCTTAATTATTAACAAACATGTCTTTGTAGGGTGTCTAAGTAATCGTTCGGTTCTTAAATAAATAAAATATAGAAAAGTAACTCTAAAGTTTTCGTCCACGTAACGCTATTTTTTACATTCTTAACACCTTTCACTCCCCACCCCAACGTAACGCATTTAAATATATATTCAGTATAAATTAAAAATTCCCTAACAACGTCCTTTTTGTAATGTGCTTCTAAGTTATTTCTTATTACATCCCAGCAAAAGATAAGCAAACTAATCTTGAGTAAAATTATCTAGAAACTGAACTTTAACTAATTCTATTATTGGTTGAAAAATCTATGAATTTATAATGAGGTTGCCATAGAATAAATTCATCACTTCCATCAGCATACGAATGATATATTATCTGTATTAAATATTCCTGACACACAAACTTTTTAAAATATTTTTCCTTTCGATCAATTTCTGTTATTTTTTGCTGGGATATTATGTATTTTTAAATTTTAGAAAATTAAATTTTGCTGGTATGCAAGCACTTCAAAGGTTTTATTCTTCTACTTATTTTCTGCACTCGTTCATATTTATATATTTTAAAATATTAATAACTAAAGTAACGCGAATAATAACAATATTGATTTTCTCATTATTCAGAAAATGCAAAAAGAAAAATTGGTCAGCATTTCTTTTTTCTTCCGTTGCACCAGTGCATAGTTTATCGTTTCACAAGAAACTTCAGGGGGTGGGACAAAATTATGTTCGAATTTATAAATATAAAAATGCTAAAGAGCGTTGCACTACCCAGAGTGGTTCAACATAAAGAGGTAATGACCATCTAATGAACTGTGGGTCATGGCAGATTATTTGAATTGCGCTTAGAATAAGTGGAAATGCTTAGTAGCAACTATGGGAAAGTGCTTCTCCAGGTTCTAAAAGTGAATTAAAATGGGTAAATAGAAATAATATGTATTTTATAACTGAGCTGAATTTATGAAGGAATTCTATTAAGAGTCTGATAAAATGTTTTTAAGATTTTTCATGAAAATCTGATTTTCAAAACCTTTTTAAAAGCCGTTTTTATTTTTTTTTAATTTTTTTTTCCAAACAACAACTGAAACATTCCCGTAAAAATCTTTAAATGGCAAAGGATCATTGGTCGCGTTCATAAGACGTAACTGTTGCGCAACCGTTGAGTGTTTGTCTTAGAAACACGCAGAGTTGAGTAGTTCCGCTCCACACAACAGTTGAGTATTTTTTCGCTACATTTAGTCAACATGTTGTATTTAGCTCCGCAGCAGATCGAGAGAGTTTTACGCTTTTTTATTCTACTTTTTGAAAAGATTTTTTATTAATTTTTAAAAACAAAAATTATAAAAAAGCTATTTAAAAAATTTAATATAAGATTAACATCCTTTTTAAAAGTTTTATGAAACAGGTTTCATGTTTTTTAAACATTTCTGTTAACTGTTATAAAGATACAAATCGATTTTAAAAAAAACTTTTCATTCGAACAATAATTTTTAACCAGCAAATTGTGGCCTACATTATTTTTTCGATGTAGAAGGTTCGATTCCTGCCAGTCTCTGACTGTTTCTTCAGAAAAGCCAAGCAATTTTTGTTTGTCAAACAAACAAACATTAAACAAGCTTTCATTTAAATTATTTTTTTTTTACCAGTTTCTTTTTTATTTTTAACATTTAAAATTATGGTTTGTAAAAGTAAATATGTGATATTTTATGTGAAAAATGAAAATCATTTTTTTTTATAAAAACAACAGTTTTGACATGAAGAATTTTAGCTGTAAAATAATTTTAAACTGAAACTTTTTCAACAGTTTTTTTCGATTTAAATTATTTTTTTTTCTCTGAAAAGTTAAAAAAAATTAATAATTATTTATGTTGCTTTGGGAACCTATATAAGCAAATGCAATGCATTGCAAAGCTTTTTTAGTAAAGAGACTTTTGGTAGAAAGTATTGCGCTAAAATTATATCGCTAGCTTTTTCAATTAATTTTTCTTCAAATCTACTGTACAATTTCTGTAATTAAATTACAATAACAACATAAATTATTACAGCAAAATAAAAAATTATATTCATTAAAAGAAGTGAAAAGAAGCTTCGCTAACAAATGCCGGTAGTTTTTTCATCAAGTCTTTGATCAATCAAGCGTCAAAACATCCTGCAGATACAACAGTTAACTCGCCAACAGATTTAAATATTTCTTCACTTATTTTCTTTGTGCTAAAATTTTTTTGTCCCGTGTTTTTACACTTCAGCTGCCGGAGCATCATCATTTTAAATATGAAAATAAAAAATAAAGTAAATACATATAAGCAATAAAGGCAATAACAACAACAACATCATTATTACCAGCAGCAGCAACAGAAATAGCTACAACAACACCAAAATAGAAAAGCAATGCAATTAAATAAAGCAACTACAGCAATAGTGTATTCCATACTCTACAGTGGAGCAAAAAGAAAGCCCCTTAAGCAAGTCATACTTAAGACACTTGGCTTTTAAGAGCTACAAAGTTGCCCCAATTGCGCAGACACTTTTAAGCCAAACGAGGAACGCTTTCGCCTATACTCGACATTTCAGTCATGCATGTAGTTTATCTAGTCGAATGAAATTTGCCGAAAATTGTTGAAATAAAAAATATTCTAATAATAAAAATAATAGAAATTAATGGAAAAATCGTATTCGATTAACATTTTTGAGTGAAAATTGTTTATATAAGGATACTCGAACATAATGTTGGAGTAAAGCTATTCGGAATTATTTGAATATAAATTATTCGAAAGAAACTATTCGAAATAAAATTATCCGAATAAAAATAATAACGAGTAAAAACAAATTGAATATAATTTCTCGAAGAGAAATTACATGAACAAAAATATTTCGAGCATAAATTATTCCAAATACTAAATAAAATAACACGAATGAAAATCGTTCGAAAAAAAAACAGTTCGGATAAAATTATATTATTATTTATTTATATTTAAATTATTCGAACAGAATGATTCGAAAAAAAAATCTTGTTATTAAAATAAAATTATTCTATTAAAAACAAAGCAAAACTATTCTACTAAATTTATTTTATAAAAAACAAACGAATAAATAAAATATTCCAATAGAATTATTCGAAAAAAAACTTGTTATTGAAATAAAATAATTCTATTCGAGCAATAACAAATAAATTCATTGACGTGAGTGAAAATTACTCGAACAAAACTAATCGAATGAATTTATTTTATGAAAAACAAATCGAGTAAGTAAATTATTCGAGTAGAATTATTCGAAGAAAATCTTATTATATTATATAAAACAGCATTCAAGCAATAACAAAAAATTCATTAACGTGAGTGAAAATTACTCGAACAAAATTAATCGAATAAATTTGTTTTATAAAAAACAAATCGAATAAATAAATTATTCGAGTATAATATTATTTATTTATTATTTAAATTATTCGAACAGAATTATTCGAAAAAAAATCTTGTTATTCAAATAAAATTATTCTATTAAAAAGCATTCGAAATAACAAATAAATTCATTGACGTGAGTGAAAATTACTCAAACAAAACTAATCGAATGCATTTATTTTATGAAAAACAAATCGAATAAGTAAATTATTCGAGTAGAATTATTCGAAGAAAATATTGTTATTATATTATATAAAAAAGCATTCGAGCAATAACAAATAAATTCATTAACGTGAGTGAAAATAACTCGAACAAAATAATCGAATAAATTTATTTTATACAAAACAAATCGAATAAATAAATAATTCGAATAGAATTATTCGAAAAGTCTTATTATTCAAATAAAATTATTTTATTAAAAAGCATTAGAAATAAAAAATTAATTTAATAACGTGAGTGAAAATTATTCGATCAAAACTATTCAAATAAAATTATTTTATAAAAACAAATCGAATAAATTTATTGGAATATAAATTTTATATAATTTAAGATCATTCACAATATAAATTATTCAAATAGAAATATCGGAAAAAATTATACGGATACAATCAATTTTGCTTTTACTTTCAAACTCAGAAGAATATATCAGAATACTTTTGCTAAAACTATTGTCCGACTGTCTATGGAGTTGAAGTTTCCACAGAGTGTAATTTCGTTCTATTATGTATAATAACATATTTTTTATACAAATTATAATTCTTTTTTCTGATTCAAAAGAAAAGTTATTTTCTTAATTTCGACATAAATGACTTAATTGCTATACACAGCCCCACAGTTTCGTCAAATGTTGGCAAATGATAACGGCGATATAGTTGTTGTTGCTGTTGTTCATTACAATATAATGTAATGTGCCAAGTACTCAATACTTGTAAAGTAAGAACAACAACAAAACGGAGAACGCGGCAATAGACAACAAACAAACACTCTTTATTAAACAAGGGATAAATAAATAAATAAAATTGTAATTTTTCAAGCATTTTCCAACTGAATACTTTCTTCCACCTTATTTGTACCCGTAGTCACTCACTCACTCAGTCGTTCACGCGGGTATAGGATAAAAATGGGTTAAAAACTGTCATTCTTTGTGATACAAATACCAAAAACAGCAAACACACAGCCATGGACACACTTTCAGCAGGAAATACTGCTGACGACGGTGATGGTGATGGCGGTGGCAATGTAAAAAATGATGACTCTGATGGCAATGGAGCAAGCGAGCTCTAGTATGTTGATGTCGATGTGAATGATGATGATGATGATGATGGCTGTCGTATAAAGTGTTAAATAGGCGCGTGTTTCAAATAAAACAGCAACACTCGCACAAACAACAGCAACTATGTATATGTATTGCAGAAGACCAACAGCATCGTTGACGTTGTTCATCAAACATGCAACAAGTTGTCTAAATAAGTGGAAAATAGATGTTTGAAAAGTTTTGCCTTGTTGAGTGTACGAAGGCAAGTAAAAATTCTCTTCAGGTCCGCGAACAAACAAAAATGTTTTATATATAATTTTTTATTCTTTTTTTGCGTTATTCGCTTCATTTTCAAAGTACAAAGTGTTTCGAATTTAAAGCACATACGAGTAAGTGTCGGATTTATTGTTGTTTCTTTTTGTTTCTAAACAGATGCAATTATCTAATTACACTTAGAAATTGAAGTTCGCAGAACTAAATAAAGACTTGTTTCAAATTTTTGTTGCCATATTGAGCGTCCTGACAGTAGAGTCGGACGCAAAATATGTGTGTAGAAAAAATATTCAGCTTACATACTGGGTCTTTATTGTATGACAAATAATGGAGCTAAAATTTCAGATTGCCTTCTGCAACATCAGTAGCAGTTTCTTGTTTACACTAATATGCTTTTTATCTAAGTAATTGAAATAATCACATGTGCATCTGAGGGCACGGATTGATGGTGTTTTATTAGTATTTGCCCCTAAAAAGCATAATCTTACCGGCCCCTTCACGTCACCTCCACATGAGAAATTATAGCCACAAAACGTTCATGCAGAATATCCATTCGCGTTCTCTGCATGAGGCGTAGATCTGTCAGAATTCCAAATTAAATAGTCAATTGCAAGTACACATTGTTTTAACAAATTTAGTGGGAATCGGTCTATGCTTCGGTCATAACTTTTCCGGGAGAATCACTAAAATTCTCAAATACCATTAAAACTTTTAGTAACAAGACAAAACTCAGTAAAATGAACTACTATGTAAATACAATGTCCCTGGGACCTTATATAGGAACCACTTCCAAGAATCCACTTAACTACCACAGATCACTTATCAAGCTATTTCTCAATTGTTTTCTATGTAAATTAATTATTTTGTTAAATTTCTTGAATGGTATTGGTTAAATAGAAATTGGTTATTTGCATCAAGTTTACGGCTCCAATGTTTTAATTCATACCAATAATGTTTTCAAACTATTCTTTTTATTAAGAAAGCAATTAACATACGAGCCTTAAAGCCTTAAACTGAACCCAAATCAAAAGTTTACATTTTTAAATAATTTGATAAAATACAATTAATTTCTATAAAAAAAATACTATGCTTGTTGTTGTTTTGCTTTCTTATTTGGGGTCTGCAGCAAAAATAAACATTTACACATTTAGCACAGGTCAGACTTTTGGGCCAATCCTTGGGTTTGTATCGTGAAGGGGATATATGGTCAGATAGGAAAGGTATGTGATAAAAGCAGAGAGCCTGTACTATTAGATAGTAAAAGTAATTTTACGGAATTTCAAGAGTAAAAAATATAATATTTCACTAATTATTAGTGTCCGACCGAAGCCACTTTTCTAAGTCGATACCAAAGCGGAAGCCAATGCTCGATCAAAATTTTTAAGTTGGTTTGGGATTAAGAAAAGAACGCGTATTAGAGTGATTCATCAATGAATTAAAGAGTCAATTAAATTGCTTATTTCTAGAATAAATGCAATAAATCTGGTTAGAATCTTTTGTGATTGTTTAACATTTTAAATTTCCCCTTTTTCCATAGTTTATATTTTCAGGCAATTTGGCCAAAAATTTACCTTCGTTAAAAAATAATTTTGAAAAGCGATTATTGGCCGATTCCGAAGCCGATTTAGCGGTCGAACACTACTGGTGAAATAATTTTTTATATATTCCAGATCTATCTTAACGGGAGCAGCCGGAATTTTCAAAAAACCAAATACTTTTACATTTTCTTAAAGTGTAATTAATGTCTTGAAGTTATTTGAAAATTTTAAGTGAATCCAATCAGTGTTTTTCACGAAACTATTGTTCAATTCACAAGCTCAGTCATATGGCTTATCGTTTAAAAAAAGACGATGCTTGTGAACAGAAAAATTTGTTGTATCGTAATTTTTTCGCATTTTAAATGTCAATTCAATGTCTGTGAAATTATTGAGTTTGACAACAACTTTTAATTAATATTCAACTTATGTACTTGTACGTATAATTTTTGCAATAAAATTGAATATAAATGATGTCGCCGGAGAAAATATCACTAGCTAGTGCAAAACTTACCAAGTAAAAATTTACAAATTTCTCTGGCTTTTTAAAAAATTTGCAATTTTTTGCGAAATTTCGCGTTTTTTTGCAATGGGGGTTACTTTTTCTATTTTTTATTGTTTCATCGACTTTTAAATGATATCAAACATTTTAATTTTTTCAATGATTGGAAGTTATTGCGAATTTTCGTAATTTTTTTAGTTTTTTGCGAGTTTTTCACATTCCTTGCATTTCTATCTCGTTTTAGAAGATTTTACGACTTCTTATACATTTTGAAACTTTTGGCGGAATTTCGCTTTTTTTGCAATGTAGGTGACTTTTAACAAATATTTCAGCATAAATATGCTGATTCAACATATCGTCTAAACTAAGCTTTACAAATAGAATTTTTCCATACCTGTCATCAATACAACAAACATCTATAAAACATATAAAATTGAAACGTATAATTATAACACACTTTTGTATGAAAATTACCAATAACAACAATACTGTATAATTAGACGATTAATACAAGCTTGTGAATTGAACATATGTTTTCAAAGTCGATAATCAATGTAATTCAATATTCGCTCGATGGGTTTGAATGAAATTTATGAAGATTTCTGAAAGCAGAAAAATCTAGTGCCTGATCGAAAACTTATATTTTTTATAAATATTTGACTATTCCATTTTTCTTTTAAAATAGTAGAGGCCGCCATTTTGTTTAATGAAAAAAAATCGTCGACCAGTCACTAGACTTACTATGACAATATGTTTTCATTGCCATTTACACGTAATTAGTTAAACTGTTTAGGTTTGAGTTGAAATATATTAGATGCGTTCGATTACCCAAAAGCTTAAAAAAAATTAACTGAACTTTTCTGCATTTGACTGAATTGCGTTTGTTTACACAAAATATAGAAAATGATAACAAAATTGAGAGTGTAAAGAGACAGTTCGTGGCTGAGTATTTACAAATTTTTACTGCAGTAATTTTTACTAATACAATTTAGTAAAACAAGAAAAAAAGTGATTCAAAAGTTAATTAAATAAAAGTAAGAAAACCAAAAATATACAATTTGTGAAAAATTATTTTAAGACATATGTAGGTATAAATTGAAATAATAAAAAATAAAAAGTTAATTAATATTGTTAAACTATTATTTGTTAAACAAGTTCGTTTTAAACGGAAATAGATGTTCATAACAACGTTTCAACTTTCATTTCTTTTTTTCATATTAATTCTTTGGAGTTGTGAAAATGCTAAATATATGGTTACTTATTAATGCACTTGTTTTTAAGGTAATCATTGGCAAAAATAAATAACCAAATACGTTTGAATAAATTGAATCAGACACAAATTAGCAAAATAAAATAAAAATAAAACATGTGGAAAATATTACGGAAATTAATTTGTTTATATTTCCTTAAAATGTTAGTTTAATAATAAATATTGCAGCGAGTACCAACAAGATAACGAATTGAATAGTCAAAACTGTAAATATATTTCAACACTACATTTATTTGCTGTTTCCTTAATCTTACTAATTTTTAAAAATTTTCCGTTTGCGAACTTTTTTGGGAAGCAGCTTTTTTTGACAGTATATTTTTCAGTTTACTCAGTAATTTTACTGCATTTTAGTGTAAAAGTAAGCAAACGAACCTATTATTTGCCTCAAGCTCAAATCTGACCTTACCAGTTTCTTTTTTATTAAGCAATATTTCATAAATGCAAATTATTTTTATTAAAAAGGTACTCAGGTCAAACATGTTGCCAAACTGAGCTTCATAATAATATTTTAATATATTATCATAATATCTACAGTGCCGGTCAAAAAATAGCTCCAATGCCAAGAAAAAAAACACATTTGGAATAGCCAACAGAAAAGTGGAGATATGTTCTTTGAACAGATGAGTACAAAGTTGTTTTATTTGGTGGCAGGTTGTCACTTTGGACGACTGCTCAACAAATATGGAACTCAATTTCGAAAGAAAGATGCCAAAATATCGCGAATTCCATGCAAAAACGTTGTGCAGAGGTTAATGCCCATAATGGACAAACAATAATATATTAATTTTAATATCTTAAGACATCATAAATATATTGAATTGAAAATTTTTAATTTATATTAATCTATTCTTGGTTTAAGTATTTAATTTCAGTAGAAAATGAACTATGATGCTATTTTTTGACTGAGTGTATTTTAAACTTATAAGTATCTTACGAAACATTTTCAATAAAATAAATTTAACGTATTTAAAAATATATCACGAAGAAATTTTTTTTGCTATGATGCTATTTTTTTGACAGCAGCTGTGTCTGTACATAATATTTTAATACATAATCGTAATATGGAAGAAATATATTCTATTGTGATCACATGTATTCAAAATGGGATTCAAGACCCAGACTATTCACTTACGTTATCTTTGCTATTAACAAAAATAGAATTCTAGCACACATTACAACATAAAATATGTGCAGAGTACACTCAGTTGGTGTTATAAGTGTCTGTGTGTTTGATAAGTACTAATTTGAATTATTTCTTAACCCTTAACATTTTATTCACTCCTTCCAATTGCGCAATTTGATCTAGCAATATCATTTTTTTAATATTCTCCTATAAAAGTTGTATTTTTCTTTTTTAACAAAATAATTATGAAAAATATTTTTTATTAAAAAAAATTGTGTAAAACTAAGAAGGATAAAATTTACTACCACCCTTCGTAAAGTATGCCCAAAAAAAATACACCCCATAAGTTACAGTTTGATCATATTTTGATTACAAAACAAGTAATGAAACTTTAGTTGAAGTTAAATAGTGCTGCAATTGTAATAGGACTTATTCATTGTGATGACACTTATGTTGAAAATATTAAAAAGCAACAACAGTTAATTTGGTACAGCTCTTAACCACAATCATAAAATAGTTCTTCGTAACCATGCCACACTTATATCTTTTCTCTGCATGCACTTGCCAGTCAAACTAATGACTCTTTATCTTTATACAAGACATCTAATTACATGCTTTGACATTAACTTCAGTGTTTCATATGACTTTCTCATGAGTACACATAAAAGTTTCTGTTGCCATGCCATATAGACAGACAGACAGACAGACAGACAGACAGACAGACCACTTTTCATATTTTCTTTGTCCAAAGACTTATCAGACTATTACCAAGCAATATTGAATTGTTGCCTAAAAATCACCTGCTCCATAGTAATGAAGATAATTTAGTTAATCCAATAGCAAAATATATGCATGATATCTTATTTTCCGTCGAAATATACATTCATACAAATGTATGTACATCAGACTTTACAAATTGGTTTTCATATTGAATTACATTACAAGCCGCCTTTTTACTTTTCAATGGAATTAGAAACTTTTTCCATCGTCATATTACGGAATTTTAAAGTTATTTAAGGTCAATTTATCTTTTTGTTTTTTCCTATTTCAGTTTATTTAAGTCTTGATTTAATTCTTAAGACTGGTACGCATAAGACCACATTTAAGACACCTTCTTGGTTTTTGTTCTTTTGCATTTTAATCGGATTTGAAGTAAGAAGAACTAAAAATGACCTGAGCTAAGTGGCCATTAGCCTTTAATGTCATTTTGTCGCGTCGTTTGAAACGAAATACTTTTTCTGTCTATTCATATTGTTATTGTAGTTGGCTTTATTTTTAATAACATGTTTTGTGGCTGCAGTAGAGACAAGAACGAAATCCCTATTTTTTTAATAATTATAAACACACACACATACGAAATAACAAGTCTTTATCAGCAGGAGCGTATTATGTAGACAACAAAATAATTTACTGCATACCCTGCAACAGTTAAATAAAAATAAAATTCAAAAGAGTTAGTCATCAGCATCATCATCCTCAACTGAAAAACCTCAATGTTGAATATTTAAATAAAAGTGCCACAGTTCTTCTTCATTTTAGCTGCAATCGCAGTACCAGTGCCTGTAACTATTCAACAATGCATCCAACCAGGCATTTAATCTTGTTGCCTGTATCCATTCATTGTAAATTGCAGCCGGAAAGGATACCTTTACCTCGCAGTCAGGTGAGTCAACATGAAAAAAAAGTGAAAAGTGAGAGAAAAATATGAAAAAATAGTCGAGAATAAACAAACATTCACTTTTGCGAGTACTTTTAATTCGTTCGTTCATCTTGCTTTCGAATACTGTGATGTTATCTAACTTTCGTCATCAACATGCCTCATCTAAATATCTGCCACTGGGATCTATCTGTTTAACATAAAGGCCATAATTGTTGTTGCAAAACAAAGTTGCAGCATTTTTAAAATGCATACAATTTTAAACGATGGTGTTGATGTAATAAACTCTCTTTTTTCCTTCCTTTGAAAAGAGGTAAGATTAGATTTTAAAAGCTTAATAAATACTTCATGGGCTTGCTTTTATCTATTGAAAGATCCATTCAAAAAAAAAATTAAATAAGGCCACCAACAAACTGTAGATAGAGCAATTAAGTTTAAATGAATTGAAAATTATAAGTTGTCTATTATAAAACGAATGAAAAAAGTTGAATCTCTAAGTAAGGAATGCCATAATATTATATTATGATGTTAAGAATTTAATCTAAAAAGGCTGCATGAATTGTAAGTGGATGTGGAATATATTTCTTTTGTGAACACTACATACATGCAATTTTTCCTGAAATATTGAAGAAGGGCTTTAGTAAGCGAATCTGTCTGATCCTTTTACGAGATTATGTCGTCAATATAATTATTTGTCGAAACTTGTTGATTTTACTTTGAATTCTAATATTATAAAGCAAGAAATCATTGTTTTTCTTAATTCATAACTTATGAATTTTTATTATAATTCTATTAATTTAATACTATTTTAGTATCTTATTACTAGTCTATAAGAATTATATCCATTGACTAATTTTTAAATAAATAAATAAATAAATAAGATAAATAAATAAACATACTCTAGAAGAAATATTTAATAATTGAAGTTTGTGCTTAAATAACATCGAGAAGACAACCCTTGAGCTCCGCGAAAGTTCTTTAGAAAGCGAAGACTTTTCATGAAGCCACAGAAAGTATTTATCAAAGATACTGCTTAGAATGAACAACTTGCATTCCATAGTAATGTATGTATTGAAGAACTACATGTAGAATTTACTGAACAAAAAGTATTTGGAAAAAAACATAAATATTGAACTGATGTTGCAGACCTTGCGGAATGCAAACCAAAAGAAATAAACTTGTTTATTCGAAGATCAAATTTGTTTAGAACTGACCCAAACTAAAGATAGAGAGGGAATTCTCTCCACGTATCCACCTCGTGTATCACCCAAGTGAACCCGTTCAACCTAATGTAACCTAACCTAAGCTGAAGTTATGCCAGAAATTGTAGACTCAATTTGCACCATAAAGCTAATTCTAAGATTTTCATTAGATATAACATTAGAGTTATGAAACTCATAAGCTCTTGACTATGAATACGGGCTTATATCATATCATGTGCCATTAATAAAAAAACACGAAAGCTGCCGTGGGACAGCAGGTTTGATAGTAAATAACAAGTAGACTGCAATACAAACCTTTTGATCTATTTTTTGTTCAAAAGCTATGGCGGAGCCTTAATAAAAAAAGTTCCTCTGACATTCTTTGATTACGAAGATCTTACAAGAAATATTAAAAAGATCTTTTTCTGGTTGTTCTAAGAAAAATGTTCCAGATGACCCGCATTATTAATGGTGAAATAAGCATATTATTGCCCCGTAATAATTAAATTCAAAGTATTTTTATATAACTATCCACGCCCGGTGTGCTTCGCTATACCCACAGACTTAAAAGTAACATTTTGCTAAAAATTTTAATTTGTTCTAAGAGTAATACTCATAAAAATTTTTAAATTTTAACTATTGTAGTTGATATGATATGGGAATATGTATTATTAATTACTTGTTTCCCCTTTCCTATATGTAATGGTTTCCCCATTCTATACCGCCAGTAATTTTCTGGAAATCGCACATTATTCTAAGAATAAAACTCATTGAACTTAGAAAGCCTCACTCCTTTAGTTGTACAGATATAAGAAAATAATAATAATATACGAAAATTTTCTTTGAAATAATTTTTATTTATACAGTTTTATTGGAATTATTTTTATTCGAAAAATTGCTTTATAATAATTTTTATTTAAACAATTTTGTTTGAATATATAATTTTAATTCTCAGAAAGTTATTCGATCAATTTTATTCGAATAATTTGTATTGGAACTGTTTAATCCGATTAGTCGAACGTTATTATTTGTTTATGTATTACGAAAAGTTTATTAAAGTAATTTTGCCCAACATTATTATATGATTTCAGTTTTATTTAGACTACATACAG
This sequence comes from Gymnocheta viridis, assembly GCA_956483585.1. Lineage (NCBI taxonomy): Eukaryota > Metazoa > Arthropoda > Insecta > Diptera > Tachinidae > Gymnocheta > Gymnocheta viridis. Next base: position 11,276,170 of record OY101440.1, read on the forward strand.
TTAAACCTCCATAAGTGAAACTTCTATAAGTTGACATTTTTTTATAATTTGAAGTAAAGCTCGCGGCAATATAGATCATAGGATTTTTAAATCTAACTCCCACAAACTTGAAAGTCTGGATATTGAGGATTTAAGTTATGAAATTTCAACTGTATTCGTTTAAGTATTTTTATTTGAAAAGTTATTCGAAAAAAATGTAATGGTATAAATTTTATTCGAATTAGTTTAGTCGGACTTTTTGTTATGAAATTTGTTCTAAAAATTATTTGGGAAATTTAATTGAGTAAAAGAAAAAAAAACCTCCGTCTTAAGTTGTGTTAATTATTTCCAGCCACTGGTTAAAAAAATATGATTTTTGTTTGCAATTATTGTAGAAAGAATCTTTACAAATTGGTAGAGTCCGGCCGAACGCATTTCTTCGAACCGACTTCGTTATGTTTTTCATTCAGAGCTTCATCGCCGAACTCGAAACCGAACTTCTTTTCATAGAATAGAAAGAATTTCCGTTTTGGTATTTTTTTTTAATTTAATGTAAAAAAATTATCACACGATGTACTCTTTTTTTTTAGTTTACAGCGTTTAATTTTTGTGTATCTTTGATGAATACAAAACATTTATAACAAGTTTATAGAAATTTATGCAAAGTTCGCTGTTCGACGAAAATTTTTCCGAACACCGAACATTAAGCGAATGTAGGTGTTTGCCGAACTCCGATACCAAACCCGAACGTTTGATCGTATTCTATAAATTATTTAGTTTATCTGAATAAAGAACATCTGCGCAGTTGGCATCTTTAAAGAATAAATCTCAAACTATTAAAAAACACTCTGACATACAAATTGAATTATATCATAAAATAAAAAAATTTATTAATTTTTTGTTGCTTTTTAACACATACATACATACATACATATTTATTTTATATAACTTACAGTTCAACTCATTTTCATGACTCGTCAAAAAATATTGTTTTTTGTTTGGCCACAGTTGTTGCATTTAGAGATGGTGCCTGTGGTGTTCCTTTTACTTAACTGGATGATGAATGAATCCATTTATTTTAACTTCTCGCAAAACTTTGCAATAATAAAAATTGCATTTTCAGTAATGTTTTGTGCAAACATTTTATGGTTCTTTCGTTAAATGTAGCACAATATCAAGGAAATGATAGATCGCTATAAAATTTTCGGAATAATTTTTATTTTATATATTTTTTTAAATGTATACTGTTTGAAAGGCTTGTGTATAATCTTCAAATTAATTTAAATTTAAAAAATCTATTTTATATGTAGAAGAAAATAATGTAGGGCGCCTGTCATTTTCAACAAATTTTTCATTGAAACCTTTCAAACAAAGTTTGTTCGGTTTATTGTTTTTCTTGTCATTGTTATTAGTGTTGTTGCTGTAAATGTAAAAACACTTAAACTTACCTTAATTATTAAAGTTTCATTTAACAACAAACTCAACTTTATGCTGTCTACCTACCAGTCACTCATTTACTTATTTTGTAAGATACTAAACACACACTGATGCACCGGCAGAAAGATATGTACATTCATTCTAAAGATAAAAATTCCTTACAATAAGCACATAAGATCAAGTTTATAGGAGAAAAGTTTTAACTATGAAAAAGTCGAAAATATTTACTATAAGTTCGATTAAAAAGGAAAGTTATGTTCGATGATCTCAAAAACTCATTCTCAAATATTTTTTTAAATTATATTTGATATTTTGTGATTGTTTAACAAAATTCATTTTTGACAATTATCTTTATAACACCTAATCATGTATATTCTCAGTGTACATTTTATACATAGATTTCATGAATGGATGTTTAAAGATGTTTTAAGGATATAATATTTATTGCACATACACACATGCAACCCATTTACATACATTAGAACGATTCACTTCGTATAACGAAAAAAAGTGTTTTTGTTACCCTTTTCATATTAAAGATCACGCTGTTTTATAAGACGTCCCAAAACATTTTGGGGTCTGCCGATGACTATTCACTATAGTTTTTATGGAATGTCGCATTGCTTATAATACAAGTGGGCGGAAAATCGATTGATTTCAAATCGTGTGATTTCGTAATACAAATATTCTAAACTTCAAAATCACAGCGAAATTTAAAAATATCACAAATAGGTCAAAATTTTTCACAATAAAAATACTTTTAGGAATCGTACGTTTTTAAGTCAATCGATTTACAAAATATGCCTCATAATTTTTAGTTATGTCCAGCTCACGAAGGGCCAATCGTCTAGCGATTACTAAGGAATATTTATAAAACGTACCGTCCTACAAGTTTGGGGTGTTACCCACTTTTTCCTGTGATTCGCTCTAATGTACATAACTTTAAGTAAAAGTGCTTGTATGGTGTCTTTTACTGTTTGTAGAAAAGTTGTGGGAAAGAGAGAGGGAGATAGAGAAACTTTCTTTATTCTAAAGTTGAAAATTCAAAAAAGGAAAAAAATTTTAAAATTTTACATACAAACGTAAAGTTTTCCTTTTCTGTATTGAAAGCAGCAGTTGTTGCAGTAGTTTCTTGTCTATTTGTTTATTTATTTATTTTTTTTCATATAAAATAACTTTAACTGACAATTACAATTATAAATTTATATAAGCGCACACACATTTTTATCACTTACGCTCGCACTAACAAAACTTGGTTTTAAAACAATAAAAGTTTTTATTTTTTCAAGTTGTAAAACCTTGTCAACACAGGATGTGTGGCAGTTTTGGAGCATTCAATTAACATGTATAAATAAAATAAAACAAAAATGATTTACATACATACATATTTTGGTTTTATTTTCAGAAACTAAAATATTTTAAAATGTTTGCTTTATATAAAAATATAAACGTGGAAGTGCCGATTTTAATTTCGAATACATTCAGAACAGAAACTACCGTAACTGCCTTATGACTCCTTTCAAAGTAGTCAATAGATAATAATTACTTTCGAACGATATTTATTTTAGGCCAACCAATAAGGCACTGCTACATGTTCAATTATCGCGATATTTAGTGAACGTCTAGCATGCAGTATTGACGCAAGTACTGATGAATTACTTAATATTTTGAAATCGGGAATATGGATGACGATTCGAATATCACAATATTAGTTAAACGTGTAGCAAAGTTAAAATATAATATCTACTTTTGCCATCAAAAATAATAGTTGAAGTTCCTCCGTTATTTTTTAATTTTTTTTCTGGTCAAATATAAAAATTAAAATTTTGTGTTATTTTTTGAAAAAAAAAATTAAATTAAAAAATTTTAAATATCTTTCTTAGGGCCGTTAACAATAAAAATATTAACTTTGAAGTTAACACTAAACTAAAATTTGAACTTTAGTTAGTTAAAATTCAGTAACACAAAACGCTGTTCAGTTTTAACTTTTATTTAGAATTAACTGAAATATTTTTTGAGTTTGATTTCTTAACTGGAAAAAATTATGACATTAAAAAATTAATTATTTTTTGTTTATTTCAAAAATATTTTTTACAAATCTAAAAAAAATATGTGATTTAAACTTTTTTCATTTCAAAAAGACAAATTTTTGTGCAGAAATCGTATTAAGATATGGTTGGTTGATGGTGCTACTTGCATCTTTTTGCATTTCTCAAAAATAAATTTTGACTAACTGAAAGTTAGTAAACTTACAAATAAAATTAACTTAACTTAACTTTGTGTTAATGGGGGTTAGTCAAAAATAAGTGTAAAATTTTATTTCTATTTTTTCGGTAAAAAATAACAGTTAAAAATTGTTGATTGAAAAAATAAAAATTAATTATTGCTTTTCTTTTTAATTGTAAAATTTAATTGCTATTACTGATGAAAAAATGTAACATTTTTACTTTAATTTGGACTGAAAAAAATGTCGGTGAAATTTGAACTTTTATTTTCGTTCGAAAAATATCGGTGAAAAGTAATTATTAGCGGTATTCAGTGTTCGGTGCAAAAGCTCTTGCAAATGCAAAATATCGTAGCATTTTTATGAAATCTAACAAGAAAATACACGAAAAAGCAACGTAATTTTGCATTTGCACTTTAGCAATACCATTTGCATTAAACACTGAATACCGCTATTATTTATTAAATTTGTTTGAAGAAAGTCTAGCAATAATTTTTTTAAGATAATTATTGTTTCTTATATAACACGCATCACATTACTATATTCAAATATCTAATGATAAATAATTTCCATTTGACTTGTGAATTTAAATTTTGAAAACAATTGTTACAAGGGTATTGACTTAAAATTAGATATATTGAAAAATCAAATCTCGTAAGCTTGCAATTTATTATACCACACTTTTGCAGCAGCGGAATTGATCAACACACTCCAAATAGCCCAAATGGGTTTTAATTTATTTTTTTGCTGTCACATCTTTACAAGGTTGAAATGTCCAAAAGAAATATATATTGTCACGTTGATAGATGTGAGTCTGGAAGAACACATATATACATATTAATTTTTTTCAAAAATAGGACCACGATGAAGGAGGGAATAATTTCTGGCACTGAATTTGACATGAACGAAGTCACTAGTTTAAAATAAAATGTGTAACATGTTTGTTGTTTGATTAACTAATTGACTTACATAAATCGCTAAATTTTATGCACGCAGTTCTTATTGAAATATAAAATTCTGGCGAAAGTCAGTACCATCCTTAAATAGAAAATCTAAAAAATATTATTCTTTCAATAGGTAAATAAATAATATATTTATATGAATTTCTTTCACATGATAAACAACGATGCAAAAAATACTTTCGCATTATTAACTCAAAAATTTAATTTTTTGATTTATGACGTTGTTTGAGCAAATGATAAACATACAAAATTATAAGTTACGTACATAAATAAAATATTAAACATAATAATATTTCAAAAGGAATTCTTTTTGCAGGAAAAACAAACAGAACATAAAAAACGATTATTTTAATCATTTTGAAGTAAATTGGATTTTCCTTATAATTTTTTTTGTTAACATATTTAAATGAATTATTTTAATGAAATCTGATTTACTTCCAAAGAAATTAAATTGTATGTTCAAAGTTGTTTATAATTTATATTTGCTTGTTTTTATGTGTTTTCCAGTGTTGCCACCAACGAAATGTTAAATTACATATGCATCATGCAAAAATTACACATAAAATTAGAAATTACATATGCTTTGTTTGTTTTTTTTTGTTTTGCAAAATAACTTGCTTTGATTTGTTTAGATTAAATATTCGACCTTTTTGGTGTAATTCCAAAATTTTTTTGACGATGAATATATTATCAATATTTGGGTTTCAAGGTCATTTAATAAAAGATTATTTTTACATATTATTCCGATGTTTCGTTGGCATTTCGTTGTATTTAATCTTCTTTAGTCCAATTCTACATCATTCTCCTTAAAATTATCACAGTTTAATTTTGTGTAAAAGAGGAAAGCACAAACAAAAACTTCATTAATTTAAAGCAAAAATATGCAAAACAGGTTCATAAATACATAAATTAAAACATCACAGCCAATCCTAATTTTTCGTCATCACAGTAAAAAATTAGTGCACAAAAACGGAAAAATTTTAAATTATACATGATTTACACATGCAGCCAATTACTCATGGGATACACATGAAAATAAAAATTGTACTTAATATGTGTAATTACACATAAAGCGGCAACACTGGCGTTTTCACACACACGCAATATACCAGCAAGCATTTTTTATATCTGATGCCTCTACTGTGTACAATACAAAGCAGCACATTTTTTTTAATTTTAAATTAAATTTGAAAACTTGCAATTCAATTTTCAATTTCAATCTGCTTCTTAATGGAAATGTCTAAAATACAATTTAAAACTTCATTCACAGAAAAATTATATTTCTGCAGGTTCACTCACGCTGAATTCTATTATAATCATGCCATTATGAGATCACGTAATTAAATTAAAAATTAATGCTTCTAATTATACTACTTCCTTATATAATGAACTTTATTGTTAGTGGTTTTTTTAATCCAGAGTGATTATTATTTTGGCTAAAGTTCGTAACATTTTTAGTCAGAAAGAATTGGACATGAGACAATATTCCAAAGCAACAAGGGAAAATTTTAACACTAATTAATTTCAACTTACATGGCAGAACAGAAACAACGTTGTTTTTCGGGAGCCGCTACACTCCCATCACCAGTGTTCATGTGTGTTTCCGTGTATCCGCCACTGTTTAGGTGGCTCGGTTGAATGTGATTTCAAATTTGTATTTATACAAATAATGTCTAGAAAAAGCATACGAGAGTTATTTGTATTATTAGTTTTTAAAGTAAACACTGCTTTACCACTATCAATATTGTAATTTTACCAGCACTAATTAACGTTAAATTAACCCATTGTTACACGCTGGTTTTATCTCATGTACCTTTATTGTTAATTATCGGGTGTTTTCTGTAAATCGAGTAATTTCAAATCGTGCGATTGCTACTTTTAGCTCCGCACGTTCAAAGTTTAGTTCCAATACAATCATCATCATCTTAACATCAAAATCAAAGCAGAATTTAAAATTATCTCAAATAGGTCGACATTTTTAATAAAAATAATTCTGGAAATCGTACGATTTTAAATCGCTTGATTTTAAAACGCTCGATTTACAGAACATGCCTGTATATTTATTATTAATTTACACATGAATATGCATGATCAAAAATATGTCATTCCCGTTTCTAATTTGTTCGTTTTAAACATTAAATTTTACATTTACCAACTTCTCCGACGGAACCGCGACGTATTTCGAAAATTTTAAGAGTAAACTACGTTATAAAACTTATGTATTCCAACTTCCAAAATCTAGTGCTATACAAGGAGCAAATGTCTGAAGCATTTACTATCGATGTGACAGTACGTTAGGTTTGTGTGCTGTCGCCAATTCTTTTCCTGCTTGTGCTAGATGATGTCATGTCAATAGCAAATATTGAAGCACCAGACGGCATTCAGTGGACGCCCTTCTCAAAAATGAAAGATCTTGACTGTGCTGATGGTTTATGTCTCTTAGCACATAAGTTCGAACATATAGAGAAGAAATTGAAGGCTCTTCATAACAACGCTCTCAAAGTTGGTTTGCGAATACACTTGCGGAAAACCAAACTAATGAAAATAAAGAATAACAACGAATAGCGGTGCAAGCGCAAACTTTTCCCCGTGAATCAATAAGGCCCGTCATGCCATGCTTTGTTTAAAAATTTGGATGGATTAATCATACATTGAGATCCGATAACGAGGTAGCCAAGGCAGGGCTGCAATATAGCCCCCAAGGTTCCCGGTGCCGTGGACGTCCTACAAAAACTTTGCGCATCGCAACCGTATGTGAGCTGACTACTGCGGAGTTTTCATGAAACGAGCCATTAAGAACTTCAACATAAAAATTTCTGAAATCGGTATAAATTTTTTGTTGCTCTGATTCCGAACAAAATGTAATAGTCTCTTGTGCAGCGACAACAATATACATTTAAGTTTGTTATACAAAAAAAATCAATTTGTGTGATTAATTGAAAAAAAATTTAAGCATTTTTATAACTTAATATTTTTGTTTGTATAACATTTGAGCTTCTGATTAGAAAATTAAATTCAAATTAGTTAAAATACGAAGAGAATATGAAAGGAATTCTAAATTTACTTTAGCAAATTTGCTGTTTTAATTTTTTTATTTTTCTATAATTAGTGGAATAGTACAAAACTGGGGCAAAAATTTCATGGTACAAAAATAATACAAATATTTTTAGATAGTACAATTTGTGTACTATAATAAAGAAAGTGACAACGTTGGCTAGCAGTGTTATCCATGAGGGTGCACGGTGCACCTTTGCTACTTGTATAACTTTTGTGTTTAGCTGAAATTTTATTTAAGTCAACATTTATTTGTTTGTTGCCCAATTTATTTTATGAGTGCTTGTAATATATTTCTGCAGGATGTACGCAAAAATTAAACTGGAACTAGAAACTAAAAAATATCTCTTAGTACTTTTGTACAGTAGAACACAATGTATGCACACATAGAATATGGAAAAGACAGCGAATATTAACCTGAACAAAATTGAGGGGACCTGAACATGTAGTATGAAGTTTAGTAAATGTTTCTCTGTTTGTGACATTTATGTACTTTGTTCAAATTAACATTTAGTAGCAAGTGGCAGAAGAGACACACAATTCGATTTAATTCTTTTGTTTTTAGTTTTTGTGGTTGGTTCTGCTTTTGTTGTTTTTATTATTATTATTTTATTTTGAAATAGAAGTTTTTATTGTTAATATTTCATTTTATTTCTTTTAACCTGTTTAAGTTGAAATGACATGCGAGGTTCGGTTTATAGTTCTCAATATCGGCATCAAAATTATTAGTTAAAAAAATTAACTGCATCTTAATTATACTAGAGACACTGTGCTACTGGAAAAGAAGCCCAGGAACTAATCAACTGGCCGTGTAGAACCTCGCTCTTTAAAAAAAAATTATAGGCATGAATAGAATACAAAACCAAGTAGTGAAGATCTTATTACGCTCACTCACGCATCATACTTTAGCCACACATCGTGAGGGAAAGTAGAGGAAAAGTTCGGTGGCGATCATGCTTGATGGCACATTAATCCCTTAAACGTTTCGAATGTCTGCTTACAGCTTTTTAAATAATTTTTTTGGGGTTTTTTTGCCTAGAGCTTCTGAAGTATATTGGCAAAATCTTCCATACTGACAAAAATCAATATATTTACTGTACAAATCACTGGGCTCATAGATGTCACGACCAGAAAATTATTTATTTAAAAGGTCCTGCATGCATCTCGTTTTATTAAATAACAACAACCCTCGCAGTTCACATTAAAATAATAGTCATCCTTTGACTAGTTGTTTGCAGGCATGTTTGTTTAGTCCGGCCATCATCTTTGCCTCTGGTTAAATTTGTCATCATCATCACAACCTCATTATCCGAGTTGCAAAATGAATGAGTCATTATCAAGTTGTTTTTATTGTAATAGTTTATTGCTTTTTTATTGTTTTTGTTTTGCTGTAATTTTTTTCATGTCCGACTTTGTTTGCAAGCAAATAAGAAACAGGATTAAATTTTCTGTTTTATTTAGTTGCAGTTCATGCATTTATTTTGTATTTTTTGTTTGTTTTCAACGTCAAGATAAGCTTTTTAATTTACGGTCCTGTTGTTTTAATTATAATCTTGAATTTTAACATTTTATTTGTTTATTTTTCTGTCAGTTTTTCTTGGTTGCACTTTCGTAAATGGATCATAATTAAGGCTAAATGTTATCGCAGTCATTAAGTAGGAAAGTGATGAAAATATTATAAAATTTTTATTGTCTGAAAATCGAAAGTTAATGGCTTTTAAGTGCATTAAAACATTAGGGGCGAAATATAAGTAATAAAATACTCTTATCGCTGTTTAAGCCAAAAAAAAAATAAAAGAATATTTAATTATATGAAGCATTGATTTTTAAAATGTCCATTCCCAGCAGAAATAAAAGTAAATTGGGAGTAGCGTGCTATCAAAATAAATTAAATACCGATTCCTAATAAATAGTTTAGTAACAAATGTGCAACTGCTTGTAAAAATATTATTTCTTTCCCTGATTACGTTATATTACATTATATTAGTAAAAATTCTTTTTTAAATTCGAATGGAGGTCCATAAGTTTTTTTGGAAATGGATTATTTATTTTTTTTGTAAATTTGTTCCACCGTAATGACCTGTTTGTCTCTTTATTCACTTCATGTAGTTAATATCATCACGACTAGAGATGAGCACCGCTCTCGTGATTAGCGTAAATGATGTGTGATCATGCATGATCGTGATTAGTTTTTTGCATCAACCACGTGGGCATGCATGAACGTGAGTATAAAAATATAGAGCGTGAGCTAGCGTGCATAAGTAGTTTTCGGCCGTTTTTTTGCTTTATCGTAATTTTTTTTACATAATTTTTTATTTAATGATTGTACGCAATTAATTGAACAGTTTTCGGTTTATGTTTAAAGCAATTGTTTGATTCAAGTTCAATCTGACTGTACCCATTTCTTTTTTAATTTAAAACATTTTTCTGATACAGACCAATCTTGATAATTTAAAATTCGTTAATTTGAATCTCGCTATAATTTGAACTGTTTTCCCGGTACTTTGAAAAACATTCAATAAATTGAAAAAAAATCTATGTAATTTGGTCCCCGTGGTAATTTCAAATTATTTGAATGGCAAATTGTTCGCCGACGCGCTACAATGTGAATTTTTTGGCTCTACGTTCCATAATTTGAATTATTTTAATGTGCGTTGCTCTTTAGAAATGACATCTTGCCCGTCAACGTTCTATAATTTAAACTTTGGGTTTTCTACACTCTATAATTTGAATTCGTATTTTGTTTCTGTTTTTGAAATAAACAAAAATTAAAATCGTTAGCGTTAGTTTCTATGCCACGCTTTTGGCATACAGCACAACATCGACAGTTAATAAAATGGAAAGTGAAATTTCTTTGCTTTGCTTTCTGCTTATCAGAGCCATCAGGAGTTACATAGTCTCATCCAGGATGACAACTTCTGCCTAACTCTGAAGAGGTGAGTTTTGAAAACTGTGTTGGAGTAAACAATAATATCAGAGCCGACGGTGCCCTGACCCTCACTGAACTGTTGAATTTCACTTCCTTGGATGAGGAAGATGAATCAGACGAATATGAGCAGACGAAGATCAGCAGACGAAGATGAGCAGCCACCAATTTTAGTTTCCTTAAATGAAGCAATGACAAGACTCACTACATTGTGCTCTTATGCTCCTAGAACGGATACAAGTGACGATTTCTTTTCAGCTTTAATCACAATTGATAATTCATTGGACAAAGAAAAATTGAAATCGTTCACTCAAAAGAAAGCTACAGAAAGTTCACAATAAGAAATCTAAAATTTTAAATAAACTCTCAATTGTTATTGTTAATTTCATCCTTGAAGAAGCTTTCCATTGAGAAAGCGAAATATTGGATTAATTAAATAAATTATATTTATATTGTTGAGCTCAAACTTGAAGAAATTATTTAATAAAATTAAACTCTTGTTATTGGTGCTTTTTGCGGGAATTGCTAAAATTTTAGTATCTTAAATTTTTTATTCGCACTTTTTCTCAAAATTAATATTTTACTTATTCAGTGAACCATTAACAATTTTGTTAAAAACAAGTTGCAATTGTTAAAAACAAATGCAGATCATCAGGGAACTTTACCCTCTGCTCCGATCTTCATTAACAACAGTGAAATGCGCATAGGAACAAGCTATACCCCTCAATAATCAATTGCAATTTACTGAATAAGTAAAATATTAATTTTGGGAAAAAGTGCGAATAAAAAAATTTAAAATACTCTTGTTAATTTGAACTTCTTCTATCTCCCTCTTGATATTTTGAACTCTCATTAACATGAAATGTCGATTATTTGAACTCTTTCTCTGGCTTCTTGAATTTCAAATTATCGAAATCCGACTGTATATTTAAATTATTTTTATTATTGGAACAATTTATTCATCAAATTTGCAGAACGGATGAGTAATAATAATAATTTGTTTAATTCCTTTAAAGTTTTTCTTTTCGTATGTATTTCATGAGTATGAGTTTTCGTGATCGTGACTAAATTTTTCCAATCAAGTGAGCTTCCATGAACGTGAGCCAAAATTATAAGGTCGTGCATGAGTAAAATTTTTGTATCTTAAGCTTGCAGGAGCTGAGTGAAAATTCAATCACAATCCCATCTCTAGCCACTATCTAGGAGTTTAGTTTAGTATCCGCTGAATATTCAGAAGTCATCTCATTCTTATCTAGTAAATTTCATAGTGAGATGAATTACATTGACTATCTTCAGGTGCCATCGTACCGGTCATTTGATCCAACATAAATCTTTATTAACTATTAACTTGTTTTTCTTTGTTTTTACTGTTTTAGTTTATATTAATTATTTAATAAACCTCTATTGTTTTCTTTGTTGTCATAAAAACGTGTTTAGATATTCAACAAAACTATATTGTTCCAAAAAAAGTTATTTGATTATGCAAAAGCTAAGAAATTTATTGTTTTATTTACCTATTAAAACGCATTATTAATATTCAAACCTTTGTGCTAATAAATTAATGTTATTTTATTATTTGTTTTTTTTTTCTTTTCAATACAACCTTCAGCATTTAAAATAGTAGACCTCAGAGGTGATTTGAAAACAAATTTAAATTAGCGTATTAGTCAATGATTATTATTAATATTTTGTGAGAAGAAAAATCAAAACAAAGCAAATAAACAAAGACGCCGGCAGTACAACTTTGATTTCCAATGTTTAAAATATATTTACACTGACAGTCACATAAATAAGGAATGTAATTTTTAAATATTATTCTAATTATTATTCTTGAGTTTGAGATTTGCGTTTGTTAGTTTACATATTTTTTTTAATTATTTATTTTATCGGAGATGACTGATATCGCTTGAAGCAAATTTTGTAATTTACTAAAATTTATATGAAGAAAGCAATAATTTTTGTATTTATTTGTAATTAGATAATTGGTTTCAATATTTAATATTTCAGAAAACTGGCAGTCACATGAAAATTGTTAAAAACAAGCATATGAAGGCCGAAGCGATGGTGTGACGACCGCCGAAATCAGAACTGTTACACTTTGCAATTGTTAGCTCTTTTTATTCATTCTTTAATGATAATAAAATAATATTACTAATTAAATTGACAAATGCAATTCTCGAACACAAGCCTGCTTAATTACTTTCAATACAGTTACCTCGTAAAATTATTACATAGGATAATTAAATAATTTATCTCAAGCCTGATTAATAAGTTTTAAATATATATTATTAAATATATATTTTTCAAATAGGAAAATTTTAATTAGAACTCACTAACCAACTTTTAAAAAGGGGGCAGCAATAATTTAATTTCCTGAAACCCCACAACCTCATATACGGCTTTCGTCATTTTCCTAACTATACCTTAGTTCGTTAGAGGAAGTTTACTATTCTCGACTAATTAACAAAAAAATTACAACCTGTCCACACACAGACAAATCCACATTCCTCTGATATTAAAATTAAAGAATTTATTACCTTATTTATCTGCTCTGTAGTGTATGTATTAAAATTATTCATACAAATTGCTAATTTGTAAAACAACATAAAGGCGTTGTCTTAAATAATCTTCTTGTTTTTTAATATGTATTTTTAAGTGGTTTTCATCAATAGGATTAATTCACAAGATAAATCTATAGCAAGAGAACATTGGTAAGTGTTAAAAAATACCACATATTCGTACAAGGCTGACCCTAAAGTAAGGTGCAAGGTGTGATTTCCTTTTGCAAATAAGTATAAACAAGATCCTTCAGCCCAAATGTCTTTTATTACAATTCTAGAATATCAGAATACTAAGAAACCTGATTCCCATGATAAAGCCTAAAGGTACGGTCACACTTGGCAAACATTTGCCCAAAAAAACGTAACCTCTACTTTTGCTTGGGGTTATTGAGATTTAACTTGATTTTTATATCACAAAATGAAGTCAATTATGCCGCAAAATACTATTTTTATATTATTTTTAATAAATGTGAACCCATATAAAAAAAATATTGGAATTAAAGAAAATGCAAATTGGGCTTGTCTGTTGGTAACGTTTTTTTTTGTGCAAATGTTTGCCAAGTGTGACCGTACCTTAAGTTTATAATATATGAAATCGTCTACTTAGCCATGCAAACTGTGCCATTGTATTATAACGTGGTGAAGAGACTTAAAAAATCAGAAGTGTGACTGACTTTCTCATACACTGATGTTAGCTAAAGTAACGAAGTGGCCAGTTTCGTTCATCCAGGGGAGGTGAAAAGGATATTCTCTTGATATCCTGATTTCTTTAACCACTTCGAATCCCATCTTCCAGCCTTGAAGGGCATTTCATAAGCTGCCAATCAATATATTGTGTGTTGTTACGAAAATTCTCGAGCCATTTTTTACCATTGTTTATGAGAGTACTTTTAAACTATAAAATTAATTTTTAGAAATTTATTACTATTGTAGGTAAAGACAACAATCTCTGAAATTTAGAAATACGATGTAACTAATTTAATGCATATAAATCGCGAGTTTAGGTATATTTATGGCTTCTCTCCTTATAATCTTGTATAGAATAATAGCAAAATTTAACATTTAATTTAGTATTTCAAATTGAATAGAAATATTTGTACTAAATTACAGGTTGAAATAAGTTACTATTTCACACTAGATTATAAGAAGTTAAGCCAAAAATATACCTAAACTCACCATTTATATGCATTAAATAATTAAACATGCAGTGAAAATATAAAAAAAAAATTTTAAATCCGTTGACTGGAACTCAACACAGATTTTTTGCAATATATTAAAAAAATGTCAATTTGTCATTAAAATATTTTCTAAGTAGTCAAATATGTTCTATAATTAAGAAAAAATTATGCTCTGAATGCTGTAGATAGTAAAATATGCAAAAATATGAATTTTAAAATTGATGCCAAAATGCATAAAAGTTTCTAAAAAGGATAAATATTTTATCTCCGCCGCCATAGGTTGCACAAGCAAAAGCTTGCAATCGTATATTGGCGCTCTCCCTGATTGCAAGTTAAAAAAACAAGCGGCAAGACATTACGTTATATCTTCCTCAACATTCGTACAAAATAATTGAAATTATGCCTAGGAGTTTTTTGAAGTTTGAAGATGACAAAGTTGCTACGAGTATTAACTTAAATTTAGCTTATGCAAGTATTTATTCCTTATTGCAACATATATATTTATGCGTTTAGTATGTTAACATTTTTATTTTAAATACTTTATATCTCACAGAAAAGCCGTTTTTAAATCCTTTAATATGTAGTTTTGCATTTATGCCAATACTTTTTTCTTTTTCTAAAATCTAAAAATATTTCAGCCAATATTTATAACCCTCTTACATACTCGTGCATTCATTTTTAGTTTTAATTTCCATTTTATATTTTTCATTATTAAAATAATCTCTTAAACTAACAAATTATATTTTGACAATTATGATAATGAAATATGCCAACCAACCAGCCAACTTAATATTCCAACTTATATAGAAAAATGTTGCAAAAAATAAAAACTAATTAGATAAATTCTACAAGGTTGAAATGGACTGTAGTAGCCTTTATAAAATTTTAGCAAAAAAATGAAGTTGATATGTTAAGGAAAAAATAAAAAAAATTGATTTGCATACTTTTTGATTTCGTATTAAATCTATTTAAACTAGATTCTAATGAAACTTGATGTTTCGGAAATTTTACTTGATCAAGAATTATCTGGTTTTTTAGACTCACAATGACATTGTGATGAAAAATTCCTCTTGATATTTTTCTGCCATTTTGAAAGTTTAATTTTTGAAAAAACAAAGCCATAAATCTGCAAAAAAAACTTTTTATTAATGACCATCTGGGCAAGCTGTCCTTTCTGGTGTGCTAATTATACTATTCCAGGCTCGGAAAGGCTGACACGCCCTGACATGCACTTTCAAGAGGTTTTATGATAATTCATTCAATGCAACTGAAATCAGAAGTTTATACACATACGCGCATAAATACATACTTACATACGGATGTATGTATATTATTATTTTATTTTAACGCACATCTTTTAGATCAATTTACATTTTACCGCATTTAAATATGATGTTTATGCAAAGTAAATTGTTTTATGTCAATTAATACAAATTTATTTCCAACTCATCATAAAGTTTCACATCTGACCCACATTATTATAATATTGCACACTTGTTGTAGGGTATATAATACGTGTAATTTACAAAATACAAACATACATGTGTATATTCCCACCGAAAACAGATTTTAAGCCATGTATAATTTATGCAAAACAATTTTTTCCATTTTTATTCTGTTTTCTTTCCAAAAAAAGATAAATTTAATTTGTAAAAAAAGAAACACTTTTAGTAAAAATTAAATGAAAGCACGCGGCCAAAAAATTGTAATAAAAATTGGTCAAACAACCAACCAACAACGACAGCACTAAAAGCAACAATGGCAGCAACATCAACAAACAGCAACTATTCAAATATTTAAATCAGTTTTAATCACTAGACCAGACCGTACAACATGCAGATTTTATTTTTAAAATATTTAAATCTCCTCTCATTCATCGACAACGAAAACAAAAGTAAAGAAGTGTAAAGAGCCGGCGAATTAAATCATAAAATTAATTTTCATATTGTTAAATGAAACAACAAACAAAAAGCACAGTATAAAAATCTCATAATAATATTAAAGTTTTAAGACAAAAAGTGTTTTAAATGAATTTTAATTGACAAAAAAAAAAAACAAACAGAAAATATTCAAGAACAAAAAGGAAAGACAAAAAAAAACTACCAAACAGAAAAAAAAACATTTAATGAAAAGTGTAATTAAATTGTAAGCCTGCAAAAGCTTGTTGGTTGGTTTAATTTTAACCCAAGCGAGCTGCAAAAAACATTATCACCCCATCAACAGCATCATCATCGTCATCATCATCCAACCCCAACACAAGCCACAATAGCATCGTACACATTGGCCAGTTAGAAAGTGTTGGAAATTAAAGAAAAAATACACAAAAAATTAACATAATTAAAATATAAACTCTGTTTAGTTTTAACTACAATTTACATTGCCCTAAATGAGATTGCATCTAAATGTTGGAATACTTTTGCAGCCGGCTCATAAAGCAGGCCGTTACACTAACAATTGTAAAAATAAGAAAAACAAGGACCTGCTTCTCTCCTGCTTCTGCGAAAACAAATTTCATTTCCACATTTATATTGGAAACAAAAACAAATTTGAGTTTTTTATTTCTATCGCATTTAGAGAAACAGATCCCAAATTTTTTGCAACACACAATTTAAAACATTCTCAACATGAAAAGTTGTACTATGGCAAACATATATATAAATGCATCTGTACATCGTATACGACTGACGCCTGTCCTGAAACTATATAGCTCCGAATCCTGCAAATACATTTATGAAGCTCATGCGAAATTTTTCAAGGTCTTAGCGTTTTTTACAATTTTAAAGATTTCTTTTTTTTAAATTGAAAAGCTTTTCTGAATTTGTCTTTTGAACTTTACCTAAAAAGAAAAGATATGTTTTTAATAAAACAATTAATATTTTACTGAATATATAAAATATTAATTTAGGGAAAAAGTGCGATTACAAAAAACGCATTTATTTGATTTATGTATTTTCATATAAATATATAAATACATTCATTAAAACACATCCCCTTTAAAAGCTCAAAAGCATGAACAAGGAAGAGAAAAATAAAAAAATATAAATAATTAATTCCTAATTACCAATAAATGTGACCTAAACTATTTAAAACGGGAAAAATTTATAGTTAAATAATTAACTTAAATTATGTTTTAAAAAAAAATTCATTCAGAGGTTTCATTAAAAACAGTATAACTCGTAAAATTTACATATTTTAGGAGAAACAAAAGTATGAAATTTTTAATTTTTGTTTAACAGTTACGTGAATATATGTAGACCACTTTTCTTTGTTTAAGAATTCAGAATAAGATCTTAACAAGGAGTGCAATGAAATGAATTAACAGGACTTTGGGAATTATTGTAAAACGAACGGAGTGAAAACCGGACGGGTTCACGAAAAGTTCCGTTCAACTTCTTTTTTAGCTTCAAGTAATGCGAGAAAGACTTGTTTATTCTTTATAGAATTGTAAAAACAATTACGTTTCACCAAAACCTCTCAAATGCAACAAGAGTTTCACTATTACTGAGTACACGTTGTAAAAAATAATGTGTGGCAAATGATTGTATGAGTTGTAAGAAGGAAATGACATCTAGTGCGTTGAGTGCATCTTTTCCTTGAGAATAATTTTGATTTGTATTTAATTTGTTATAACTACTTCTTGCATTGTTAATATGTTAAGAAAATTTAATTTGAATACAGTTTAAAAAGCGTTTTTGCTAACGGATGATAGTTCGTAAAGCTCTTGCGATCGTTCATAAGTTCACGGATGCTGTGATCTCGATTTTTATAAAATACAGTACGTTCACATATGTTATAATCTGAAAAGTTTTTTTACGTGAAAAGTTTTACGTTTAAAAATACAGTCCGACCTCGCTTACGCAACTTCCCCACTATTGCAACTCACAAATTGTGCTCATTTTGGACTCAGTTAAAGCAAGTATACGGTTAGAAAAGCCCAGTTATCGTAACTTTGCTCTCATAATTTTTAATTGCAAAGTATTTATTATTACGTTTCGAGTTAATTTTTAGTTTCCCGACTTTCAAGGAATAACTGAAAATGTACGCGAGCGACACATTATTATTTGATTAATTCAATATGAATAATCTTGTTTGAATAGTTTAATTCAATAATACTTTTTCGAAACATTTTTATTTGACAATTGCATATTTGGTAAATTTATACTCTTAATTTAATTTCAATAAGTTTTATTTGTTCTGGATTGTGCTAGTGCGTTTCATATCATTGGTGCTTACGACAAATCAAGAATTTGGTTGATGATTAGACATAAGCACCAATGATATGCATCTATGTGGACTATCTCAACCCAAAACATTATAATCTGTACAATACTTCACGCCGTTGAGAGTACGTATTTTACTGGCAAAAGCATACCTTTTTTTTAAAGAACAAACACAAACCGCAAAGCCATTTTGGATTGTCTGCAGAAACGCCCAGGGTTTAGGCAGGAATCGAATCTGGGACCCCCAGACTAAAAGTCTAGTACGCTAACTACTATTCTACCTGTGGCTGCGAATTGTTTTCAAATTTTGATTACTTACGTAAGAGAAAACTTCAAGTATTATTACTATTATTTATTGCTATTATTATTATTATTTGTCTATGGAATTATGTAATAATATTGTAAGATATGTTTATGGTCTTAAGCACCGTCATCATGTGTCCTCTTACTCGAAAAATCTATATAGGGTATCATTTGAAAGTCTTTTGAAAGCCTTCTTCCATTAAACCGTATATATTGAAGAGCCGGAATACTTTTTTCAAAAGATTCGATTTGCTCAATCATCAATAGGCAAAAAAATTATAATTCCCGAATTTAGATGCCTTACTTCAGAGTGGCAGTTTTTTGTAAATTAAAATTTTTATATACAAATTCGAACCTAGAAATTTTTTTTAAATGTGTTTGAATATCTACATTTACATGTATATGGATCAGCTTCAACCCACAACAAATAATAAAACTTTTTGGAGATAAATAAACCTTTCTTTCCATGCACTAAAATAAATGATTTTATCACTGTGATCAAATATACCGGATTCAACTTGTGTCAGTACAAGAAAAAAGTAAACGAAATATTAAAGAAATAAAATGAACGCTTAACAATTAAGAACTTAAAGCTCGATTATTTATTTTATACTATTTTTCAAGTTCAGCGAACCGCCTATTTTCAAATAAATATACACACATGTTACACTATCTTTCAGTAAAAAGTAAATTGGCCCATTTTATTTCAATTGTTTTATTTAATTGTCAATATATTGAAATTGACAAAAATTAAAATACGCGGTTATTAATACAAGCCACAGAATTCGTTTAAAATAATAATATTATCGAAAATATTATTTTCCAATTAAATTTTTTTCTTTTTACAATTTTAACTATGCACGGCTGAAAATTAATTTAAAATTAATATTTTACCGGAAATAAATTCAAACATGCTAAAATGTTTTATAAATTTTTTATTTATAAATGATTCAATTTAACAAGGTAAAAATGGGGAAAACTGCAGGACGTTCTTACTTAAAACTGTTATCAAGGAGAATTAAATTAAAATCCTAGAAAATGTATATAAAAAAATTTAAAGGAAGGAGCTGCTGCCAGATAAAAATACTAAAAGTTGTGGCAATTTAAAGATGTTACTTGATTATTGTGCTGAAAACTTTCAACGCATTTTACTGTCAACACAACTTGCCAAAATCGCCCACAAACCAAAACCATCCATTAACAAAAAACCATCCACAAAAAAGCAACCGCAAAAACTTAATAATTTTATTAAATGTACTGAAGGTAGAGCCAGCATGGGAATAGCGGAAGGATAAAAAGGCGAAAGGATATTCTCTTGTGTTGAAAGTTAACGGTAAATTTCGTGGACTCGATGAAATAACAAATTAACTGGCATCCAACAGAAAAGTTGAAAAAAATATTTATTATTTCAAGGTCCTTAAGAAGTTTTTAAAAGTTTGAATTAATGATTTGAATTAAATAACAGGAATTTATTATGAAATTAGTATTTAAAAATTAAAAAACAGCTATTAAATTTCTTCTACTAAATAATCTAAAGTGCTTTAAATGTCTCATAACTTCGTGGCAAAAATCCACTTTATTTCCCTACAAAATAAAATGTTGGTCTCTAATTTTTTTCTTCAACCATTCAAAGTGTTTTGGTTGGATGAATTGGTTGTTGGCATTTCTCAGTTTGTCCCTGCTGATGGTGATGGTTACCCCATGCTTGTTAAAGAAGAAAAAAATAATCTCAGGGAGATGATGACGTTGGCCATGGTAGTTGTTTAATAGAGAAGGTCAAGCAAACGGGTGCTGTGAGTAAAATATCATACAATATACAAAACAAAAAAAAGGAAACAAAATCCCAACAACTACAACAACAGCAATTTAAAAGAAACAAACAATATCTGTAGGATTTGCGTACTGGCCTGGTTTTTTAAGGCCAAAACAAACTTTTTTAACGCACAATTTTTAGTGCAAAAATAGGTGCAAATGGATTTGAAAATTGGGTTAATTGTTGCTTAAAGGTGGTTTATGTTAAGTAAGCACACAAATACAGACATACAAACATTGTTTCAGAAACACAAACAAACCCAGTAAACATTTAATTCTGAAGTGCTCAACTAGAAAGGAATACTGCCCCACCTAACATTAAAAGTCGTTTTACACGAGAAGACAAAAAACATACTCTGAGCAACCACAATCTATACAGCAGTGCTTTGGACCATCAACACGGCAATCATGTGGTGTACATATGAGTGCTTATGTATTGGGAGCAAAAATTTATATAGTTTTTAATGATAATTTGTTAAAAACGAATAAAATTATTTTCGTAGTCCCATCATTTAGCAACTGTTACGAATGGCAATAGTTTAAGGGTAGAATATAGACTGGAAATTGGCTATCGCGATCGTAACTATGTTTACAATTTAAAAAAAAAAACTATAGATGGCAGCTGCAACCGTACGCCGTTCTCCGCAATCATGTCACAACTATAAATTTTTTTTGCTTGTAGGGGAATTTTTGAGAACCTGGCACACCTCTGAAAGTTAACTCTTTGCATCCATAACCAAGATCAAATGTTTCAAAAAAATTTAATCAAAATCAGAAAAGCGTATCACAATGGATTTTGAGGCTTTCCAATGAACTTGTCTTAATCTAACTTAATTATGAGTAAGTTTCAGATTCAGATTGTCATATTCTTTAAATGAATAACGCTTTCTAATAAAAAGAAAAATACCTGACCTTTAGCGGTGTGCCAGGATGAATTTTTATTAAATTTGGCAAAGTAAATGCTCAGTAGGATCATTTGACAAATAAAATGATATAAAGAAGAAAAAAGCGCTTTAAACGCACACACGTATATGAATTTATCAAAGCACTTTCTATTGAAAATGCATGAATAAAAATAAATACACACGTACCCAGCTTGATATCAAATTCAGAATGGTCTGAAATTAAAATTCATTTAATATAAATTTTAGAAAATGATTGTTTGAATGTAATTTCAGAAACATAATATTCTCAATAATATGATAACGTTATTCTCAAATTGTGAACTGGGGGTCCTTGTCGAACTTAATCTCCAACGTTCTTTTTAAATAAACATAAGCCAATTCATTTCATTAAAGTGGTAAAATTTTCAATCAACTCAAATCCCATACCCTTAGCGCGGCGTGATGCATATTATCCTAAATAATATTTTACAAACTTAAAGGAAGTACTTATGATTTGTGTTTAAAAAAGTGTACTTTGAATTCATTTACCTTTCATTTTAGGATTAATAAAGAATGAATCTAATTTTTCTCGAGCTATAGGTAAATTTTTTATAAAAAACGTTTATAAAATTTTATTAGTTAACCGATATTTCGCCACATCCTTGTGTGGCTTCTTCAGGGAAATATAAACATTAAAAAAAAGAGAAAAATTAGATTCATTTACAAAAAAAGCTCGAAAAAATATATATGAATAATTAATGAAGTATCTTCAATAAAAATTAGGAGTATAATTATTTTTTAATTATTATATATTTTACATTCAAATGCTTGAGAATAACAATTGCTATCCAATTCAGAATGTGTCAATCGTCAAACATTTATTCTCAAATTAATATCAATTTGAATTCAAAATAGAAATAAATATTTAAAAAAGTTTTGAGAATAACGTTTGATAGCAAACCATGACCTTGTGTTTGTTGGGTAGCGAGAAGAGCAAACATACTCAATTCAACTGAAAGAACCCATACATTGAAACATTTACATCAGCCACCAGAAAATTTATGGGCCAAAAATGTTGACATGGTAAATTTTGTGTTTTTAAAGCTCAATAGTATGACGAAACAAAACAAAAAAATAGGACCTACGAGTAGAAAAGAAAAGTTAAAGAAGAAAACTCTACATGTGAGGAGGCGTTTAGGAAGAAACAAACTTGATTTTAGAGCGGAACTAAAATAATCCATAAAATTATTGCTTTATTTCCTGTTTATTTGCGTATTATTTTAAGAAAAGACTACAATGAGCAGAATTTAAATATTATAGCAAAAGATGGGCTAACTGTACAGGATAACTATTGCTTTGGCATAAAGCTTAAAAATTGTATTAAAAAATATAAAAATTTTTTAACTTTTCTTATAAAAAATAAATTAAATTAATAATGTAATTTGCTGATCACTGAAATTTTATTCGAAGAGATACTTTTATCACAATAGTTTTACACAAATATTTTTTCATCATTTGAAAAATATTCTAATGAATTATTTATTTCAAAAATTATCGAAACAAATTTGTTCGAATAGCATTCATTTGAAGAAATATTATTAAATCAAAATATCCAAAATATTTTTATAAAAATGTCAAATAATTAGCATTTAAATAAAATCATACGAAAAAGATTATCCTAAACAAATAATTAGAATAAAAATTATTCAAATGAAATTCACTCAAAAAAACAAAATGATTCGAAATAAAATTAATCGTATAAAAAGTATTCGAGGAAAATGTCATTTTTTGTTGATTAATTAAAAAAAAAATCGTTCTTACCTCGAACAAAATTATTCGGGTTACAATTGTTTGAATAATAATTATTCAAATTAAGTTATTAAAAAAAATTAATACAATAAAAATAATTTCAATATTCAAATAGAAATTATGCGAATAAATATCACTACTGAATAAAAATTTTTTAAAAACCTATTTTATTCGTTACAAATTAGTGCATGTAAAATGTTTTCTTAAAAAAATACATATTTTTCTTTTTAGCATTCCATACGCAAAGGACGCGGAGCTAACATTGAAGAACATCATCTTTGCAAGTCACTCAATAAAAATCGCACCATTTGAGTACAACGGAATTATAAATTTTGATTGTCTAAAAAATATATTAATAAAAATATTTTATTTAACATTAATGATTTAGCGCCACAATAAGTAAAGACTTTGCGAGAATTATAGTTGCCTCAGTCCTCATTTTGAGTGCTATAAAGTGCTTTTTCTACATTAAACCGTATTTTTCACACATTTACTAAGTTTTAGGTTAATTTGATGACTTTCCCAGAAAAAAAATTAAATAAACATATTTTTTTTTTAAATTTAGCTTACTGGTAAAAAAAAAACATTTTTTACCCCATCACCAAACCACCATAAAATCTTATGTAATCACGCGTACTAAAACATTCTCCCATAAACATAGACACACATTTAATACCACACATCTCTCATAACTCAAACGCATGTTAACTGAGAAACTAAACTTAAATATATTTAGTAGTTTTTAATCTAAAGTAAGTACATATGTATTGTTTTGGCTAAAGTTCGTAATATTTTTGTATAAAGAATTGGATATGAGATAATATTCCAAGGGAACAAGGGAAAATTTACCATCAATTAATTTCAACTTACACTGCAGAACAGAAACAACCTTGTTTTTCGTAAAAATTTATTAAAATATTTCAACACACGAAATCATGCATGCAAAATATGGCCGCGTAATCCACAAAAGGTTTTATCAAAATGCAATTTGTGAAAATTTTGTCGGGAAAACTTTATTAAAAGATCCGCGGTTTCTTTCATAGGTTTGTATGCTAAGACTTCGTGATTCGTTTGCATTTTAAAATAATGTTCTAAATATGTTTAAAAGCGAAATACAAACTTTATTGTGTTAAATTGCAATATTTTACTACATATGAGGCCTTCCAGGCGGGCCAAAGGTTGGCTATCGTGTAGCTAACGTCCTATTCTATCACATGACGAAACAATCATTCAAATAGCTGAACCCGTTTGTGAGTTATAGCGTTCTAAAGAAAATAGTTTGCCAAAATCCACCTGCTACAAGATTCTGTTGACCTGTTATTTTACAAAAAAATGTATTTTGGAAATTGACAACATTCATAACGTATCTCGGCTATTATTGGAGATAATTTGATGAAGTTTAATGGCTTAGTAGTGTGGATAATGCGGAATAATTACGAATAATTTTTTTTTGCCATGCCTACTGGGTAATAAAGGTGGGCGTGAGATTAAACTCGTTTTATCACGCTTTATTTTCGTTTCCAACACACAAAAGACATGCATGTATGTAAAACTTTGGCATGTAATCTTTCACCCACAAGAGGTTTTATTTATCAAACGGTTCCCGAGATATTAAATGTAGATGTTCACTTAAAACATGCAATTTGTGATAATTTTTTTCGGGAAAAATTTACTAGTAGCTCTGCGGTTTCTTTCATAGGTCTGTATGCTAAGACTTCGTGATTCGTTTGCATTTTAAAATAATGTTCTAAATATGTTTAAAAGCGAAATACAAACTTTATTGTGTTAAATTGCAATATTTTACTACATATGAGGCCTTCCAGGAGGGCCAAAGGTTGGCTATCGTGTAGCTAACGTCCTATTCTATCACATGACGAAACAATCATTCAAATAGCTGAACCCGTTTGTGAGTTATAGCGTTCTAAAGAAAATAGTTTGCCAAAATCCACCTGCTACAAGATTCTGTTGACCTGTTATTTTACAAAAAAATGTATTTTGGAAATTGACAACATTCATAACGTATCTCGGCTATTATTGGAGATAATTTGATGAAGTTTAATGGCTTAGTAGTGTGGATAATGCGGAATAATTACGAATAATTTTTTTTGCCATGCCTACTGGGTAATAAAGGTGGGCGTGAGATTAAACTCGTTTTATCACGCTTTATTTTCGTTTCCAACACACAAAAGACATGCATGTATGTAAAACTTTGGCATGTAATCTTTCACCCACAAGAGGTTTTATTTATCAAACGGTTCCCGAGATATTAAATGTAGATGTTCACTTAAAACATGCAATTTGTGATAATTTTTTTCGGGAAAAATTTACTAGTAGCTCTGCGGTTTCTTTCATAGGTCTGTATGCTAAGACTTCGTGATTCGTTTGCATTTTAAAATAATGTTCTAAATATGTTTAAAAGCGAAATACAAACTTTATTGTGTTAAATTGCAATATTTTACTACATATGAGGCCTTCCAGGAGGGCCAAAGGTTGGCTATCGTGTAGCTAACGTCCTATTCTATCACATGACGAAACAATCATTCAAATAGCTGAACCCGTTTGTGAGTTATAGCGTTCTAAAGAAAATAGTTTGCCAAAATCCACCTGCTACAAGATTCTGTTGACCTGTTATTTTACAAAAAAATGTATTTTGGAAATTGACAACATTCATAACGTATCTCGGCTATTATTGGAGATAATTTGATGAAGTTTAATGGCTTAGTAGTGTGGATAATGCGGAATAATTACGAATAATTTTTTTTTGCCATGCCTACTGGGTAATAAAGGTGGGCGTGAGATTAAACTCGTTTTATCACGCTTTATTTTCGTTTCCAACACACAAAAGACATGCATGTATGTAAAACTTTGGCATGTAATCTTTCACCCACAAGAGGTTTTATTTATCAAACGGTTCCCGAGATATTAAATGTAGATGTTCACTTAAAACATGCAATTTGTGATAATTTTTTTCGGGAAAAATTTACTAGTAGCTCTGCGGTTTCTTTCATAGGTCTGTATGCTAAGACTTCGTGATTCGTTTGCATTTTAAAATAATGTTCTAAATATGTTTAAAAGCGAAATACAAACTTTATTGTGTTAAATTGCAATATTTTACTACATATGAGGCCTTCCAGGCGGGCCAAAGGTTGGCTATCGTGTAGCTAACGTCCTATTCTATCACATGACGAAACAATCATTCAAATAGCTGAACCCGTTTGTGAGTTATAGCGTTCTAAAGAAAATAGTTTGCCAAAATCCACCTGCTACAAGATTCTGTTGACCTGTTATTTTACAAAAAAATGTATTTTGGAAATTGACAACATTCATAACGTATCTCGGCTATTATTGGAGATAATTTGATGAAGTTTAATGGCTTAGTAGTGTGGATAATGCGGAATAATTACGAATAATTTTTTTTTTGCCATGCCTACTGGGTAATAAAGGTGGGCGTGAGATTAAACTCGTTTTATCACGCTTTATTTTCGTTTCTAACACACAAAAGACATGCATGTATGTAAAACTTTGGCATGTAATCTTTCACCCACAAGAGGTTTTATTTATCAAACGGTTCCCGAGATATTAAATGTAGATGTTCACTTAAAACATGCAATTTGTGATAATTTTTTTCGGGAAAAATTTACTAGTAGCTCTGCGGTTTCTTTCATAGGTCTGTATGCTAAGACTTCGTGATTCGTTTGCATTTTAAAATAATGTTCTAAATATGTTTAAAAGCGAAATACAAACTTTATTGTGTTAAATTGCAATATTTTACTACATATGAGGCCTTCCAGGCGGGCCAAAGGTTGGCTATCGTGTAGCTAACGTCCTATTCTATCACATGACGAAACAATCATTCAAATAGCTGAACCCGTTTGTGAGTTATAGCGTTCTAAAGAAAATAGTTTGCCAAAATCCACCTGCTACAAGATTCTGTTGACCTGTTATTTTACAAAAAAATGTATTTTGGAAATTGACAACATTCATAACGTATCTCGGCTATTATTGGAGATAATTTGATGAAGTTTAATGGCTTAGTAGTGTGGATAATGCGGAATAATTACGAATAATTTTTTTTTTTGCCATGCCTACTGGGTAATAAAGGTGGGCGTGAGATTAAACTCGTTTTATCACGCTTTATTTTCGTTTCTAACACACAAAAGACATGCATGTATGTAAAACTTTGGCATGTAATCTTTCACCCACAAGAGGTTTTATTTATCAAACGGTTCCCGAGATATTAAATGTAGATGTTCACTTAAAACATGCAATTTGTGATAATTTTTTTCGGGAAAAATTTACTAGTAGCTCTGCGGTTTCTTTCATAGGTCTGTATGCTAAGACTTCGTGATTCGTTTGCATTTTAAAATAATGTTCTAAATATGTTTAAAAGCGAAATACAAACTTTATTGTGTTAAATTGCAATATTTTACTACATATGAGGCCTTCCAGGCGGGCCAAAGGTTGGCTATCGTGTAGCTAACGTCCTATTCTATCACATGACGAAACAATCATTCAAATAGCTGAACCCGTTTGTGAGTTATAGCGTTCTAAAGAAAATAGTTTGCCAAAATCCACCTGCTACAAGATTCTGTTGACCTGTTATTTTACAAAAAAATGTATTTTGGAAATTGACAACATTCATAACGTATCTCGGCTATTATTGGAGATAATTTGATGAAGTTTAATGGCTTAGTAGTGTGGATAATGCGGAATAATTACGAATAATTTTTTTTTGCCATGCCTACTGGGTAATAAAGGTGGGCGTGAGATTAAACTCGTTTTATCACGCTTTATTTTCGTTTCTAACACACAAAAGACATGCATGTATGTAAAACTTTGGCATGTAATCTTTCACCCACAAGAGGTTTTATTTATCAAACGGTTCCCGAGATATTAAATGTAGATGTTCACTTAAAACATGCAATTTGTGATAATTTTTTTCGGGAAAAATTTACTAGTAGCTCTGCGGTTTCTTTCATAGGTCTGTATGCTAAGACTTCGTGATTCGTTTGCATTTTAAAATAATGTTCTAAATATGTTTAAAAGCGAAATACAAACTTTATTGTGTTAAATTGCAATATTTTACTACATATGAGGCCTTCCAGGCGGGCCAAAGGTTGGCTATCGTGTAGCTAACGTCCTATTCTATCACATGACGAAACAATCATTCAAATAGCTGAACCCGTTTGTGAGTTATAGCGTTCTAAAGAAAATAGTTTGCCAAAATCCACCTGCTACAAGATTCTGTTGACCTGTTATTTTACAAAAAAATGTATTTTGGAAATTGACAACATTCATACCGTATCTCGGCTATTATTGGAGATAATTTGATGAAGTTTAATGGCTTAGTAGTGTGGATAATGCGGAATAATTACGAATAATTTTTTTTTTTGCCATGCCTACTGGGTAATAAAGGTGGGCGTGAGATTAAACTCGTTTTATCACGCTTTATTTTCGTTTCCAACACACAAAAGACATGCATGTATGTAAATCTGTGGCGTGTAATCCTATTTTTTTTAAATAAAACCAAAATGTTTATCATCAAATAAATTTTATTTATAAAGAATTTTTGCTTAAAAATTAATATTTTTTTAACTCTTTTTCATTATTTAAATATAATAATGATATATTAATTGCAAAATTTTATATTTCCACCATAAATTTTTTACTTTTACTAGAAAGTATTCTTAAGTTGTGTTAAAAATAATTTTATTAAAGTTCAATAATTCATGGATTTCAGTTATTATTTTTTCTCTGAATCTTATTTATTATAAATTTTACATTAATTACTTAAAAATTTAACATCAATTACTAAAAAAATACAAACTAAATTTGGTTAAATGAAATTTCTTCTCATTTGATTGCAAAAGAACACATTACATCAAAGACCCGTTGTAGCTAAATGTTAACAAATAAAATGTATTACAAATGTTATGTTTATTAATAACGCTGTTGTTTTTAACCTAAAAAATTCAAAATAAGGAGCATTAATTAAGTAATAACAATATTTATTAAAAATAAATGTATTATTTTATATAATTTTGTTTAGCAATTTATGCTAATTAAATTTTAGCAGTGTACAACTGAAAATTAATTACAAATTTGTGTTGAAATGAAAACAGTTCCTCCATTCAAATAACCTGAAATAAAAAATTTGCAAAGCTTTTTAATTCAATAATTTTAAATAAGAAGTATATTAAAATACAGTAGCATGTTTTTACTTAAAGCTGTAAGATACAAAAATTGAATTAAGTTGCCTGAAAGAGAATATGAAAAAACGTTTAAGGGACGAATCTGTGAAAGGGAAATATAAAAAATTATTGGTATTAAAAACTGAAATTAAAAGAAGTTATTTGATTATTAAAAACAAGTTGATGACTTTTGATGCATGTTGTTGTCCATACAATTCTCCAATGAAACACCTTCGAATCAAAACCAATCCATTTACAAAAATCCATCCACAAACTGCAACAACCTGTAGATAAATAAATGAAAAAAAAACTCGGAAGAAAATATATTAACGAAAGTAAAAGTAAACTTTAGTAATTAAAACGATATTGGTATCAATATGGGAAAGATAGAGGGAAAGAGTAGTGATGAAAGTAAAATTACGAAAATATTTTGGTTATCAAAATTAACAGGAAATTATAAAAAAGGGCAATTTTCAGCAATAAATTGAAGTTACAAATTCTCGAAGCAATCAACAATTTTTTTGGCTTAAAATTTGCCATGACAACACTGGATTGCCCAAACGACGCAATTGACAATTAACGACTTAATACCTTTTATCATCCTATTTTGTAACATATTCGAAAGCAGTAGTTGTTCTTAACACATGTAATAGAAGTTCGAAGCGAATTTCCCTAAACACAACAAAGAATTTTACAAAGATAAAATGGTTACAAACAAAATAAACTCATTCACTAAATATTCTAGAATTTTTACCGCACAATTATAAAGGGAAGTGCATCAAATGTGAACAAAAACAGATTAAGTACAAGTTATCACAGGCTACTTACAGAATCATGTATGATAAGTTAATTTTAGTGCGCTAAAGTTGTGTTCATAAGAAACTACCGAATTTTAAAATGAAAACAAGAAAAATGTATCATTATAAATTTTTTATTTTTTATATGTTTATCTACAGTTCCGCTAAAGTATAAACAGAAGAAAAATCTCGCCAAAACTAAGAAACAACTCGATAAATATCCTTTTTAAAATTAACCCTTTTATTGGCAATTATAAAAGAAAAGCGGAAATATGCTTTTAAAATGGTGTTCTATGCGCATAAAATATTCAGTAAAAAAGTTTTCAATGCGTTTAAAATGAAACAAAATTGTGTTGTTTAAAAATAATATATATTCAACGTTAAATAACATTTCAAATAAGATGAAAATAAAATAAACAAAACAGAACACGAAACCGCTGAATAAAAAATAAATTTACTTTAATTTCTATCACAATTAAAAATTTCAGCAAAAATAAGACAAGCATTTTTTTCTTGTTAAAGAACTCAAATAAAGAGTCCATACCCATAAATTTAAAAGTTTTAAAATTACACGGCCAAGTCACAGCAATCGAAACAAAACGGAACCAAAATAATTTTATTTTTTTCTATTAAACACCATGCAGTAAAAAGTATAATAGAACAACTTTTAGGAGTAGAGAAATGAATATTTTAGTTGCCTTGTGATTATTATTTCGAACTCTATTTGTATTGGTTTTTAGTTCAAAGTAAAGCTCGTTACATTGTTATTCAGAAAGCTTTAAAAAAAAGATTTAAACATGAGGCCAGGCTTGCCATTTTAGCACTTTTAGTACTAGATCTAGCATTATTTTTTTTCTGAGTTAGCACTAAGAGTTAAAAAAATGCTAAATGCTAGTTTATTTTTATAATTATTTAGCATTTTTAACACTTTTTTATATCACAGAATTATTTAAAAAAATAATACTTATATCAAGTTAAGTATAATTCTCTCAATGTATAAAGAAGCACAAATATATATGCTGCCTTTTCTACAACTTTGTCGTAGGTTTTATACATCTTTGCAATATAAGAAAAATAAAACAAAGAATTGTTATTACCGGCTATACGACTAACGGAGGGTGTGAAATTAGACAACGTATGCTGCTATACTTTCGACCAGAGATAACTGCTGTTATTTTTTAAATATTCAGTTGGTCAAAGAAGAAATAGCTGGAAAAATTTTGGTCCTGAAATAACAATTAGAAAAAGCTAAAAATCTTTTAGTCCTCTCATAATTGTTCTGAAAGATTTTTATTGATGTTGGTCTTCTCTTACCAATTTTTTCCGGTCTTTACATAGCCATTATTTAATTAGGAATTTTTAGAGCTCGCACACACTAAGTATGTGTTGATATAGTAGATGACCAATAAAAATCTTCTATAATGGTTATGAGAAGAGAGAAAAAATAAAGGTCTTATATATTTATTAGACCCAAAAAAATTTAAATCTTTTATAATAGAAGAAGACCAACAAAATATTCCTAATTTTTAACTGTTATTAACAGATTTTTATTTATTCTTTGAAGATTTTTATAAATAAATATTGGGCATAAAAGTTATGTCCCTGCCTTGGATACATATATTAGGAGGATATTGTAAAAAAATCGGTTCATCTGAAATATACAAAAATGAGTTAGTCTGTGAAGAAGATGCAAATAATATGGTTGATATTTTGAATACTCTTAACTTGAATTAAAATATATCA
Source organism: Gymnocheta viridis (assembly GCA_956483585.1). Lineage (NCBI taxonomy): Eukaryota > Metazoa > Arthropoda > Insecta > Diptera > Tachinidae > Gymnocheta > Gymnocheta viridis. The sequence goes on from OY101440.1 coordinate 11,308,250, forward strand.
AAGTTTTTTGAATAAAAGTTTTTATATTAAAAAAAATTAATATCAGTACCTCCTTATACAAATGACAAAAATTTGTTAAAAATGTACAGATTTCTGAAATGTAAATTTTTTTAACTATATTAATAAAAAGCAATGTTACAAAAACTACCACTGTTTTTTTTGAACCGTAGAACATTTTAGCACTTTGTTTTTGGCAACCCTGCATGAGGCATTATTCAAGGAACAAAAGAAACATTGTTTTCGGAGGACGCCACAGCCTCTATCATAATTTTTTACGTGTATTTCATGTATTTCTCAACCATTAGGAGTCCTGGTAGTTAGTAAATTCAAGTCCTTATTTATAAAAAACTTTTGAGAAAAATGCGTACGAGAATTATTACTCCAACATACATTTTATATTTCATATACTTTTTCGTTTAGGCTCACTCTTCATTTTGCCATTTAATACATTTTAACTTTACATTTAATAACTTTGACTTGTTATAATCACCCTTATTCCATTTAGCGTCATCAATACCAAACCATATCATTTTGTATCGATTGTTGTAAGTCGGTATGACCGTTGTCAATATCAAGTTTTATCAATAAGCGTCGATGTATTTTTGGTATGCCGTACGCAACGTTAACGGCATGGATATAAATTGACTCTGATTTTGTCGTCAGTTTTATTGGTGTCGAAACAGTTTTATTCCTTTAGAATTTTTTCAATAATAATCTTGAATTAAAGAAATTAAAAAGAAAACAAAATTACAAGCGCTGGTCAATTCAATAAGGATTAGAGAAGTCCTTCACTTCCCAAAGGTTTTCAAAAACGCAGTGATTTTAAAGAGCAGCGGAAAAGAATTTTAACGATAATAAATGCCCATGGTGCGTTGACAAGAGCAGGTGACGGTTGGCTTAAGGTAAGATGTACACTGCTAAAAGGATTGTTGCATGACCAAATTTTTTTAAAGGTTTGGTGAAATTTAAAATTTAAGATGAAAAAAAAATGTATCACAAATAAGGCAGAGTGCACGTCAACTGGATGCGGAACTTATAAACAAATAATACTTAGCCCCTGGAGGAAGCTGTGGCAAACCTGCTTCAATTTCAGAAGCAACTAAACCCTGAAGGAGCTGTTTAGGGAGTGCAATATACTGAATGTGAGAATTTAGAAATATAAGCTCTTGAAAGTAATGAGTTGGTTCTTGATAATGAAAAAAATTAAAGTCAAATATTGGCACCTTCAACTTCTTCTCAGAACGTCGAAACTTGCACCCCTTCAAAAGGAAAGGAAAAATCTACGTTAAAGAAACCGGGACCATTATGAATTGCTCCAAAAGCACAGTGCTGAACATGCGCAGATATTCAAGTAACAAAAAACATTTTAGTTGTTATCAAGAAAATTATAAAATAATAAAAACTGAAAACAAAATAAACCAACTCTCTAAATTATTAGAGTTGTGCTTTAAACATCGATTAAAAATCAACATCATTACATTTATTTTATTTTATGGAATAAAAGTTTTGTATCGAACTGATAACGACGTCGATAAAAATTGATGACAATGACGACGACGCTAAATGGAATAAAGGTGAATATATTGTTGTAGGAGCTTCATATATTATATCGCACTCCCTTTTTGATAACTGATGTGCGACACTGTATTTAAATTGAACATTTTTGTTTTGTACATAATTTATCACCTGCTTAAATTTCAAACTCCTACTGATATTTTGTTATAATTTAAAAGATTTAAATAAATCAGTGTTTGCAATATGTAAAAATTTTTGACATCAAAATAACTTAATTTATGAACTCACAAGCGATATTAGATAACAATCGGCATAAAGCTACACGTGGGAATATTTTAAAATATTTTGCTTTGAAAACTTTTCGTTTTCCATTTTTGAAATATTAAACACCATTTATAATTTTTACGAGCATAAATTCAGCGTTCAACTTTGCTTTAATCCATAGAAGAAACATGACGATATTTTTGTTATTGAAATAAAAACGACTTATTGTTCAAGCGCTTAACAGTCTATAATTTACTAAATTAACAAAGAATCAAGTAAAACAAGTGAACACAACAAAAGTTGTTAAACAAAAACGAGGCAGTTTGAATTTTAAGCTTTTACTTAATAAAACTAAAAGAAATTAATTATTTATTCTAGTTAGAATTGCCCAGAGTAGGTTAATCTGAAAGAACATTTTGGTTCCAACCCACATCTTTATGCAAATCATAATAAACTAACAAGTTGCTTGAAATCCAGTAGATATTTAAATGCTTAACAACCAAAAGTTTAATTCAAAATCATAATAAATTGACCCATAAATCATTTGCAGAACAGCAAGCAAGAACAACAAAATTTTATGTATTAAAAGTTATTATTAATTTATTTTATATAAAATTGGTTATTTGCTAAACATAAGACAGAGAATAATTGATTTTTGCTAAAAGTTTTCCGCATGCTAATTGATTTTATTTAAATAACCAAGATTAGCTTATAAAAACTTGTATCTGTGAGAAAGTTCAGCTGAAACCCACAATCGATTCTAATGAAAGAAAGGCAAACTTAAAAACAATATTGAAAAATAAATAAAAAAAAATCATAATTAAAGTTAAATATTAAGTAAGAAGAAGGCTAAAAAAGTTGGTCAAATGGAAAGAGGAGGATCTCTGAAACTCCTAAAATTTTGAGTTTGATAATATGGGAACGGTAAAGAAGAAATGTCATTGATCATTTACAAACAAATAGAAACAAAATGATTTTGAATTGCAATAAAATAAGCAAACAAGGTTACCTTATTATTTTGAAATAGAAACTTTGAACCTACAGAAAGAAAAATATCCTAAACAGCTTCTTCAGAAAAACAAGAAAAAAAATATTATCTATTAAATGCTTTTTATGAAAAATTAAAAAAAAAACTATAAAAAGAAATAAAATTTAAAATAATTCTCCTTTTTCCCAAGCAGCGGTGAATTTCACGATTTGCATCCAATATTGCAAACTAAACCAAAACGGCAGATAACAAACAATTCATGCTTAATATTTGCAATTCCACAAATTTTAAATCTCAAATGCCCAAGATTTTGAATTGGGCTAATATATTTGTTTCTTTTTACCAATTTAAATTATTTACATAGAAGCTTATGTCTTACAAACAAATAATTAAATGCACATTTAGTTTAAAGAAATAAAGTTACTTTATGTTTCTTCAATTAATTGTTTCTTTACATTTTTAAATTTATTTATTATGACGAATTGAAATGAAAATTCATAAAGTTACTACTTTTATTTCCTTCTTCCTTGAAACATTTTCTTAAACTTCAACGTAAAAAAAATAACAAACAAACAAATTTATACTTTTATTAAACGGAAAATATTACTAGTTTTTGAACAAACTTTATTAGCTTTAATTATATTTCTTATAAAAAATTGTTGATTAAGTCTTTACTGTTGGCCAATTAAATGGAATGAATGAAAACTAGAAACGTTTCGCTTTCAACGTTGCACAGTGGCGTCAAATAAAAAAGTAGTGCCAGTAAATAAGAAGCTTCTATGGCCAGCTTAAGTAAAGGGTGGTGTTACTCGTACAAGGTGCGGAGGTAAATATCGTTCGTTCTGAGAAATTTATTGTTTATAATTTAAATAAAAATCATTTATAGATTTTTACCCGCAATCAATATATTTAAATTTTACTTGATAATGATTTCTGTTAACAACAGCATACTTTTTCTCACAAACGACATACCGTCTGCATTACTTTGTAGTAGTTATATAACTAGATGATAGTATACAGGACAGCAAATTGTTTCTCGGTAGGACAGCGTGCACGTCTCATACAGATGATTGGTAGTTCAACCCTTGGCGAAGGAATATGCTTTTTTCAACCTGTGTCTGTGTTCGTGCAATAAATATTTCTTATTCACAAATGATTAATAATAAAGTTATAGTAGGTTTAATGTTGCATTTTTTATATGGAAAACACGGTTTTAATGCACACATTAACTTTATTATTCGTTTGTGAATAAGGCCAATAGTAATTAGAAGTATTTAGCGCGTAGCAACTGTGTTTTTTCTTATAAAAACAAAGATGTTAGTAAAACAAAGAAAAATATTCGATTCTTTATATGAAGGAGTCAGTCCCATTACTATGACGGATTAATTGCCATTATTTAGAAATTTTGTGTAAGTTCATTGATCTAACAATGAGGGGATGGATAACTACGTGTAAAATCATTGACTAATTAAATGCGAATACCAGGGCCACGATAGTCAAGGTAGTACTTATCAGTCTAGGAATTCGATTCCCTCCAAATATCTACAGGTCTGCTTCACTATTTCAATTCATAAATCAAACTTCTGAGCAGGAATTCCCGGAAAAAAACAAACTCATATCAACAGAAAATTAAAAGTACATTTCTACATAATTATGTGGATTTTTCTTTAAATATTTCTTTGAAGTATTATTTTATTGATTGAATGCTTATTTCAAAAAATTACTAAGATATTAGTTATATAGAGATCTTTTAATTTACGGTATGTTATGATCAGGGCAAGTTTTTTATGCTTTTTCATGAAAAATATGCATTTGTATATATTTCAAATTTTTTTTCACAAAAAAGCATTTTTGATATAAATTGCATAAATTTGCATATTGCGCAGGTTGGAAACTCTATTTAACAAAAAAAAACTACTTGTGGTAACTGACGCAGCTCCATGGTCTCCGCAATGCGATCATTAAAAATTCTTTACCCAAAAATGTTGCATGTTCCATGTCTGGATCAAGGGTTGCATAGAATTGCAGATTTTGTTCGCTTACATTTTGCAATGTTAACTCTTTTATTGCAAATTGTCTTGATTAATTTACAGGGCCCTTTGCGTATCAATTTAATGCGTTAAATGTGCCCATGTATGTTCAATCACCCAAAGCCCTTTTCCACTAGATGGGAATCTTGGTTAAAGGCTGCTATATATTATTGCGACAACTTAATAGAAATAAGCAGCGTTTTAAATGAGTTTTCTGATGATGAGGCAGAGACAATATGTAATGTAAAGGCTTTATTTAAGAATTCATTGTTAAGAACCGAGCTAATATACATTAAAGATAATTTTGAATGTATTTCCCACAGTATAATAAAATTTTAAGCCAAAGGACTTCCGTTATAGAAGTCGTAAGAGATTAACTTTAAAACATTAGTAATAAAATATTTAATGTAAAACTTAACAAAGTTTTTAATCGAAATATTGTCTTTCAACGTTGACCAAGATTAAAAGCATTATATACAGCAACATCGGCTGACGTTGAACGTATATTTTCAACATATTCGATCGTTTTGTGATACAATCGAAGATCCTTTCAATTTGAATATTTGAAAAAAAACATATGATTATACTTCAAAATAAGCTTTTTTTTACATAAAACTGATTAATAATTATTAGTCTGTGTTTTTTCGGGTGCATATTTTTGTGCATATTTTAAAGTTTTTTTTTTAGGAATATTTGCATGCATATATGAATAATTTTTGTGCATATTCAAACTTGCCCTGGTTATCATTATTCGTTAATAACTCTTTATATTCTAAAATTATTCTCAGACAAAGAAAAATCTATTTTAACAACATTATTCACATAATTTAAACATGTGTCGATATATAAAATAAATTATTGTATCTTAGGGTTCTAAAAGGTACATAAAAATTAATAAAATTCAATAAGTATTCACAATCGATGAAAGCAATAATTAAATTACAGTACAACCTCCATAATCCGGACAGATATAGTTTCAGCTACTGTCCGGATTAGTGGATCGTCCGGACTATAGTTAAAAGGAAATTTTAAACGCAATACGTGTACATAATTTATTTTTATTATCGCAAACAAAAATAAGTACACATTAGAATTCATTTGCATTTAATTAATTTACAGAAAACATAAAGAACCATCATAATAAAAGTGACCAAAAATATTCATTTTGAAAAATAAGAATTTATTTTTGTTTGAATACACATTTCTTTGTGTAATTTGACAGTTCTATTTTTAAATTAAAAAAATATATATATACTTATCGGTTGCTTTGGTTTGTTCAGCCTATAAAATAGCTTTTGGAAATAGTTCGCCACGCAAACTCAATTCAACTGAAATCTTTTACATTTTAAATACTTATTTTGTCTAGCGATAAAATAACAAAAACAAAATTTACTGAGATTTTTCTTGTCCGGACTATAGAGGAAAAATTTCTAAGCTGTCCGAAAAATTTAAATGTCCGAATTACTGGATAGTCCGAATTAGCGAGAGTCCGGATTAGCGAGTGGCCGGATTAGGGAAGTTGTACTGTATTCTAAAAGATAAACTATGTACGTCTTCCATCCCTTCTGTAGTGCTTCAAGTGACAACTACGGGAGAATTACACTTTATGTCTGATGGTATGATACGATTGAATAGCTTTAATAGTTTTTTTTAAATAAAATCAGCCAAACTCAGAAAATTTGTTGAAGTTCAGTGGAATCTTCAAGCGCTATAAATCCGAAATACGAGTGAGTACCTTTGCCACTGAATGCTATAAGAGTGCCGTTAACAAGACTCAAAATTACTAATGACCGACGGAAGTTATTTTTGAAACCCGGTACGAGCCAGTTCAAACTATTAAATATAAATATAAATAAATTAAAGGCAAATCAATTAAATTAACAAAAGCACTATTAACAAGACTTGCCTCATTGAAAGCCAAACTTTTTTTCTATCACTGTAAGTTTTGAATTTGTTAACTAATTATTTACAGAAAATGTGTTATAAAGTATTCTCTATATGATCTCTTACATTTTGCTAAATTAATACACTTTTTGCCTGAATTCCCTTAAAAATGTTTAGAGTTTTTACTTATTAACTATTATTATAATAATTTAAAACTTAAAAACTACTATTGATTTTAATAAAACAACAAATGTTTGGCTAATTTTCTGTTGATAAGTTAAACTAATTTAGAAGATTTATATTTCCCAGGATTGCCGAGAAACAATAATAAAATAAATTGTAGTCCCAGGAAAGTCCGGGAAATCCCAAACCCTACAAATACATATTATCGACTTCTTAAGAAGTTTTTTATGAGTTATACTGCGAAAACACTATATTCTGCTTACATTCGCATAAGTAGAAACAAGTTCGTTGTATAGCTTCCTTTAATAAATATATTTCCAGTGGAAAATTGTATTATAGGCCTAGAAAACTTCTTGTCTATGACAACATTCTGTAAAAATGATCGAATCTGACTTTTTCAGATGCCAAAGTTTCGCATTTTATTACCTTATGGCATTTTTTATTGTGATATTACTTCCATTTTTTAATTTCAAATATGAGGTTTTTCGATTGTATGAAATAAAATTATAGTTTGAAATTAGTAGTAGTTTCATATAAATTTGGGAATTTTGCCTGCTCCTGGGTATATTTTGGGAACTCTACGTAACGTCGCAAAATAGTTACAGAATATGCGGAAGTACGCAATCTTTTGTAGGTAAACTTTTTTTGTAAAATATTTTACATGTCATTCGATTTGTTTGGTAAGCTTCAGTAGCTTGATTAGCTATTTTTTTCTGTGTTACGCCACTGTGCATTTATAAAGTTTACATGTATTAAATATAAATTTTTTGCATTTCTTAAATTTCACATAGCATTAGCAAATTTTACAAGTGTTTTTCTATGGTTGATTATAATTAAAGTTTTCGTTTTTTTTCAATTTGCTTTGGTTTTCTATTTAAATCGCATTAAAAAGTTATTTTATTACGGCTAGACTTTGTGGCTTTAAAGGGAGTTAGATAGAAGTTAATGAATTAAAACTGGTTTTTTTTCGAACGAAATAATTGCTTTCATTAAAGTTTTTCAATTTAATTATCAGCTATCATTTTTTTTATCAGTGAAGTTTGTTTATAGTGAACTCTGCGGGACTGAGCAGTTTTGTATTATAAACTTTATAGACGAAATTCCTTATGACTGAAGTAAATATTTGTTTCTTTCTAAAAATCAAAGTAAATTTTTGATATGTTTATAATTATTATTTATTTTTTATTTTCTGATCGCTTCGTGAAAGTATAAAATTACCTGAAAAAATTTGCGATTTTGTTGTGTTCGTTATATGCGTACAAAGATTATTGCGTAGTTTGAAAAACTTTCGTTATAAACGAAAATTCACTACAAGTGAAATTCGTTATAACCGTAATAATTCCTAATGAAAAGTGTTGGGACCGGTGAAAATGTTCGTTATAATCGGTGCACGTTATAACCGAACTGCACTGCATATAAAATATTTTAATAAAATATTTTTAATTTGTTTCTAAAGAATTATTGTATTCAATAAATAATTTTTAATCAGCTTTATTTGGTTCCATATTTTAAAGAATGAACATATTTTTAAATCTTGTGATAATTTTTAAAACTGAAAGTAAAAATTGTATAAGACATTTTCAGTGCCACTACGCACAGTATCATAAACGCAGTCTTTTCACTTAAGCAGATCTAAAATATTAGCTATTTAACCCAATAATTGGGAAAAATAGAACATGAGAACCAAAATAATTTTTTTTATGAATTTGTTAACTTTCATGACATATTTGGTTACTTAATCTGCCTGAGATTTTTATCTGTTTATGTCTTTTTTTTAATAATAAATATTAACAATATTTATTTGCCATCGGCGAATGTGTTCCAGTAAATTCTATTGGTTAATGTTTTTCAGCTGATTTACTTCCGATATTGTCAAGGCGACTGTTGCCATTTAACCTGTTACACTGTTTCTAGCGCGATCTACAAATTTTAGTCTTTGACTATAGTCGAACTGTGTTTTTATCATAATTAAGGAAATAATTTTAGTAAAATTTAAGTTCGCTTTTTAATTCACTATTAGAAATGTAAATGTTTTTTTACAAAGAATTTTTGTTAGTCTGCTAAGCTTAAGGGTTTCATCAAATTCAGGAGCTCTGTGTGATATTTCCTAACTGTAGTAACTTTTATATTGAAAAAACAATTTTGCATGAAAGGCTAATTTCTTGCTTGAATTAAAACCAAAACTCAAGAATTAAACCAATTGCAATTTAACATGAACAACATCTTGTGCATAGTTAAAAGAAAAAAAAACAGAAATATCTTAAAAAATTTAGAAACTTGTATTTTAAGGTTTAAAATAAAAACATAAAAAGAACCTTGAGTAGGAGCATTGACTGGAGGAAAATATATTTTCAAATGTCAGCTAAATTAAGTACCTGCAGTTGCTGTATATTAGTTACAATTTGTGTACTAAATAATTTGTTGACTAATACCCATAACACTGATCGACAAAATTGAATGATTTCCAAACCTTCCTTTGCTTAGGAAAATGGGAAATACATCACGAAATAAAAATATAAAACACGAAAGCCTAAAGCGATCATACTATTGAATATTTCAATGATCATAATGTTATTGAGCCAGATTATTCAATAAATGGCACAAGATTTCCAAGTAAAATATGTGCAATATTTTTATGAAAAAGTAAATACAACATTAGACAATGTTACTAATAATTATTGGTTATAATCATTGGCGATGTCTAGTGGAATCAGAAATTCTAATTTTCATAGGAATTTTAATTCAGCTTGTCTTACAATGTTTCGACTCACTCCAGAAGCTGTCCATGGGAAATAAAGTTTCCATGCATGGGAGACCAAGCAGGCCCCTGCTACTCCCTCTATAGAATCAGAGCCTTTTTGAGGTCAGACGCCATAATAAGAAATGATAAACTTTGTACCGCAAAGAAAGCTTGGTATACTTCTCGTAAATCAAATTCTGGTTTTCAAAAGAACTGGCATACAAATTGATTGTAATTTTCGACCGAACTATCGGTTCATTCATAAATTCAGTAGTTTTGCAATGATGAACGTTTAGCGTTCGAAAAGCAGCAAATTTTGTCATCAAACGTTTCTGCAAGCAAGCAATCGCCACACATTTCTGTAACTACGCAACATATTTAATGTCGCAATGGTTAACAGACAAATGGTTTGTACAAATTTCCTGCATTTACGAATCCACCTTATATTTTGTAATCTAATGCAGATGTAGCATCGTTTATGAATGTAAGTGCCAGCTGAATTGCATATCTTCCTTGTGAATGAATTGTTTTGCGTCATTTATAAGTACACTTCATCAGTCTAGGGACAATATTAAATTATCTTCTTTAATCTCTGTACTATCTTTCTTTAAAAGCGTTACACAGAATTGCATTTAATTGACGAGTTTTGGCACAAAAAATCTATTAGACATCACAGTGCACCTGATCGATTTCTTTCATATATTATAAATTAGTATTTATATTTGCAATACCAACAAGATATTCTAATACACCCACCGGCATGATTACAAGAAATACATTTTTTTCAGATAATTAATTTTTCAAACAATTTGCTGTCGAGCAGTGTCACAACTAACAAAATTAACTACATATTTTCATTAATTGTCTGTTGCCTTTTGCAGCTAAATTGCTACAACTGCTGCTACTGTGTTGTAAATATTAATCTCAATAAAATTGTCAAAAAAGCGAAGATTATAAAATAATTAGGGTTAATGATTTTATTATTATATGACATTTTCCTTCGTAATCGCAGTGGCATTAAGAAAATGTCAAAATTGTCGTTAGTTGTTGTTCTTTTTTTATATATTTTTATTTTTTGACGCAGTCAAAGTAATATTTAATGAACGCGAAGTATTATTTCGTTGAGATTAAGTAAAGCAAAGGTATTAAAGGAATCAATTTAAGCAAACAAAAAAAGTAAATAAGTAAAAAAAAGTCGGTTACGTTACATATAAAGAAATCCAAAAAGGGGACTTTTGAAAGTACTATCAGTAAAGTGGGAATTTTAAAAGTTACGATGCAGTTTAAGCAGGTACAGAGCGACTAAAGTTAATCACATCGTGTACGAACAACATCTCGGGCCTTCGTAAACGATTACATTGATAAGTTGTATATACGGCTCTTCCAAAATATTATTTTTTGACTATCAGATTCAGATATAAACATTGCCATACTCGCAAAATCGTTTGGAATCATCATGAAACAGTCTAATCAACAAACTAACCATAGTTCATATTAGACTGGAGTCGGATGATATGAAAGTAAAATTAGTCACTATATGAAAGGAAATTTGTACAGCATTTAGACGTTGAGCTTTCAGACAAAACTTTTTTTAATTTTCTTTTTTGAAGTTGCTATTGCAAATTATAAACTTTATACGATGAAAATATGAATAAAAGTCTTTTTAAAAAAATTTTCTCTATTTTCTCAATCATACAAATTAAAATTATTTATATCACAATCATATGTAATATTGTACAAATAGAAAAACTTGAGTAGGGAGTCAAAGAAAGCATATAAAAACAAACATGATGAACACAATCAAGTCTTTTTCCCACCCCGTTTGCTTTTCTACGCCGCTCACAAGCAAACTAAAAACTCAAGCCTGAAGAAATATGTGAAAAAATCAACGTGTACATGCCGTTTATGAACCAGTTGCCTTTTTAAAGGACTTCAAGGTTTCTGAGGACTAAATTTAGTTTGTTTGAAATATTCTTCTCTCTCTTAATTAGTGAATATTGTCAATAATTTTAATATTCATGTAAGTAAAAAATGAAATCGGAATTCACTCGCTGAAATGTTTCCTTCAAAATTTTCAAAAAGATTTTTGGAACAAGCCAGCATTTAGACGACGCTGAGTTTTTAGTCAGTACTTTTTTTAATTTCATTTTTGATGTTGCTATTGAAAATCATAAACAAACGATAAGTTTTTGAGTTTTCTTTATTTTCTCACTGATAAAAATATAAAAGAAATCGCCTTGATACAAATTCTATCACAATTATATAAAAAAGATGGAATTAAAAAATGTCAAAACAGACATGAAAAATATTTACCACCTCTTTTTCGTATCCCGTTTGATTCTCTCCACCAACAAACTAAAAACGCAGGACTCAGGACATGTGAAAAACTCAAAGTCTAATTATTTAATATTCGAGGCTAAGTTTCCAAAAGTGAATATTAGTTTGAATTTGTTGCTCATAGGAATATAAAAATAATTGCATAAGATTGCTGTGATTGTCCTTTTTCATGCTACGAAAATATTGACAATTTAGAATAGAAAATAGTAATTCGATTTTAGAACCTTTTCAGTTCAAGACTAAAATTTTTTTAATTTGTCGGACGGTGTAACTTGAGTGGGTTTTATAAAACTTATAATTGCTAAAACTTTTTTTGCAGTAATATAAAGAAAACATAATTGCCATTCATTTGCTATACAACAGGTCTGCATTTCTGCCTTTTATAATAAATAATAAACGTCCTTATGAAAACGCTTAAAATTGTTATTTGTGCAATTGAGTAAATTTGTGAGACTGGTTTCATGATGTCCCTTTTTTTAATTATAATCTCAAGTTACTTCTCAAACTACTACTTTTTGGACGAAAAAGCATAACACACACCCAAACAATCAGCCTTATTCCAGTTGTCAACATCGACGTCACGTCAATACAATATCAAAATATTGGTGCTATTGACAGTATGTTTTGTTCTCTACGGCCAAGAAAATAATATGAGCCTGTCAATAATAGCCAGTTGTTTGGACAACGGGTTGACAAGCTTAAATTTTTCGGTGTTGTTATGACGTGACCTCGATGTGGACAACTTTAATAAGGGTGAGTAATTTAAAAAATTTAATGAGAATGAATTAATTCTAAATAAAATAAGATTTTTATTGGCATTTTCAAACAGTGCTGCCACAGAAGCTATTTAAATTTGAACATTCAAAGAAAAGGCAGATACACCAGCTAATGGCTTTTCTACAACAATACAGAGACAACAAAGATTTTTCTCAAAATAATTTCCTATGTTCAGTTTTCTTTCCAAATTAATCAGCGTATTGACATCACTTTGAGTTAATGCGATTACCTGGTATCAATTAGCCTTAAAATAAATATTTTATTTATATGAATAGTTTCATAAATATTTAACTTTTACATGGATCTATGCGATGCCTGCTAGATATTCTTTGGGCGAAAGCAAAATGACAGCTCTAAATATTTGCAAGGAGTTTGTTCAAGTGTAGAATAGAAAAATGTTTATTAAAACAGAAGAATCAGCAACGCTGTTTTTCCCATTCTTTTACTTTTTAACAAAGTAAACAGAAAGCAGATAAATTAGAAAATGAGCAAGTTTAAGATGTTAAAGAGGTTTCTGGCAACATATTTTTCAACTGCGAAATAATGTAAGCACCACTTATTTCGTGCGGAATTGCAAACAACAGATGATCAGATATTTCTGGGCGTTGTGGTTTTGATTTGAAGTTTGCTGCCCAGAAATAATTAATATAATGGAAAATAATGTAAATATGATATAAAATGAAGGTGAGTGTTTTTTGCAGAACGTGTGTCTTCAATGAGCTCCTCCGCAGCAGCTGCGAGATGTATTAATTGATACATTGCAGTACAAACACCTAAAATTACTTTGTTGTCCATTTGTTTTAATTTTTTTTAATAAACACATTTCTTTTGTTTTCATAAGAAAAACAATGTTGTTCATTTCAAGGCAATAAAACCTATAAATTTGTTATAAATCGTGGTATTGTCACCACTGATCAGTTGTCAAAATTTTCAAACGAAATAATCAATGTTGCTCAACATTTTTCGCAAATTCAAACAGAGTACTAAGCTTAAGCACTAAACAGCTGATAATTTGTGCTTCATCGTGAGCTTGTTAAATTTTATATAAAAACTATTGGCCAACATTTTTTATGTATGAAGTTTATTTGACATTTTCATGGTGTTAACGTTTTTGTTGTAGAGACGCATGCCATGATGTAATAGTGTATGACGGTGTTTTCTTAAGCATTTTCATGAGGACCATTAATATAAATTGACGTTAAAGCATTTTAAACGGCAAGTTGGAAGACTCTACATCACTCTTTAACATTTTAAAGCGAAATATTTCTGTAACATCGCTATTTTATACCTAAATTTAAACCAAGGTTAAGCTTTTCATAGCACCAAAATACGCTAGGAGAATTTATACCTTTCAATTACTGCTTAAAATTTTTCCCACCAATTGGTATGGTTCATATTTCTATTTTTTATTTGTTATTTTGCTGCTCATACGAAATGAAAAGAAAAAAGAGCAAATAAATAAAAAGAGCTGTAGGAAGGAAGTTTGGTGACGGAGAAAAACTTAAAACTTTTGTTGTGTTGATTATACTGTTAATACCACTCACTCGCTGGCGAAGGATAACAAAAATAAACCCAAAGTTTATTTAGGTTAATTTTCCTCCAAAGAAATATGTACATATATAACAAGAGTATAATAAAAACAACTGAACTGAACTTAAAAAAATCAATAACTTGGCTAATAATGTATTGCTACAAAGTTTTATATTCGAATACATACCAGGACTACCCAAATCTGTGAGATTTGCATTTGTTGAGTCCACACCAACAGCAAGACCAGTGGCTAAATGTGCTAGCCGCAACAGCAGGAGACAACATAGCTGAAGGCCAAAGAGGCTAATGATGTTATGGACGTTGAATATGATACTGCCACCAGTACTACAACCAAATCTACTCCTAAGCTTACTGCGGTGTTGGGGATGGCTGCTACAGCTGCTTGAAGTTGCTTTAAGGCTATAATTTTTACATTTACGGGTCGAGGTTGATAATGCTGATGCTGATGTTGTTGATGATGTTAATATTGTTGCTGCTGTTCCTGATGATGCTGATGTGCAACAAATATTATTGGCTGCTGTTGTACTATTATGGAAATTACAGCTGAAATAGTCTGTATCTTTAGTACTACTGGTGCTATTGTTGTTGGTGCCGTTGTTGCTAATAATAAAATGACTTTTGCTGTTGTTGTTTTCGTTAAAACACCTTCTTCGTTGTTGTGGCGTTAATGATGTTGCTATTGTTTTTGTTGCTGTATTGCTGCTATTCCCACTTTCTGTTACAGTTGTTGCTGTCGTAAATTTTAAATTTTGTTGATGTCTTCTCTCCCTAGTTGTAGCTGTTGTTGTAGTTGCTGTTGCATAACTGCTGTTATTGCTGCTGCAATAATATTGAGTTTGTAAATTCTCATCTTCTTCATCGTTGAATAGTGCAACACTATGTCGTTCGTTGCTGGTGCTGCAATTGCTGTTGCAGTCTTTTATGTTTAATTTATCAGTCCTTTCAATATTATAATTTAGTTTTTGTTGTTTTTGTGTTATTTTATTGTTAACATTGCTGTCAATACAACAACCACTACAACTTTTAATACTCCTACAGCTGCTGGTTGTTGTTGTTGTTTTTGTTGTCGCTCCCGTTGTCGTTGTTTTACTGCTGCCGATGCCAATGCTGCTGTTGTCTTTGATGTTGTTGTTGTTGTTTTTATTGCTTTTAAAGCTGTTGTTTACGTAAAACATCATCGTCATCATTTTCCATTGGATTTAATTTTTAACAATGATGTGATGTGATTTTTTTGATGATGTTGCAGCAGCTACTGATGCTCCTATTCCGGCTCGTCGGTCGGTTGTTGTCTTTTGTGTGTGAAGGCAATGTTGATTTTATGTTTTGGTTGTTTTTGCTAGTTTTTTTGTTTTGTTTTCTGCGACGACTTTTTTTCGATTGTAACAACAACAATAAATACAAAAGATGCTGTTCAAGTTTTAGCGGCTGTTGTAGATGTTGTTCAAATTGATAATAATGTCCCTTGTAGCTGTTGTTGCTTCTTCCACTACTTCTGAATTGTTTAGTGTTATTGTCGATTTTCTTGTTGCTACTGCTTGTGTTGTTGCTGCTGTTATAATATGATGTAGATGTTGATAACATGACATCGTTTAATTGCGTAAAAACTTCAACAGCAACATGCAAAAATATCTGAAACTATTTAAAATAAATGTTTAGCCATTTTTTCTTGTGTCTTTAGCTTTTATGTTAATGGTTGTACAAAGTAAGTTTTTGTGGAATATTTTTAACCCATGCGTAATTTTGATATTTTTAATCAAAGAGAGATGATCCACAAAGGCCTATTCTGTAAATCACAAAAATTAAATTCAAGCGATTTCCAAAAATATATGAATAGCAAAATTAGTATTTTGTAAATTCGAAATATTAAGCATACGAAATTTGAATGTAAATGACAAACATGCACAAAACAAACAAGAAACAGTAATATGTCAATTATTAATAGAATTTATTTTTGGAAATCACGTGGCTTACAGAACAGGCCTGTACGTATAAAGTGTATTTAAATAATCTGGTATGTGTAGGAAATCGATTGATTTGAAAGCGCTCGATTATGCAAAACGAATAATAAACAAATACGTAGGGTGTACACAGAAAGAAAAATGTCGTACTAAATTCAAGTATTTTCTAAATACTTTGAGTACGAGGCGTACTCTGAATTTCGAGTACAAATAAAAATAAAATGTACTTTAATCAAGCCGAAAGCGGGATGACTTTGTTAGATAACCAATCTTGGAGGTTCTTAAAATAAGTACAAAATTCATTAATCACGTGAAAAATCTTGAATCAAGTAAAAAATTCTTAAATAAAGTTGAGCATTTAAATCCGTCCTTAAATCAATCTTTCTGTAGTTGGTTTTAGTAAATCTGGGATATCCGTACTTTTAACTCTGCTTGGGATTGATTTAGGTACGGATAGATTGATTTTTCTTTTGAATGTACATGGGAGGATGTAGTGAAATAGAATTTAAGTTCGAATAAAATATTATTAATTTCTAAAAGAGTAAACAAAAAAATATAAATTAATCAACTTGCAGATAAATTTATGATTTGAAATTTCGCGATTAGAAATCTCTTTTTCTATGTGACACCGGAATGTCTTTTAAGTTTAACTATAAAGTTCTTCATATTTATTATGATGACACGGAAACATTATCAACTCGCTCATCGCTCCTTTACTGGAGCGTAATAATGCCTAAACAACTGTTTTTTCAGAACGCGAGCTTAATTCTTTCAATTTACAGACACCTAAACATTCAATATCAATATAAAAAAATCTTCCCCTCAAGAGTTAAGAAAACAACAAAATATTTGTACGAATTTTCTACACAAGATGAGAAACGACGTTACGAATAATTCTGCATTCTTAAATAAAAAATTATGTTGCATTAAAGTAGCGATTCGAGAAAAACGGAAACAATAAATGATACTTGCTGACAGTCTCTAAATGAGAGTAAGACGGCAAATGTATGGCGTTTGTGGTTTGCAAGATATTGCAAACCATAGACAACAAAATTTTTAATGTGTGCTGTGGAGAGTCTCTTAATGTAAATTCCAGCGCTTCGAGTCTTCAACTCCAATCTTACAATCTAGCATGCTAACAAACAGTCTAACGTAGAGCCAGAAATCCACAAAGTGTGGAACAAACGCTCTTGATGGTGCGGATGTCAATGATTTAAAGTTGGGTTTGCAATCAATGAACCAGAAATTCCTGTGGAATGCATGCGACCTAAAAGGGGTCCAGGATACTAGTTGTTTGCTCAGTTATTCCCTTCCTGTATCTCTTGAAGCGGCTTTTGCTGGGATCGTGAGAGCAGTAATATTGGATATTTGGTAAAGTGTGATTTTGACAAGATTAGCTAGTACCAGTAGTTATTTTAAAGCCTTTATCAAACCCTTTCATTCTTTAATATTTTTCCAAATGACTTTCCTTGCAAAATTTGCTATCTAAAATTTTTTTGCAAATGAAAGCAGGTGTTTGCTCTATAATTCGATTCAATAGAAAGCGCCGAACTTTAATGTAAAAAATACAATACAATTTCGAGTCAAATTATAGAGTAGGCTCCCAGAATTTGCTCTTAGTTTTCATTCAAAAACAGACCAACCGGCAGGAGATTGAAGCCAAGAGGATAAATATGTATGATGTATCATTCTCTGAGTTCAGTGGCGCCACCACAAACGATTTGATCGTGAACAGATTACAGATTTGTTGGTTTAGTTTGCAATAATTTCTTTCAAAACACGAAATTCACACTCAGCTGTGAAAAACCCCTTTTTATTTACATTTACACATACACAGCATGAATGAGCGGCGAGACAACATTTCGGTATTCTGGTTTGCAATTAAGTGCTGCACACGTAGAGTGCAAATATATACTACTACCTTTAGGTGTTGCTTATTTATACAAGTGTAGCAAGTTTATATTTTTGTATTTTATTAGTGTAGAGTAAAAAATATGCTACACCACTTTGCAAATGTTACGATGCAAAACCGTTTGCACAAGATTATGAATTGGGGTAATAATTTTTCAATACCTTTCGTGTGTGCGGTGAATATGTAAAAAATCTAATGTTTACAAACACAATTTTCACATGGTATAGCCTAAGACATGAGCTGAGGAATTTCTTAACTGCTGCGCCGATTAAAAGAAAATGTCTGGCAGCTTTTATATTCACTTCTATTAATCGTTAGAGCATCACGGCTATCGATCCTAGGATCCTTAAAAGACATCAAACGCTTGCTCCGGCTACTGTATAATTATAGTTCAACTGTTTTGGTTCCACCAATTGGGGACACCAATCAAATTTGCGGATTGCAACTATTTTAACATTATCCAATTCACAAACTTGTAGAAATGGTCTTCCATAAAAGTATTTGCAAATTTGTACAGTAAGGAATAATAGACAGAAAAGAAACGAACCGAACGGTTCAAAGCCGACAACATGTTACAGAGTTAAAGCCAAACATAAATCAGTGCGTCAAGCGCTTTTTATCTGTCAAAAATTCTCATGCTTATACAAAATGTATGAAGCAAACCCAAATAGCTCGGCGTCAACAATTTGCAATTATAAAATCCAATTTTGACGGCACGTTAAGTAGTGAAGTTGGCTGTTAAAAAACTTTTTTCTTTTTCTTTTGTCATTGATGTAAAGTAATGGCGATTTAGCTAGTTTTAGGTAAATCTAGAAAATGATTTCATTTTGAATTTATATTTTGTGGATTCTATTGAATAAGATAAGTTGATCTTAATGTTTATGACACAGCGAGGCACTGGGCTAATTTAGTTTGGTCTGTTATTCAGCTAGGAATGGGTTTTGTTTAGGACGAAGATACGCTTTTTACAACAAAAAAACCTACACTGCCGCTGCTGACTTGATTCTCCGACCGACAGCTGACATTAAGAAAAAATAAACAATATGGAACATCTAAACATATATTAGAGTTCACTCCTTGTTCTTGAATATATCCTTAGACATACTTTGTTTTAAAACAACACATCAGCGACAAATAATACTCCTTTGTACCAATCAGTAGTGAGTTTCGTGTTTTGCAACAATCATTGCAAACTAAATTAACAAGTCAGTTCACAATTGATAGAAAATGTTTGCAAGTGCACGAAGTGGCAATCTCGAATGCACAATATTGTGAATAAGACTAGTGTCGCAACATTTAATACCAGCTTAAGATTTTTAAGAATATCAAATAACTATATTTTATGCACAACATTCATTCAATTATTTCAGATATGCACAGCGTTAATAAGAATAGGAGTCATATAATAGAAGCATATCTTGTGTGATAGTTATTGCGTCTAAGTTTTTTATTAGCATTTGCGAGCATTTACTTTCTGTTTTTACTTTGTTTTTAATTTTGCTGGGTGACAAACTTCAACTTATATTCTCGGAGTTTATTGTTATTTTTAATGAAAATCAACATTTAAATTTGGATTTTCGATGGACACTTGATAACATTTTAACATGTTAGTTTAAGATAGCGAAATCATAGTTCAGATTTGAAAACAATTCCAACACGATAAATAACACCGGATGTTCTATTAAATACAGCACATATTTTGTTGAAGACCTTGAGTTATAATTACACACACGTTGCCCTGGTTAATATATTTCCCCACACTTCTTTGGAGTTTGTCATAATTAAGAAATAAACACTAATGAAACACGAACACTTTTCAAACTCAGTTACAAAATATTTAGTATCACATGTCTCACCTTTGACCCCAACACACTAACACAAGGGTTAAGAGTTAATAGAAGAAAACTTTAATATTAAAAGAAATTTAATACGTTCGTGTTTTCTCACAATTCTCTTGGAAAATTTTACAAATATTTTTCCTTTTTCGTTTTGTGGTTTGTGTTTTCAATCGTACGCGATGCTTTCACGTTTGAGTTTATTAAGGAAATGAACGCAAAATTTTTATTTAAAATATAGTGTACACTGTACACAAGCCTCTGACTTTTATTTAAGTCAATGTTCCTCACAGTTGTCTATTTATCAGTTTGACTGTTCGTTCATATGGGTTTCTATGAGTCTTAAGGAAATGTTTTTATTGTTGTTGTTGATATTACTATCACCGTTTATTGTTGATTTAAGGAAAAAAGTGTAATGAAATGAAATAAAATACAACGTAAGTATGTATTCCATACAAAGTATTTTTATTGTGTGCAGGCAGGCAGTAGTGATGACCTGTTGGTGGTAAGAAATTGTGTTGCCGCCGCTATCTTCTTCAACTGATTGTTATTATTATCTATTACTGGTGTATGATGTTTGTTTTATGATGTTTGCATGTGGTTGAGATCAGAGATGAAGAAGATTGTACCATTTTATGGTACAATTGAATAGAAGTGCACAAATACATGTGCACATTTTAAGGAATTAGTATCTCTTAATAACAAATTCTTAGTATTCCGTGTGAGGGGTAAAATGCAGCAGTGAATAAATTCATAACATGCGACATTTTCGATCCGATCAGTGTTGTTAACATCGGTCAGATAGAGATAAGCTTAGTAACGGTCGGGGAAAAAGTCCCGCAACCATTTTGATTGCGCGCCATCTTGGTTATGTGACGTTTATCTCACTTTTGCTTAAAGCATTGTGTTGTGTAGACGTCCAAATTTTATTATTTACGCCACAATAAAATTGAAAATAATCCTTCCATTTGCAAAGATGTTAAACATCTTCCCATAAGAATTATACAGGGCAAACATTCTACATCTTTCTACATCTACAGAAGACGATCTTTTCCCATTATGTGCCACCTTACATTTTTCGTTATTTTAAGTGTCACCACTAATAAAATGACAAAAAAATCGATTTTCTTTGTGGCATCACTAGCAAACTGACATTGCAGGAAATAAACGAACTTAAGTCTATCAAAAATTCTTCTTCATCATCATCTTATTCCAGAAGGGCCTTCAATATTTCAATGTACTGCATTAAAATTTGGGTCTGTTCTTGCAAAGCAGCCACTACTCCAATGATTAATGCTTTTTCTAAATCCATTTTTTAATATTTTTAACTTTTAACAATAATTATGCGTCTTTCTCTTTTACTTTTTTGACAGCTTAATAAATGATAGATGAAAGATGTTGCCAATGTAAATTCATGTTTCACGTTTTCAACTGTTTCACCGTAAAAAGCCTATTATTGCCATTCAGCGGAAATTGCGTAAAAAACATAGTAATCGTCCAGTGCCTCACAAAACCAAAATTTATTGTTTAAATGCGAATTTTCGGCAGCACGGTACGACAGCAGACAAGTGTCGTTTTGGAAGACAACGGACGTCTCGTAACGCTGAAAATGTGGCTCTGGTGCGCGATATTCTTTCAGTCTCCAGAAACATCAATTCGGAGACGTGGTTAATAGTAACACATTTCTGCACGCAGTTCAAGGCATTAAAGTGATATTGGAAAAAATTCAAAATTTAATTAGTCTAAAAATTGCTACCGAGAGATCCTGATCAACGAGTTAGGTACAGTAATGCAATCCTAAGACTATCTGGTGAAATTGAAGATTTTTCGTCTAAATTGATAATGAGCGATGAAGCCCATTTTCTTTACAGTGGTCACGTCAATAAACAGAACAGTCGGTTTTGGGGAACACAGAATTCTTAAGTAATCCGCGAAACATCATTGCATCAACTAAAAATAACTGTAGGGTGTAGTATTCATGCTGGAAACATCATTGGTTCTTATTTTTTTAAAGAATAAGGTTTAGGAGTTGCTGTTACTGCTGAGCGGTACCAACTCATGTGGTTTCAGCAAGATGGGGCTACAGTACACACAACAATTCAATGATTGAATGACGTTTTTTCACGAACACTAATTTGGGAAATGACGATTTAGCATGGCTAGCCAGGTCTCCGGATTTAACAGCACCGGACTTTTTCTTATGTGGTTTTTTTAAAATGAAAAGTTTATATGTAAATAAGCCCCAAACGATTCAACATCCTAAAGACAATATCAAGAAATTGAAGAAATTCAGGCTGAGACATTGCAGAATGTCATGAAAAATGCCTTAAAAAGAGCCGAAAGTTGCATAGCGAATCGCGGTCACCGATATAATTTTCCAATCATAAAAAAAATTTTAAGACCAAATAAACTTTTTCAGAAAATTAAACTTACTTATGTTTTCTTTGAACAAAGTTATAGGCAATCAAAATGGTAGCTGGACTTTGGCCCACCCTGTATAACGTTGATACTGATGATCTTTCGATCTCGCTTCGAAAAAATCTTATATTGCAGAGAAGATCTCTTCATTCGAATTTAGTCTTTTGCGGCGAGCAAAACTTCCGCGTAGCAAATTCTTAATTACCCTTTTGTTGGTTATCTGCAGGCATTTTTTCCAATTTCTTTGCTTAGATGGTTCAAAAATTTATTTTTTGTTTCGTAAGTAGTCAACCGTGACCATTGCCTTACAGACATTGAGCCGATTTCAGTGTCTTCGGGGCAGATTTTATTTAAAAAATTAACTGCTTTGATTACTGTTTCCTTTGTGGGCATCGGCGGGGAAGCTCATCAGAATCACAACGAAAATACTCTACATCATCTACTGAATCAGTTAAATAATGGCGTCTATTTGCGATTGTGAGCAAACGCGGTAGAAAATTGGAATAAAAAAATTTTTCGTGCAAATTATTACAATTACTGAACAATGTAATATGCCCGTGCCACAACTATAAGGTACATTAACTTGTTGATCTCTCAAAACTATCAGCCATGTCACAGAAAACGAAAAACCGAAAAAGTTTACGAAATCAAACGAATTTAAATTTTCAAAGTACATTTCTCAAAGTTTTTTCCTATGAGATTGCTTGCAGTAAAAAGTATAAGATGCTCGTATTTTCAGGCGTGGTGAATATACATATATTTGTTCATGAGCTTTGTATGTTCAAAAGTTTTAGAATGGCGCCTTAAGTTACGAATTAATTTTTTATTAAATTGGAATTGTATGAAATTAGAAACCATTCAGATCAAAATGTGTGACATGTCTGTGTATCGCGTATTTTCCTGATTTCTTTTTCAACTGGATGTACCGAACCATGTTTATAATTTTTGAACGCACGGCCAGGTTTAAATTTATTTAGTCAATTGACTCCCTTTGACTGGTCTGTAATTTCTTTAGGCGTTTTGCCTCTCAATCAAAAGTGTTTGCTGGACATCATGAAATTCATATTTTTTTCATACAAAAAAAAAATAGAAAAGATTGTATCATCCAATAGATTATGGAAAAAAATTTAAAACAAAAAATTAAATACGGATTTCCTAAAAAAATTCCACTCGTCTTTTGCAACTCGACATTCTGATTTACCAAAGACTTATTGACTTGACTTTTGCTCTTACGTATTCACACGTAAAGAACGACTAATGTTGCTCTTTGACGTTTATACTTGCAGTGCCCTTTTGACTGAATAATATAGGTGGTAGAGACTGCCTGAGTAGATCATTTCGATTTCGTAATTATTAGAACTATAAAAGAACAAAAACAACGCTGATTTTTCAGGACGCTACAACCTCGATTTTAAATGCGCACGAGAATTATTACTCCAACATACGCAAGTATTTCCGAATTACTTGAAAAGTTTAATTTTTCCATCACTCATTGGCGTTAAATTAACGCAACTGCAACGAAACCCTTTTGAAATTAATGGTTGAAACCACTTTCAATAGTTTTCGTTACACCCCGCAAACAAAATTGTACCGCAATGTAATGAAATTTTCACAATCATATCGGTTTTCTTTGAAAATAGAGATCTGCAAAATTTTTAATTCAATTGATGAAGAAGATGTGGTGCGAAACGCAAACACGAGTTACCTGCACGTCGAATTCAATATAACTGATTTTAAATGCGTTTCAAACCGGTTTCAAAGTGGTTGTGTCATGTGTGGTCTCTCAAAGAAGTCTAGGGCATAAACTCAATTGAAACTCAAAAATAACTAGAAGTTACAGTTTCATTGCAGTTACGTTTCAACGGCTGCTCTGGGAATTAATCGGAATCTAAACACAAAATAACCAAACTGAAGCAAAGTTCGCTATCAAACAATGTAAAAATATCTCAAACTAAAAAAACTCAATCTAATCAACCGACAATTGTAGGGCTCAGAGCTGAAGTGAACCAAGCCATGAAAAGACAATTCGAAAATATTTTGAAATTTAGTAAATGAACTGCTTCGAAAAAAATATATCAAATTAGAGCCATTTGACTTGGGTTTTTTACCGTTACGAAACACTTTTTACTTAGTCCGTTACAGAACTAAATAAATAAAATTAAGCTTTGCGGGGAATTTCGCACTAGTTTTGAAATTTTTCATATTTTATGACTTGGTCCACTTCCGCTCTGAGCTCTCCCCACTTATGTTGTCTTACTTTCCAACATTTGAAGATAGCATAGATCTCTAACTGAAAGACAATCGGACATTTACATTAGATGTCATTAGTGTTTAAGGTTTTCTTCTAGCATTCCCTAAGACACGTTTTGGCGAACTTTAGGGTCCTTATGGGCTTTTCTTTCTTAAGATAGAAAATGCACTTTCTTAAAGCAGCAAAAAAAAACAGATGCAATTACATGGGTCTCCTTCGCCTTCAAATCTATTGCGGTCCGTTTTTGGTATCAAACAAAAATATTCAAAATCCCAACACTAGTTTAATTCTTAATGTAACATTTCTTACTTGAGCTGATTGGTAAGAAGCCTGTTGCTGTTGTTATTGGTGCAGTAGTTATTGCTGAGAATGTTGGGAACGCTTGACGTTGATCAGTAGGAGACATTATCGTTAATGCTCCTCATCGTCAGCGAAGTGAATTGTTTACGTTTATTTTTCAATATCATCATTATTACTGCTGCTTGTTGTTTTTGTTATTAATGTAGTTGTTGTGTGTTTATTTACAATAAATTGTTGGATTTTGTTTATTTTCCATACATTTTATTTTTTGTGGTTCCTTTTTTCTTTTGCTCTCGGTTTTATTTATTTTCCACTCGCATCGGTAGTGGTTTCTTTTTTTCTATTTGATAATTATGTTGTGTTAAGATACAATAAGTTTTTCCTTCAACTCTAGTTTTTCTTTATTTTTATAACTTTTTCCACTGTTTTTCTTTAATATATTCTTATTGTTGGGGTTGCCATAAAATTACCAGCCACACATACATACATATTCATTTGCACACACACACATACATACATATTTACATGCAAATATGTAAACACAAAAATACGTCGTGGTTTTTCTTGAATTTTATACAATTTTTCTTTTCCTTTTTTTGTTTACATGCGAAAAGTAAATAATTATATTTTTATATCTGTAGTTGTCGCATGAGAAAAAGGAAAACAATTTGATTAGCTAAGTATATTTATCCATTCGTATCTTTAAGATATTAAAATATAAATTTCTATGTATTTTATATTTCAAAGTTTTTGTAAACATTGACTGGTTTTTATTAAATAGAAAATCGTATCAATAAATTTCTTCGTGTGAATTGATTAAAGATTTACTGTCAGTTTAAACGAGCAATTGATTTGTATAAACTTATGTATGTATGTGTCTGTGATGTATGTATGTTTGTACGCAGCAAACATTCCCAGATAGCATTTTCAAACGTAAAAGATCCTACTGGAAATCTCATGATGAACGTTATTGATCGTCGATGAGCGCATTTTTTAATCGTAGAAAATTTTTTGCACGGGCGAAACTGTTACAAGAACTAATTCTTCTGTGAGATTCTTCTATAACACAGCGAAAGGGGCTTATATTAATTGTAGAGGGAATCGTTGAGATCTGCGAAGTTAAACAAACTGTAACATTATTGTTTTCGTATTCTTCAAATAATCTTATTTTTTTACGACTTGTACACCTATTAAAAATTCCAAGATTAAAAGACGAGCGTGTCAGAAAAGTGTGTAATAAAGTAATAATCAAGAAAAAAAGTAGATGTTTTATTTATTGTTACTCGTCCGATCATCAGCAGAAGATTCTTTTAGGAGTCGCATATTAAACACAATCGTCTAACAAATGGGTTTGTTCCCCGAATTCGCTTACAATGACTGTTGTTGTACAAGTTGCCAGAAAACGTATCGAAAATCGTATGAGTAGATGTCCGTATGGATTTCCTATGGAAATTGTAAAGCTCTAATTCGTAGTCTTAAGTTAACTAATGATGGCGGTTCAACCATTGACAATTATGTATATGAAAAGCCATTAGCTAAGCCACCGTCATTAAATAACTTAAGACTTGTAATAAATATAAAACTAAAGAACTTTCCGAATAATGTCTGGAAAATGGCTGACAAAATATCAGAAATAGTTGCGATTTCTGTGATATTTTTTAAGAAATGTCGTATTATTAATGTCAAAGAAAAGATTGGTGAAATATGAGAAATTTTGCATAAATTTAGGAATCTTTCTATGACAATTCGTATTAATCTAGAAATTGGTAGATTTTCTGACTTTTCTGTCGCAACGTATTCAGCTGATGCTTACGCCAGCTCACTAATAAACTTTTGCCGATATTTTATAAAAGACACAAACATTGAACAATTATGTTAAAAACTATCAAGAAATAAATGAGAATTATCTACGAATCTTGTGGAAACGAACCATCTGAAACAACAGTCTGTGGGCTGAAACACGTCAAATAACACTGTGTGTAGAAATACAGAGAATAAAGTGGGACTAGCTTGGATACACGCTGCGTAAGCCACCGTCCGATCTTGCCCGGAATGCTATCGAATGGAACCCTCAGGAGAGTCGCATAAGAGGACGACCAGCACATACATTGCAAATTGATAGAGAGGCTAGAAAAATGCATGCATAAAAGCTGGAATGAAGTAAAACATATTGCAATGAATAAATCTGAATAGAAGAAGTGTGTTGAAGCCCAATGCTCCCTATAATATCGAAGGGAATATATATATATATATAGCAGAAATTGTTCAGAAAGTTTTTTTAATTTCTTTAAAATACTTTACAAATATTATTTCGAAAACAGTAGAAATGTCAAGTAAATATTTGTTTCTTTAAATTTAGCATGGAACGGCTGATGAAACAATTCTGAAAAGGGGAATATTTTTCAGAGTAAAATCTAAAAGAAACTAAATTTCCATTCGCCAATGTTCAGATTAGACTGATATTAATCGAATAACATTTCAGAAATCTCCAAAAACGGTTTACCAAGTGTTCCGCTCGATTGATTGCCTGCTAAAGTTTAATTTTTATCTGACATCAAACACGTCGACAAAAAATGCTCACTGGGTATTTATGTATGTATGTATGTATGAAGGCATTTTTACGCTGTCTAAAAATATCTAATAATTTAATTAATAAATAAAATTAATACGATAAAATATCGTAAAATATTCGTATGTGTGCCAATATGTAAATATCTAATAAAAATATTTACATATTGAATTAATTTTTACTTTTGGAGTTAAAAAAGTTTGAGCCCTCCCATATTTTTTTTTAATCGAATTGAAATGATCCCAGGAGTTTATAAAATTAACACGTATGAGTGTCATTCTGTGATTAAAAATTATCCCAACAAACATACTTTTTATGCATTCTTAGTTAATGAATTCAATTTCAACACATATCCAGTGTGACCAGATTTTAAAATAACATAAAGCTAAATCACATTTGAAATAGAGAAAGAGCTAAAGAAGGAAATTTAAAGCCAAAAAATTATTTTTTTTAAGTTTTCCAATAGTAACTTTCAACTATTTCGATATTTTTCATAGTTTGAATAGTGTTTATTTATTTTAAAAAAATATTAAATCAATAAAGAAATAAAATTCTTTATTAATGTGCTGTTCATAGAATCCAAGCAATCGACTTGAGTAGAAAGTAAGTATGGAAACCACTCGAATAACTGAGTGGTTTTCATACAGATTGTTCACTCAATTCGATTGCTTGGATTTTATGAACAGTACATAATCGAAAATTTCGTTCATAAAATTTTACATATAACTTAAAGGAAAAACAAAAGGTTCCTCAAAAAGTTCTTGACACATCCTTATCAAATTTTTTTAAACAATATTTATTTATCATCTGACGTACAGAAGTGAATTCATGGTGTTTAAAGTAAATCTGTTTCTAATTTCACTTTTTATTATAGTTATACCACTAAATACGCGCTCAACTGCTGCGTTACTAAAAGGCACAACTAAAACTTTCATCACAAAAGTTGATAATTCCCTAAAAGGTTTTTCATTCATTGCGTTTTGTACTCAAAAATATGAATCCAAAATTCTGTAGTTCACTTTTGATTTATCCAATTATAGAAAGTTATTTTTTGCCATTGTAATTCCAAAAGAGTTGTGTAGATCATTTACGATAAAATTCGACATTATTCATACAATTTGCCTTTTGTATTGCTTAGAGTATTTTCTAATGAAAAGAAGTTGTGTTTTGTAAAGTTAAAAATGTATTTGGCAAACATTGTCGTAGTTGACATACTAATTGTTTAATAAAATTTCGGCAAGTGTATCGAATTTTTTTATCTGTAAAAAAATCTATTATGTCTTTTTTTAAATCAAATACTGTAGTTTTCCGATTTAACGAACACTCGATTTAATGAGCATCGTATTTAACGAACATCTAAATATTTTCTACTGATGGTTTGAAAAGATGGATTGAAAATAAACCTTTCATGATGAATGCGATGATAAAAATTTGTAAATGGTGAAACAGAAATTCTAGAGACCAAAATAAATCAAGAAGACATCATTAAGCACTAGGCTTGTCGTTCGAATAAAAATTATTCGAATAATTCTAACATTTTTTTCATTTTTATTCAAACGAACAAACATTTTTCAATTTAGATTAAAGAATTATTCGAATAACTTGTTTCGAATAATCGAACATCTGAATAATTAATGAACGACAAATAAAATCATTAAATACTTTAAATTATTCCTAAATTCTATGAATTTCAATACTAGCTTTTCACAATATGCCACAAGAAGCTAAACAAAAAAGTACGCAAATACTCGAACTTTGTTTTCACGATCATTTTGTGATAAAAATATGTATTGAGAGTGACCTCAATTACGATGAAGACGTAGATGGCGTTTTTGAGGTAAGTGATAAGGTTCTATCAACTGATCTAAAAAGTCTTTATATAAAGTAAGAAATTGTATTAACGCAAAAATCGTTAACAGCATGAACTATTTAGAAAAATCAAAGAAAAGAACAAACAAAATAAATATGCTCTTTAATGCTGTTTTAACCGTAAATTTTGTATTCTTTGTTTGTTCAAAATTACTCTCTTATTGGAACAAAAAAAATATTATGAAAATTTTATTCGAACAAATATAAAACACGAATAATTAACAACCCTATTAAGCACTTAGAAGTTCTTATTAAATGGCCTTAGCAAAACAATATTAGTGGCAAAAATTTTATGCTTTTCAAAGTGTTTTAATAAGATGTGCGTGAAGATAAATTTTAAAATTTATCACCCTAGACACAAACCATAGAGTTTAACAGGACTCTGTTAACATACTAACATAACTCTGTTAAACATAAAAAATTGTCCTTTTGCATTAAAAATTTAAAAATTACCACATTTTTAAACAAAATGAACCAGAAAAACTAAAATATCATATAAACAACAAGTGTTTTCTAAAATATATTTATAAAAACTACATATTTCGAACTAATTCAAGTACAAAAACACGTTTGAAAAAAATTTGCACAAAAAGGAACTTTGTCCTTTTTTACAAACGGCAGGAGATGGGCGAAAAACATTTTTTGGGGAAGATTTGTGGTCGTGTCTAGATGAATACCCAATAGCCAGAAGTCCTTACAGTGCGTTTTTCAGAATTTATAAAAGATTTCAGAAAAAACCGTCAGAAAGGACTTTGGTCCTTTTCTCACAAACGGTAGGAGATGGGCGAAAAATATTTTTCGGGGGAGATTTGTAGTCGTGTCTAGATGAATACCTAATAGTCAGAAGTCCTTACAGTGCGTTTTTCAGAATTTATAAAAGATTTAAGAAAAAACCGTCAGAAAGGACTTTGGTCCTTTTCTCACAAATGGTAGGAGATGGGCGAAAAATATTTTTCGGGGGAGATTTGTAGTCGTGTCTAGATGAATTTATGCGACTTCGTGGCAGACAGCGTAAACCGCACCAAACACTCTCCATTCACTATCTGACTGTATGGGTCCACTAGCGGAAATGGCATCAATTGAACATCAATATCATGTGATTTGATCCTTTTAGACTTTTTATTGTGAGTTTTTTTAGTCACAAATCTATTTCAACAACACGCAATTCATCCGGATCCGTTTACTAAACCATATCGCCATTGATCGGCATTTTTTCTTTTTTTCTTTATGTTTACTATTTATTAATTAATTGCTAACATTTCTTTTTAAAGAATTTTATTTTTAATTATATACAACAAACAATTTTTTAGAATACCACCAGAACTTAGCACAAGCAAGACTAATCAAATGTTTATTGTTTGTTTGCTGAAAAAACTCTACTTTTGACTATTTTTTTTCTTTTTGCTGTACATACATAAATAAAAACCGAAAGCAAACAAAAGATATAGAATTTATTTATCCATACACATTAAAAAAATATATATATTTTTCGCTTTTAAAAAGTAAGAGTCATAATAGTTTAAAACAGAAAAAAATAAAACAAAGTTGTAATGCTTTTAAGAAGTGTACTTTTTTACAAATAACAACCTAAAAATTTTCAATACAAATGTAACACACATTTCGTTTAGTTTTCATTCAAAGAAATCTACGGAGTAAAGTGGCACAAAGTGTTTTCAAAAATACTCGTACATATTTCACACAACAAAGTCTTTTTGTATGCTGTGTAAATGTTGAGGAAAAAAATGCTCATATTGATTCTTTATTATTTTTACATTCAATCATTAGCTGAGGTACGTTTGTACATAAGTGCTTATTACTGGCTTATCTGCAGTTCTTTGTTATTAATATGCATTCACGAGTACTTATTTGTCTGTTTAATTTGAGCATTTTAAAACATGTTAATTAACTTAAATATTATTTATTATCTTTAGCTCAAACAAAGAGCCATTCATACTACAAACACATTCATTTATTTCATACTCTGCGCTTTAATTTTATTATCTTTTAATCACTTGATTAATTAAATTAACTACTTGTTGAAATGTTGAAATGCAACTGAAGAAGAAAATCTCACTCATGCATATAATAGACACACATTTAAACTAAAGAAGTGAAATTGAAAAAATCTTATCACAGAGTTTCACATGAAACTAAGCAGAGAGCAGTCAGAAACATACATATATAAATAAATTTTTTAGTACATTATTTTTTTCTATTTTTTCGCAGACTCCTTGTGTAATTATAGAGATTCTCTTAACTATCAGGATATACATATTGCCTAGAATTATAATTCCTTTAATATTAAAGTTAACATAAGTATTCGGATACATGTAATTGAATTAATTGCCATACAAAGACAAAACGTGCTACGAGTACACTGGCTCCGAAATTTAATTCACTGGGTCGACTGCATTTTTCGTGAGAATATTTTTGAAATATATCGGCTTTTGCTAAAACAGTTTATATTTATTTGTTTTGAGGCCATTTTATTTACTATTTTATGTGCATAATATAGCTTGAGCTTGTATATGCTGTTTGTGTTGAAGACCTACTGGCAAATAAATGAGAGATCTGGCAAAAAAAGCTTTAGAAATTTCAAAGTCGTATTTTTTCAATATGCATGTATTTGTTTGGAAATTTTAAGGCCCGCTTAAGATTCATAGTCACTTTTTGTTCCAACTTAAGTCTGATCTAAATGAAATAACAAAAATTATACAGATATTGAAAAAATAAGAAGGTCTAAGATTTACAAGTGAAAAATTATGCATTTAAGTTGTTTAAAAATGAATTATAATAATAAGAAGATGAAAGACGAAACTGTTAATAAGTTTTTCAACCTTTTCCTGATTTATATATACATGTATATAATTTCCCAATTAAATAACTAGCTTGCGGTAATATTTATATAAAAAAGAACATCCAAACAAAATGATTTTCAATCTTACTTTGTATACAAATCGGTTAACAAATGAACAATTAAACAAAATAGTATAAATTAAATATTTCCTATTTCGTTTTTTATACGACAATCAAATGTCAATTAAAAAATGTGAAATTGAATTAATTCCGAAAATTTTAAAACATTAATATTCAGGTATGTGATGGAAATCGTTTCGATTTGAAATTAAATCGTAAGCTAAAAACGTAGAAAATGGTGTTAGATATGACAAAAAACGTATCGATTTAATTTTCCAATATTGCTTCATTTTCAGTTGGTTACAAAAAAATCAACTGTTTTGTTTTTATTTTCTAACAAACAGAAGTTTAAGCCAATAATGCTGAAGCCGATTGATTGCAGGTTGCCAAACATATTTGCTGCGCCGACTGAACGTAAATCATCCGATTGCGGTCTGCTGAAGCAAATGCTGTAATGAAAGGCTTACTTTTCTTAATTTCAAATGCCTAGTTTTATATTGAAAAAATTTTTATTTTTAAAACAATGGAAATATCTTGCAAAAAAAATTTACACGCTAAGTGTTTTCAATCTTTATAATTTTAAAATTGAATTATTTGAAACAAAAAGAAATTAAAAAAGTAGCTTTTGTTGTGGTTTCATCATTAATGCTAATTAATGAAGATAATAAATATGAAAATATTAAGCGGAGAAAATATTAATATTTACATACATATATTAATAAATCTGTCTTAATTATTTTAAAGGATTTCGCTTACATTTTAACAAAAGCTATTGCACGCAATTTTTTTTTCAAATAAACAATACTTTTAAATCGAGAACCCCCGCTTTCTCGATTTAAAAACGCAAAAACAATCCAAAAATTCGTTTTCCTTGACATCTTTTTATCTCACATTGTCATAGAACAAGATGGGAAATGAAATCGATTTCAATTTAAAGCAAAACCAGAATGAAATCAAATTAATTGTGTGGATCAAACTTTGTACGTTTTTCAATGGATTTTCAATCCAAAAGGATTTCTATCACATAATTGATTGTATTATTCTATTCTATATTGAATCCTTCATCCTCGTATATTAAATGCTTATAGTTCTGTGCTACGCTATCAATATCAGCTTTAAAGTTAATTCTTAAATCTGATGGTATATCAATTGTCTGTATATAACATCTCTAACATATAACGAGGTTTATACTAATTTTTTGAGATCAAATTAGAATTACGACAACGCAATAATAATGCTGTTTTGTTTTTGTGATGATGTATAGTTTCTGTATTTTAGGTCATCCAAATCTCGTTTTAAGTTTTTTTCGTGTTGTACGAGTACCTAAATCTTATCACAATTTTTATTATCATTACTCTTATATGGTATTTTGTAAACAACATTAAACTTAACATATCTATCTATTCAATCTTTTATTTTACTAAATAGTTTACCTAATGTATTTATTTTATGTTCTATATATATATATTAGTATAAAAATATCAGACTTTCCCAACTTAAAGGAAGTTTTAGGTTCTGTCTTCTATACTGCTCTGTCAAATCATATAATAGTCCCCAGTGGGAAAATCATTACTCAACAAAAAAATATCACTAATAATCCATCCATTGCTTTTGTGGAATCTTACATCACTAATATTCAGTGAGGAGGTTCTTTTCAAAACTTGACTATTCCACTTTTTATGTCTTTGCACAATTTGAGAAAATAGTTTTCTAGGAATGCGACTACGTATTTAACTCGAACTTTTGTTCAATTATTATAGACAACAAGATTAGTTAGTCATTGTTTTGTACAGGAATAAAAAAATTTAACAATAATATATTTTTAATAAATCCAAAATTTAAAAAGAAAGAAATTATCTAGAATTGACACGGCTGATTGGAATAATCAAGTTTTGTTACATACTTTAGAGGAATAATCATGTTTTAATTAGGTATCAGAAATCTTATTTTGAATTAAAATAAGCTGAGGTTCACCTTCAAATAAAAAAAAACAAACAAATTAATCATAGTATGTTTAACTTATTTTTAAATTCTTGCAACAATTTCATGTTCAAGGCAATCACAATTCTCCGTGTGTTAATGAGAATTTTCATCATCACTTTCAACGTCATTGCTATCATTCGATATACTGTCATACCATGAGAACTCCTGGATTTCAAGCTCAATCTTCGGCGAATTGTTTAACAAGCAAGTTTCTCAAATCATTTTTATTGTTCAAATTCAGATGCTTTTGTATTGCAACTTCAGTTAAAGTAAAATTAACCGAACTTTTTTCGCTTTTTAAAAGGTTTAATTTTATATTATTTTCATCATACGACGCAAATACTCGTACGTAATTTTGAAAAGTTTTAATGTGACATTGAAGTTTCTTTCTATTATTAGTGATTTTAACAACAATACTTTGTTTTAAATTCTGTATACCTGGGATAAAATATGTTTTGTTGCAACTAAAACAAAAATATTTAAATAACTTCACACAACACTTAACTTCTGGATTAATCATATTTTGTTTCAAAAATGTACGAGGGCGGATTGATATTGAAGCTACTTAAGTAGGAAAAAAACATTTTTTTTCAAAAACCATTTATTTCTCAACATAGTCTACTTTTAGCTCAACACACTTAGTCCAACGTTTCTCCAGTTTTTGTATCCCATCCAAAAAATAGGATTTTTCGAGGTCCTTAAAATAGGCATTTGTTTGGTAAATAATTTCATAGTTGGAGCTAAATCTCTTTCCACCGAGCCATTTCTTTAGGTTTGGAAATATGAAGTAGTCACTAGGGCCTTAATCCGGAGAATATGGCGGATGAGGTAGCCCAATTCATAGAGCTTTGCCATTGAGACTGCACAAGTCACACGTTTACGTTTATGGTCAATTGAGAGCAAACGCGGCACCCATCTTGGAGATAGCTTTTTCATATGCAGATGTTCATGCAAAATGTTGAACACACGTTCATATGATATGTTTAGCATTTCAACAATCTCACGTAACTCGACTTGGCGATTCATAATCATTCGAGGATTTTCTTGATATTTTCTTCAGTAACCACCTCTTTTAACCTTCCTGTTGACGGTAGTGTTGCAGTGCTTGTTCGGCTGCGTTTAAATTCAGCAATCCAATATTTTACCGTGTAATCTGATGGAGCAGACTCACCGTAATGTTTATCGAGCTTTTCTTTTGTCTCTTTCGCCGTTTTCCCTTTCATATAATAGCGTTTAATCACTGCACGAAATTCACTTTTTTCCATTTTTCAAGAAACACAAAAGTTGTTTACTTCAAACGATTACAAGAAATAAACTAATTGATAAATTTGGGTGAAATTATAACAGCTGACGTTTGGCAGATCGCAAATTCTAAAAAAAAGTTTTTGTGTTTGTGCTGCCATCTAGCGATAGGTAGGTTCAATATCAATCCGCCCTCGTATATTTGAAATGGGTAATGTCATTTTGGAATGGAATATTCTATTTTTGACGAAATCATGTCTTTTATTCTTTTTTTTCTAGGGTAATTAATTATACAGATTTTTCTCAATTTTATTTTTGCAGTTTTTATTTCAAACAAAAAGTTAAAAAGCATTTCTGTCAAAAGTGGAATTATTAAGAATTATCAATTATTCTCGTTGGATGTGTGGAATAAAGATAAATAATCCGCCCTGATGCTGTCGGTTTCTGATAGCAATCAATTGATAAACTATTATCAATCCTAATTATTGATGTGTCCAAATAAGAATGTCTAATTGTCATTTTATGTCAGAACGGAATGAGTTAAAAAATTTTAACATATGAAATTAAACAATATACTCGTACATATATCATTAATTTGTATGTGTGTGAAGAATATGCCGAGTTAAATATGTTTGACGTAAGAGGTTACGTAAAACATAAATTGTAGGACTATATTTCTCCAAATATTCTTATGCCAAATGATGGCATTGAATGCCGATCTACAGTTCACGGTTGATTCTGTACCTACGGATCTTCTGTTTATTTTCACATGCGTTTTCTTAATTTGAAATGCTTAAGCGTATTTTCATAAAAATGTGCCATGCGATCAAATATTATAA
Organism: Gymnocheta viridis; assembly: GCA_956483585.1. Lineage (NCBI taxonomy): Eukaryota > Metazoa > Arthropoda > Insecta > Diptera > Tachinidae > Gymnocheta > Gymnocheta viridis. The sequence continues at coordinate 11,344,611 of OY101440.1, forward strand.
TTTAAACAGCTGTTGCTTATTAAAAAAAAGATCCATATATAATATAAAATTTCTCAAGTTCAAATTTACGAAATATTTGTAAACTTAACTTTTCCTGTTTAAACTCGATAAAGATGGTAATTTTTTAAGGTGCAAGTTTTTTATATTTCTTTTTTTCTTTTTAATAAGAGTGAATGTGTTTTCCCTAATTTTTCTATCCGAAAACAAAAATAAAAATATTCAGGTTATTATTTAACCGAACCATTATACTAAAAGAAATAGCACGTTATTATGTGATTTAGCTTGAGAAATACTCAATTATGTTATTAAACTCCTTATGGCCATTTTATTATTTATACTCGTCTTTTGAATTCATTCAAATTTTGCCACAACCTTAAACTTTTAAGCTTCAGCTGGTGAGAGACGTGGTGGTGGTATTCATCATCATTTATGATTTATGATGATGGCACAATAGTTTTAACACTTTTTCTAGTTTACACAGACATACATCTAAAGTTATCTATCAGATATACTCGTACTATAATATTTCTTAAAATTTTTTTTCATTATTTTTTTCTTTCTTTATACTCCTATTTTTTTATTGTTTTGGTTCGTTGGTTTTGTTGCCGCAAGTAAGCAGTAGTAATTATGGTTAATTTTTTATTTCAAACAAGTTTTTATATTTTATCTTCAGCACAATTTGTGGGTTCCTTAAAGACGGCAGATATTTACAAGTAATAAAATTATGATAAGATAATTATGAAATGTATCGCATCTATTAAAGATTGATTGAAGTAGGAAACTGCTATTAAATTTAAATATAATAATTATAGTGTTTTGAAAGCATTTGGCTTTTTGTAAATTTTTTAGTATGTATTAATAAAAATAATTCGAATTTAATTTTTTGGCTCACTGACTTATAAAACCGTGACTAATAAGCTTATGATACGGTTAAAGGTGGTAAATATTTGACGAAATAAGCTTAAACAATATTTTTTGAAAAATTGTTAAACAATTATGCATGGCATATTTAGGATATATTTATAGAAAATTTATATATGTACGAGTATGTACATAGATAATATAAAAATGTTGGCATCAACTATCCATATTGATGAATATTTGTTTAAAACCAGAGGCAATTCGTACGTAGAAAAGTATCGGATAACGCAGTGTTTGCCAAAGCTGGTATGAGTCCAGTGAACCTGTTAGCCATGGAATGGGAACTCGTATACAATCGTAGCATGACAAAAGTAGAAGCTAAGATGGAGATTATGGAGACTTGCCAAAGAATATGGTCAACTCACACTAATATGCTGATTCTTGAACTAAAAATTTGGATGGAAAGGAAACATGAAGTCCAATTTCTTAGCAGTCACGGTGCCTTCCATCATTGCCCTGCATTGCCACAAACAGGTCGAAGACGCTGGAGAAGTGTTTTTCGTCTGCCCGACATTTAACTACCAAAAAGCACCGATATCAGCGTAGAAAATTTTACTCAATTGATTTAACTTGCGAACTGGGGCTATATTGTATGCTACATGAGAATGGATTTAGAACTTTGTAGAGCTCGAACTAGAGCACAAGAAGGATTACATGATCTACTGATCCCGGTGAAGTAGTAGTTAGTAACAGCAGAACTTGGTGAATTTTTGGCAGTAAGGTCGCATCACTGGTATCTATAAAGATTTTATACTTTAGTCAGCAGTTTCGCATTTCTCAGTAGACATCAAAGAAAGCACTCTAAACCTTCACCTGTATATTTTGCAAGGCCGGAACGTACACGTTATACTATGCTAGAATCAACAATCTCTGAAAAACTAACAGAAATCAACACCCGAACTTGAATCATTCTTAATCTCACGCGATTCATGTTTCAGGATTAAATAAATTGCATCAATCGGTCATTTGTGATATTTGTCTTGGTTTGGCACGAAATGAGTTGTTTGTATTCACGCATATTAAATTGAATATATGTAAAATTTGTAACCAACTCAGGAGTTGAGTCCTTTATAAGAAATCAAATGATTGTAACTCTGACTACACTAAAAATTTGTTTGAAGAATAATAAAAAGAATGTATTTTTCAATTTATGTTTCAGCCGTAGGTACCAATGAAGTTTCCGAACTGCTCATTACGATACCTGTCTCATCGGGTTCCAGCCCACTCATCGGGATCGCCATTTCTTCCTACCTTACAAATGATCTTCAAATCATTCCTAAATATTTCACATTTTATAAAAAGTTTGATATCCTTCTCAATTTACAAACAAAATCGCGTACTTACTGGGTATATTTTTTCTAAGTATGTCTTAGTTACATTTTTAGCGCTTCTAACCGTCAAGATACTGAACCCATTTAATTAAAATATCAGCAGGCTCTTTTGGAGGCAGATAACTTTATCGGCGGAATCTCGGTTTACTGTGATTGCCGAAGAATAGACTCACGCCGATGCAACATATGCAAGACATGTTTTAATTCGATTATCTTACAGTGTATTAGTTTGTTTGGCGACACACTTTTTGTTAAATGTACGTATATTTCAATAAAAAGATTTCCTGCATTTAAAGCAAAGATAATATACAAGCAATTGTAGAAACGAAAATCAACTCTTAGCCTGGTGTAATATCGGTGGAACGTATTTAAAAATTATGATTTCCAGAACGTTAATGTCAACGAAGGGCAGGACTTTAGATCGAAGGTATTACTGTTGCAAGCGAGTGGTTTCAGAACGTTGGCGCCACACGCCATATAGCACAATATGCAATTTATTGACAATGGAAGGACTAATTTGATAAAATTGAATTGTTAGCTATTCTCACCGTTAAATCATCTTCTTTGTAGACATGTTAAGTCTCATGTCTGCGTCGATAAAACAGCAACAATTAGGCAATTGGTGTCGGAATTCTTTACCAAAAAAAGTTGGCGCTATCTAAGATTACAATTTCCTGATCTTGATTATACAGAATTTAGTATTCTCAGTAGGACAGACATTCTTGATGACAAAGATGGGTTTTAGAACGGTGAAATCATGCCGGTCTTTCCTGTTTCGTTTCCAGCATACCATGCATGAAGAGTGACCCAGCTTTATGTTACTTTCTTCTGGTTCGGTCCGAGATGCAATGCAATCTCTGAAAAAATATATAGTATTTCTATTGTGTTGTGTTGCTTTAGGAAATTTTAAAAATTCTATGTTCGATTTGAAAGTTTCCCCCGGCAGCATATAAAATAGCTGGACATCAGCCAGATTTTCAAACCCATTTTCCTTCTCATCAAACATAACACATGTGAACATGACGTTTATTTCCGTCTGAGATAGTTGGATATTTTATCTTCAGCATCACATTCTTGACCGTAGACTCTGGCTCAAGAATTAACGTAATGATATTGATACCCGTCAGTGATACGTCAGTTCGGTATCTGCGTGCTGTCAAGCCCCACTTTTAGGAATACAAATCTTGTATTTCCTTTGCTGCACTACAATCGGTTTGATGCAGTAAGTTACCCTGCAGCAAAAGTCCGAAAAATGCATTTTCGTGGTGTAATCTAGTGGTCCAATTTTCCTACATTGTATCGAATTCTAAGATAAGATTTCTTAGCATGTGGTTTGCGCATGTCCAGCTCTGGGGTCTCACATGGCGAAAGAAAACAGATCGCACTTTTATTCTAACGTAGGCATATCTCAAAACATCTAATTTTTGAGTTAAAAATGCAGAATTATTCGTTATATCGCTGCTCTTCATTTAAAAAAAAAATGCATACTAAAATTATGTTTATTAACATTTTGAGCGGAGAATATTTTTCCGTTGAGATGTGAATAAATTAAAAATTTTAAACTCGTTTTCTGCGAACGAGTTTTTTTTTTAAATATGACTACGTTGCAATTAAGGAGCGATATTGTCTCAACCTGTTGCATTGAAGACAAAGGCTGCCCAAAAGATACATTCCCAACAAGTTGTAAATTTAATTGGTTGCAATGTCAAACTATAATCACTGCTCGCTCTCTTTGATTTTTAACAGTTTCATGGGGTTTCTTTAGTTTTATTTTCATTACTTTTTTCCATGTAGGGCTTCTCTATAGAATTATAACGTCACTAATAATAGGCCTCAAAGTCAACATCTCCTAGGACACCTTATTTCAGCAATGAAGCCGAAGCGGTCTCTCGAACGATGTCGTACTCCAAACATTATTTCATTAATAGATCAAACAAGTTTTCTGAGGTGTTTTTTGATTGGGATTTAAAAACATCAGTTTAGCATTTAGAAAGCCAAAATGCCACAAGCACAGAAGTCAGGAGTTTTTAACTTTAATAAAGTTTTTAATATATAAATCTGGGCTGATTTAATTTTAACAACTACACAAGCCACTAAATGCAAAAGCACACGTATGATTCAAGTCCATGATTAAATTTATAAGCACTGTAGTAACAATAAAAACTGAATAATTTCTTAATAACGAAAAGTTAGCTAAATCCATAACATCAAAAACTCCAGCACGTTTAACGAAATCCTCGCGCGACTTGAAAACTGGGTTAATCGCTTAATTCAATGGTTACAATGCTCTCCATTGTACACATAACGACAATTAAATCTAAAGTATTTATAAGACATTTACACACACGTTAATAATCCTATTCTTATATTGTTCTCGTAAATAATTAAACTTTAATGAAGATTTTTCAGCTCCGTCTTCCACAGAACAGCAGTTTTTAGATATTTTTAACTGAATCATAAAAGAAAACTTAAGCAAACGTATAAACAAGAGAACGACAGACAACATACCGGTTTTAACAGCGATGTTTATTAAATCCGGTTAATTTGTAATCCCATATCACAGAATTTAAAGATGTTTTATATTTTTATTTTCTATAAACAATTTAGTTGGGTTCAGGCATTCAACCACACAGATGCCACATTTGCTTTATGACAGCTCGAACTCATATGAAATTTTTGTTTAGTTTTTGGATTTATATTCTATATTTAATTATTTTATTACTATTTAATAACTTTGGCACACTTATACATATTTACTTTTTATTTATTTGGATTTAGATTAATGACGAAATCAATTTATTTTGATTTGCCATAATTTTAAAATACTTCTTTAACAACCACTTTTGTAGTAAATATTTTTATTAATCTCTCTATTTTTTGGTATTTTTTTTTATATAGGTATTAAAAAGAAAAAAAAACTCACAAAGCACACATTATTTTTGTGTTATTTCACATTTAACTTCAAGATACAATTGTATCTATGACACTGACTTATGAGAGAAAGACCAATTTGTATACTTTGTTGCCACCACCATTTCTATATTGATACTAGTATGAACGTGGTACATCCAAACCAAATACTATTTTTGAACACAAAAACAAACAAAAATACCTATTTAGAATATACGACCAGCAACAATAAACAACTGCATGCGGAAAATATGAAACTTATGTATTTTAAGCCACCGACAAATGAATCAACGATACGTGCACACATGGCGCTATTTAACATTGATTTGTGTTTTAAACATTTATTTTCCACTTTTTTTTATCATTTGTTTACAAGCAATTTATTTATTTTTATAAGTAAACAGAAAAAAATAAAAAAACCAACTTAGTTTCTTACTTTTTAAAAGAAATACCATTTATCCTTCTTAGCTGAGTTAGAAGGAGTAAATACTTTAACAACACTTCTACACATGCACTCACTCACACAAATGTAATCGCAAAGGGATTTTATTACTTCTTTTATTTGTTGCTGTTTTATTTCATTTATGTATTTATTTTTTACTTTTTAAGTAACCGGCAATCAATTTCGAAAATATTTTTATTATTTTCAAGTTGCTTTGCACAGAAACGAAACACGTGAAGAGTATGTGCAAGAGGCAAGAAACAAACTAAAGACTAAAATCAACCAACAGCAGGGTCCATTACAAAATTTTTTGATTATTATTTTTCTTATTCTCCCATGTTCACTCTTCTCTTTCTGTCAGTAGTGCTAAATGCGGAAACAAAAAAGCGCTTAAATAAACGAAAACGAGAACTATTTACATTTCATTTGAATAGTGTGAACAGCACACATGTATGTAGTTTCTGCGAAAAAATTAGATCAAAAAAGGTAGACGACGGACAACGAATTCAAAATAAAAAACAATCGGAAAGATGAGGCTTCAAATTAAGAAATACGTTTTCAAGGCTGTCAAGAAAATATACTGAAAACAGCTGAGTTTGGAGGACATCTCTGAAACTTCCCGCTAAGCTCCACCCCAAAGAAGAATACACTCCAGTTTTAGACGCGAAAAATACCAAAACTTTTCTCTTTCTATATTTTTCGACAACAATGTCTTTCGAGGAACTTAACCGGATTAGATACAATTAAATAAATACTGAATACCGATCTGAATTTATTAGATTAGAGTTTAAGAATTAAAAAAAAATGTTCGAAAAATTAAAAAAAATATATGCGGACTCGAATCGGTCCTACGTGAGATCAGTGCCTTTAGAATGCCTCAAATTAAGTGACGATCGGTTAATCCATTCTTAAGTTAATAGTAGTCTACATGCATTCAGCCACACAAACATATGGATACATATCCACATATCCATACGGATATCATCGTAAAAACAGCCAGAATATATGGTCTCAAAATGTCGAATTTGGTGTGAATTCAGTAACTTGCTATTTTTAATAGCAGAATTTAAGAACGAAGAGTCGTACAGCCATTTAGACGGGCATCATATCAGAAATTAAAATTTTTAAAATGGGGCAAATCTAAGAGTGTGCTTCATTTAAAGATTTTTTTCAATTTATTATATCGTTATGCAAGACTTTCTGCCCGTTCGTCAATATCGAAAGAAAAGTTTCTATTGAATTATTACATTTGAAACAAAAAAAAAACTTTTAAAATTTTGTTTTTATTTTAAATATAATTATACGAAAGAAAATTTTCTTTCAATCCGAAGGTGAAAAGTTGTCACATGCGTATTCGTTCTAGACAACAGCTTTCCAGAACTAAGAAACTAGTATAAGTCAGCCCGCAGGTGTCAATTATTGCCGACAACGAGTACGGAAGTAACAACTTTGCACTCTCGGGTTAAACTATTCGTTTCTATTAAATTTGGATTTATTTCATGGATATAGGATACTATCGTTACCAGCTAGCTAGTAGTATTCCATTTCCTTGAGAACGTCAGGCTACGGCCCTGCAAATGTCAACAGCTGTTTTACTTACGACATGATCAACCCATTTTAACTTTCTTCGAGTATTTCATAGACTATAAGTATAAGTTTTGAATTGCATCTGCACTATAGTTCAGCATTTGATATCCAGTTATCAGGCTACCAGATTCAGAAAATATAATGCAGTAATCTGTGAAAAAGGTTTTTTTGTGACATCAATTATAAGCAGTACAAAAGTGCTTATTTAGTTGGAACGCAATATTTTGTAAAAAATAGTTTTCGCTTCTGTATTCTGTGAATTAATAACGTGCACTTCCATCTGCTGTTATTTGAAGAGACAGTGTCTGATCTCTGCAACGCATCGAAACATTATTGTAATTTTATTTTATGCGCGGGATGAGTGAGTATATATCTAGTATCTTTAGTACTTTGAATAGATTTGGATAACATAATAGATTTCACATAACAACTCAACAAGGTTTAATAATACATGGATTTTAAGCCACAATGATCAGCTGTTTTATCAGGTCATTTAATTTGATTTGCTTTGCATAACAAGATAAGATTATGTGTCGAAGTGAATCACACTGATGATCACTAACAATTCAAGAGATATTACACAAGCCGATTTTATAGGTAGCGGAGGAAAAAGTCGCTTGTAAGTTTTCTGGCCTCCGTGGATCAATGGTTGTACAGTAATAAAGTAAAGTATAATACATACATATGTCAAATAAAATCAAACTGGCTTTTGGCATCACGAACATCGCAGGATCAAAACAGTCTTACTTGCTAAAGAAAATGCCCAAATTGACAACACTGTTTATGTCGGATGCATTGTTGTTTATTTTATCAACTTTGCTTTTATACCTTTTTTCATAAGAGAATAACAAAATAACAAGTACGAAGAATATAATAAAAATAAAGCAAAAACAACAACAACACACAGATCCGTGTACATGCATCAAAGAAATAAAGGTGCACTTAAAGCATTTTCCGATTTGTTATTTCATAATAAAAATAAAAAATAAATGTTTGTGTTATTTTCGTTTACTTTCCATCCTTTATTCGTATTTTATTTTATTTTTCAAATGCGAAGAGTAGACAACATGAGAATAAAAAGAAATCGGAGAGAAATACACATGATAACAACTGTGTGTGCATGAATGTGCATGCGTTTTTAAAAAGTACGGTACTTTCAATTTGTTTTTTTTTATAGCTGTTGTTTTTCTTTGCGTTTGTGGCTGTGCTGCATTGTTGTTGTTTAATTTTCTTTAAGAGACCGCGCAAAAATGCGTTTTATTTTCTTTGGTTTAGTTGATTGCTGCTTCTCTGAAAATCCTTCAATAGTTTTTAGTCGCTGTTGTTGTACATTGTGTGCGTTGATTTCTGCATTTCAGATTATGTACATAAATACATACATACTGATATGTATGTATGTATGTAATTATTCATTTTAGTGATTTTTTTCCAAATATGTATTTTTTCGATCTTTTGAAACAAAATTAAATTTCTGCTGAATCCTGTCCTTTCTCTAATCGTTAGTACACAAAGTGTAGAAACGGAGCACGATTTTTCCTTAAGATTTCTGTTCGTCTGCCTCAGGCTTATATCTCATGAACTGAACTAGGTAGAAAATTTAAGTTTTCGTAATATATGTACATATGTATGTGTATGTCTGTATGTACCTACATACATCCGTATGTATGTATGTATTTATGTATTACTATTGCCACTAAAACGACAAATTCCTACTACAAATATAAATAAAACGTGCACGGACAGGTTACTTATGTACTTATTTACATTTACATACTACATATGTATGTATGTACATACATCCATTCATATGTACATATGTAGGTACGTTATTATTTTTGACATAGAACTGTATCTTTTGAACCGAAATATTATGATATTTTGAGAGGTTGAGTATTTCTATTTTCACTACAATAACAAACAGCCAAAATAAAATATGTAGGTTTAAAGACTGAAGGGTGTAGAAACAAGAAATAGGTACATATGTATATACTTATTAATTGTTTAAACATAGAACTGAATTTTCGATTCGAAATGGGTAAAAGATTCACAGGATATGTACATACATACCTGTGGACATACATACATATGTATATATAAAAATCTGTATAGAAAAAATCTCTAAAATGAAAAACAATATCACGAAAATAAAAAAAATTAAATCGGAAAAAGAGCCAGAACTGAAAAATTAATAATAGCCAATAAATGTCAAAAAGGCGTTAAAACTGTAAAATTTAATTTAAAATCGTCAAAACAAAGAATAGCCGCTAAAACTGCAGATTGATTAAAATACGCTAAACGAAAATAGCGCTGAATGTAGTGCCTCAGATCGACCCTCCGCTATAACAACATGTATAGTACATACATATGTACATACATATATGAAAAATACAATACAGAAAAAATTATTCTTATATATTTTTTCGACCTTCTGTTTTTTAAATGAATCTAATTTATTTTGAGCAATAGGTCAATTTTTTAAAAAACGTTAACAAAATTTTTATTAAAAAAAACCGATATTTCGCCACTTCTTTGTGTGACTTCTTCAGGGATACCTTTATAAAATCTTATTAACGTTTTTTAAATAATTGAGCTAGTGCTCAAAATATATTAGTTTCATTTAAAATGCAGAAAAAAATAAGAATCTTCCGCGATCGCAGCGGGCGATTAAATGAATCGTCCGCGATATCGTATTCCGATCGCGCATGTTCAGTAAAACGGGAGAAACTGTGTCAAGACGGCGACTCTTGCATATGAGTCGTCTGCGATGCGCCTAACAGAATCGTGTAAAACTCTTTTATTCTTACTTCACAAAAGCCTCGAATAAATCGCCGTAATGAGTTTTCTACGATGCGGGGAAAAGGATCGTGTAAGATTTTTTTTAATAAAGAGCATTTTTTGTGTTTTATATATTTTAATAATAAATAATATGTTAATAAATACTCGTATGAATTTCAATTAAAAAATCACTTTAATTAAGAAAAACACTTCAATTTAAAAGAAAACACCTTAATCAAACGAAAGCTTTTTACTATCACACTCCACGCCTAACTATCGGATGCTGCGAAAAAAATCTTATGCCCAATTTGCTTAAATTCTTATTTATTATTATTTTTTGAAACGACGCCTTTTGAACTGTCTGCTGAAACAGCGAAGGTTTAGGCGGGATTCGAACCTGCGAAAGTCACACTAATAGTGCAGCACTAGTCTACGGTGATATATACTTGTGGCCTTATTCACAAACGATTAATAAAGTTATTGTAGGTTTAATGTTGGATTTGCATCCATTAAAAGTGACATTCTGGTGTGCAATTTGGTCAGGAGGTATCATTGGACTTTACTTCTTTGAAAATGATAACGGCGTAACGGTAACTGTGAATGGGAAGCGATATCGTGATATCATTGAAAACTTGTTAACGCCACAACTGCATACTTTGGGCTTTATTAATATTTAGTATCAACAAGACGGTGCCATACAGCCAGGACTACAATAGAAATACTGCGAGACCTCTTTCCAAAACAAGTTATTTCAAGAAATTCACAAACGATTAATAAAGTTATTGTAGGTTTAATGCAGGATTTTTATATGGGAAAACCGGTTTTAATGTACACATTAACTTTATTAAGCGTTTGTGAATAAGGACATTGGTCAATAGCCCTGTTAGTTATTAGGCAAGGAAAAGTGTGGCATGCTTCTCAGGGACCGAATCATACATACATACTTACATAACATACAACAGAATCGTGAAATCAAGTAGGAAATGACATGCGACTTAGTGGTGGAATGTGTGCTTTTTAATTCTGAACTTCTGCTTCATGACTTTTCCGACCTCTGTGCTAACTTTAGGTGGAAGCGTAATACAGAGCTTAGTTTACTGCCAGGCTTTCGATGTCGAACGAATTCTTTCTTTCATAAAATTACACTTGAAGGAAAAATAAACTCGAAAGTTTTATTTTTGTTATGAATGGGATTGTACGAAAAAAAAACGAATACGTGCGACATCGTGGAACTGGCAGTTAATTTGTGGTACAAAAGATTAATAAAGAACCAAAATCCCGTTTGTTAAATCGGATCGTCTGATATTAAATAAAAATATTGCAATGAATCATTCAGCCTGTTCACAGATGCCGTTACGAAATTGAATTGGAAACGGAAATCAATTATAATTCTTATTATAAATGAGTGCCAGAAAATCGCTTTGTTTGAAGTTGTTTCTATTTGGTCGCAGCTATACACATGACAAACAAAATTAAGCAATTGCAAGACGAGGAATAATTTATTCTAGCTGTCAAAGGAACAAATTAAGATTTCTGAGTCCTTAAATTCGCTCCCAAACATAAATTTATAGTTTTTTTCGACTCAATCACAAAACGGATTTTATGTACGCAAGCAGTCTGCTTTATTGACAGGCTGTTTTTACAAATTTTTATTACGAGTCAGTTTTACGAACACAAGGTAATAAAATAGTATGTGTTTTTAGATATTTTTACACGTACACAATGGTTACCATGACACCCTGCTAAAGGTGTTTTTTGTCGCACACATCAGGGTTAATGAGCCCAAATAATTCCAAAAACTCTTTTTAATTATTTGTTTTTAATTTTTTCAATAAACATGATCAGTCACAAAAAAAACGTTTTTGTAATTTTATTCCATTGGAAAAATAATACAAAATATACCAAAATAAAAAATGAAAGCACTTTTTGATGACGCAAGCTTCGAAGTCGATATTAGAGTTTCGAACAATCTGAACCTTTTTATGAACTATAAATAATATCTGCGTGTATGTATGTATGTATGTGTGTATGTACTCCCATATGAATTCACTACATTTTTATATGTAATGAAGATATCTATGACACTGTACCAGCTGTTTAATCAATTTCTAACATTGTTTTCTCTTAAAAAAAATAATATGTCATCTGTTTATACAAATTGCATTTTAATAAACTTTCTTTCGAGAAACCATATTAATCACTTTAAATTTACCATTTTATTTTGGTTTTTATTAAATTCTTATTGAAAAATTGAAACGTTTTTTTTTTTTCTTTTGTAAAAATAACATAAAATTCATTTTACCCCTTAAAAAAAAACACACACTCTTTTATCAAGTCAATTGTTATTTTATTAGTTTGAGGTTCCACACTTGGTTCAATATTTATTTCGACACGGTTAAATGCTAAAGAATGTGTTAAAAAACTGAAAAATAAATGACATTTTGTGTTTTGTACTCATACGAAAGCACAAACACAACAAGCCAGACAAACAATTATGTTGAATGGACGTCAGTTTGGTTGTTTTGTAGGGATCCATGGTCGTGTGATTCGGGTTTCTTTAGGGCAAGTAACCAACCACTAGTGCAAAGACGGTGTGTTGACACTGGATAAACAGCAATAAAAAGAAATAAAAAATAAACAGTAACAATCAATCAAATCGAATTAATATGAAAGAGATGTGCGAGTGTGTGTATGCGCGCGAAAGTGTGCTGTGGATCAGTTCAAGGAAAGAAATGATTTCTTTTGTAAAAATGAATTAGATACTTTTAAGCAGCTGGTCCTGGCTGGTCGAGTTTAAATTTCAGATAACATGCTGGTGAGCAAAACTATGAAAGCTCAAAGTAGAAAACTACAGGAATGTAAAATTTTGCTATCGCCTGAAATACTATATTCTTACAAAAATGTCACATATGTCACTGCTATAGTTAGTGAGTTATATTCTTACGAAAATTAAAATCTCTCGAATTTACAAGACCTTAGTCCTGTATTTTCAAGATATCTAATTAAACTATCAACCGTTTTGTTTTTGTAAATCCACTGTGCTACCCGCAAAGTTTAACAAGCTGAATGGTGTTGGGGCACTCTCGAAGTTAGCACTAGTATTCGCGTTTTAAAACTGTTGTTCTAAAACACCATAAAAATATATTGAAAGGAACTGTTTGGCTGAAGTCCTTGCATTCTGAACAGCTAGTTATTCAATCATTGCTTGATATTGAATTTATATCTGTTGTCCTTAAAATGAAGCATAAATATATTATTATACATTCAACATGCCGACGCTATTAGGATCTGTTGCTAACATTCACAATAAAACTGACTATTATAATCCTGGGTGACTTTAACAAGCCTTTAATAGTTTGGAGTTATTTACTTGATGAAAATTATTAAGTTCAAACTAAACTAAATGATTACTGGAAGGACTTTTTCAACATTTTGTTCGATATGAGTCTTTTTAAAATAAATGGTGTAATGAATGATTATTCAATAATTCTTGATCTATCTTTGTAAATGATATTGATGACTGTTATGTTAAACGAACTACAGCTATTACAGTTCCTGAGGATGGACATCATTCTGCTATTGTATTATTTGTATTCATTTTATCAGAGTATGTTTTTCAATCACTGGTCGGTAATGAAAAATCTTACCGTGTTTTGTTACTTTTTGTTAAATGAGCTTTGTTGTGGTATTATTATATTGTTAATTATGGCAACTCCTCTAAGTACCAATTATATGTATTCGGTATTTTATACTCAGTGACTAAGCTTTCATTAATAAAGAGTTTGTTAAACATACAACATGGTGTCAGGTTAATTGCGAACCAAAGTGCAAAATAAAGTTACAAATTTAAAATAAAAGGAGATAAGAAGTCTATACTAAAAAGACAATTAAAAATAATAAAGTATATAAGCTAAAATGTCGGTGAAAGACGCAAAAGAAGCAGAGTCGAAGGAAACGTGTTTTGTATCGAATACAATGGCGTGTTTCAACACTAAGGCCTTGAATGTCGCAGCGGAATGGAAAAAATGGAGTACACAATTTAAAATTTTCTTGTTGGCTTCTAATTTGGATATACAGCCAGACAAGAGAAAGGTCGCACTGTTACTGCATCACATGGGTCCAGACACATTGCAAATTTTTAATTCTTTTAATGAAGATATTGATAAAGTTAAGTATGAAGATTTGCTTAAGAAATTTGAATTGCACTTCATACCAAGAGTTAATTTGGCCATGGAAAGGCATGCGTTTTTTTCACGACATCAGAAAATGGATGAATCAATTGTTCATTACGCAACGGCATTGGAAAATTTAAGTATGTCTTGCGAATTTGGTGCTTTACGTGAAAGTTTGGTAAAGGACATTTTTACATGTGGTTTATCCGAAAATTTTAAAAATATAAAGGAACGCCTGTTAAGTGAAAATGTCATGGAATGGAAAAAAGCTTTAGAAATAGCAAAAAGCATTGAAATGGCAAGGGAAAATTTAGCCAGTATTCAAAATGGCGAACTAAATGATCCAATAGTAGCAGCTTTACAACGCGAGAAGAAGAATTATTTTCAAAAACAACAACACCAACAACAACACCAAACTTTTGCTGACTGTAAAAAATGCGGGCAAAAGCATAAATATAAATGTCCAGCAGAGGGCGCTGTTTGTAACGCATGTGGAAAGAAAAACCATTATGCCAAAATGTGTTTCACGAGAGGTAACGCAAATAAACAAAACTATAAATACGTAAAAAACATCTATGAAGACGACGGTTCTGAAGAGGAAATCCTGTTTGTTGGGTCAGTCAGCCAAGATCAACACCAATCCAACGTATGGAATATTGATGTAGAAGTAAAAGGAAAACATATAGTTTGCCAAGTGGACACTGGAGCTCAAACCAATTTGATGTCGATAAGTACTTTTAAAACTTTAGGTATCACTATGGTAGATAATAAAATTTTTAATAATGTAGTTACTTTTAGTGGTGAAAAGCTACCAGTAGTGGGTAGAGTTTTTACTGAAATTCTTTATCATAATGTTTTATATCCTATTTCTTTTTATATATTAAATATGAAATGTAATAATGTCATTGGTCTACAAATGGCTAAAATAATGAATTTAATTAAAGAAGTCCACACAATTGGTTGTGAGACAATTTTGGAAAAATATTCAGATATGTTTCATGGTTTGGGTCAGCTTAAGGAAAAATGTCATATACAACTTATTGAAAATAGTCAGCCTGTAATTGACCCCCCACGTAGGGTACCGTTTAGCCTTCATCAGCCGCTAAAGGATGAAATTGAGAGAATGATCAAACTGAGAGTTATAACTGAGGTAAAAGAACCGACGGATTGGGTGAACTCCATAGTTCTAGTTACAAAATCGAATGGTAGTTTGAGACTTTGCCTTGATCCACGTAATTTGAATAAGGCAATAAAGAGACCTAGGTTTGATTTTCCAACAATTGATGAGTGTAAATCGCGAATGAGTGGTTCGAAGGTTTTTAGTTTGTTAGATGCCAATTCGGGTTTCTGGATGGTTCAGCTTGATGAGGAATCGTCTAAGCTATGTACGTTTAACACCCCCTTTGGGAGATACAGATTTTTACGCTTACCTTTCGGTATTAGTTCAGCCCCTGAAATATTTCATGCTGAGATGATAAAACTTTTCGGAGATATTCCGGGTTTAGTAATTTACATGGACGATTTCTTAATTCATGCACCAAATGTAAGTAAGCACAATGAAATTTTAAATCAAGTATTAGAGCGTGGTAGGATAGTGGGTCTAAAATTTAATCGTACAAAGTCAGTAATACTCAAAACGGAGGTAAAGTTTATTGGCCATATTTTTAGTGAACATGGTGTGAGACCTGATAAGGAGAGAGTAGAATCTATTGTGTCTATGCCAGTACCAACGAATAAACAGGAACTACAACGTTTTTTGGGTATGGTTAATTATTTAGGATCGTTTATTGATAACCTGTCAGCAAAGAATAAACACTTAAGAGATCTTTTGAAGAATGATACGGTTTGGAGTTGGAATAGAGAGCAACAAGTTGAATTTGAGAATTTGAAAAACATAATTACAAAGGCACCAGTTTTAACATTTTATAATACTGATAAACCTTTGACGTTATCAGTTGATGCGTCGAAATTTGCAGTGGGGGCAGTTATTATGCATGGGAAAAATCCTGTAGCATATGCATCTGCATCTTTAACTGATAGCCAAATTAACTATGCACAAATAGAAAAAGAATTGTTTGCAATTTTGTTTGGGTGTACACGTTTTCACCAATATATTTATGGAAGAAATGTCATGGTCGAAACTGACCACAAACCATTGGTTGCATTGTTTAGTAAGCCTTTGTATAATATTCCTACTCGTCTTCAAAGGATCATGCTACGTTTATTATCATATAATTTAACGGTTATTTATAAACCAGGAAAAGATTTGTTTATAGCAGATACTTTGTCTAGAGCGCCACTTAAGGAAAGAGTTCTGTCTGATTTTGACAGGGACATTGATTTACAATGTAATTCATTAATCTGTCAGGTTGCACTGCCAACTAGAGATATTGAGAACATTAGAAATGAGGTACAAAACGATGAAGTTTTTCAGAAAATTATAAATTTTTTAAGAAATGGATGGCCAGATGATAAAAAGCAGATAGATGCAGAAGTTAAGATATATTATCCGATTAAAGATGAACTAAGCGAGGTGGATGGAATTTTATTTAAGAATAAGCGTATTGTAATACCAAAAATTCTGAGATCGAAAATGTTATTAGTTATACATGAAGGACACATGGGCATCAATGGCTGTCAAAATTTAGCTAGAAGTTCTGTATATTGGCCTAATATAAACAGTGATATTTATAATATGGTATCAAAGTGTGAAACTTGTTTAAAGTATAGAAATGCTAATCCTAAGGAACAATTAGAAAGTCATGAAATTTGTAAGATACCTTGGTACAAAGTAGGATGCGATTTGTTTGAATTCGACAGAAAAATATACTTAATAGTCGTGGATTATTATTCAAAATATTTTGAAGTGGAATTGTTAAGTTCAGGCTACCCTTCTGTACAGGTTATTACGAAATTAAAATCAATTTTCGCCAGGCATGGTATTCCTACTATTTTACTGTCCGATAACGGGCCTCCTTTTAATTCAAAGGAATTTAGACAATTTTGTATCAATTGGGGTATTGACAATATAACATCCAGTCCTTATTTAGCTAGATCTAATGGCCTTGCAGAGAGATCAATTCAGACAATAAAAAACATATTACATAAGAGTAAAGAATCTGGAACTGATCCATACATATCTTTCTTGCAACATCGGACAACATCCAAGAATAATTTTCCAAGTCCTGCGGAACTGTTAATGAGCAGAAAATTGCGGACAAAATTACCTTCTGTTTCGGATCACTTAAAACCTAAAATGATCAATTCAAAACAACTTGAGGATATATTCGAACAAAAACAAATGAAATCTTCTCAAAATTATAATAAAAATTCGAAAAAATTAAAGCCTGTGGAAGTAGGTGAGGGTATATTTTTCAAAAGAAATCCAACATCGGTATGGTTCAAGGGTGAAATTGTTGGTAAATGTAGGGAACCAAGATCATTTTTAATAAAGGATGAAAATGGTGTAGTTTATAGAAGGAATAGGCAGCATATAATGAAGCCGCAAAGTCTAACTAATTTGGGTTTTAAGACAAAGGAAACCCAAAATGTGAAACATAATGAAAATGTACATTATAAAGATAATGAAAATGTTTATTATAAAACAGGTGAAGAAAATCCTAATGATAATTCTGAAATAAATAATGAAAATTTGAATATGAGTAGTAGAGATGAAAATACACATATTGGTAACGATAATATTGTAGAAAGTGAAATTAATGCTAATTGTAATAGTGAATATGCATATACAAGATCAAAATATGGAAGAAAAATAACACCGCCGAATAGGCTAAATTTGTAAAAATATTTTTAAGCATTTAAAATTATAACTTGTGATATTTTATAATTTATTTATATTATGTTTATTAAATGTTATATTTATTAAATATTATATTTAGTAAATGTTACATTTATTAAGTAGTAATATTCATATTATATTTATAAACGGAGGATGTTGTGGTATTATTATATTGTTAATTATGGCAACTCCTCTAAGTACCAATTATATGTATTCGGTATTTTATACTCAGTGACTAAGCTTTCATTAATAAAGAGTTTGTTAAACATACAACAAGCTTATAACATATACAAACTGGTGTGATATTTTACTCCCTCCTTTTAATTCAGACATTTATTCAGAAAAATTTTCTTTTATGGATCTCTGCTTACCGAAGTATTTAAATGAACTGGTTCTTCTGTCGATTATCTTAGATATTCTGTTGGCCGTGCAGAATATACAGAATTAAATAGCATACTGTACGAAAATTCTATAACTAAAATTAATTTGAAACGTAATCCAAAGTCGTTCTACAAATTCGTCAATTCGCAGAAAAAAAACTTCGGGTTATCCTGCTATGATGATATACATACATATAAACAAAATGAATCGAGTGATGAAACTCTTATTACTAGTATGCTTGCTGAGTTTTTCTCTACAACTTATTCTGTAAAACCATTTGATGATTCAATCGAGTACCCATTTCTATTATCTAAAGAGTCTATCTACAGGGTGTCCGCCGGGAAGGTATACTACTTTGTTTTGCCTCCATTTTGGTAAACATTAGTCTTGAACAGCAGATATTTCCTAAATATGAAATATTCTAACTAAAAATATTAAATTGGCGTTTTCGAAAATGTCAACAGCAGATTCGTCAGTTCTATGTTGTAAATATATGACGAGAATGGTCTTGCATAAGTGCAAATAATGTCGTAGCTTTTCTTTGCAATCCAACAACAAAATAGTAGAATTTGCATTTGCCACGTTATTGCAATTTAGCAACACTGAAAATGGTATAATATTTTTGCTATATGCATTGCGTTGTCATCACTCACTTTTAAATCTGTCATTTTTAAAGAACAAAAATTTATTTACTAAAAATTTTTAAAAGTAATAAAACAAGAAGAGAAAAATCAAATAAAAAGTGTAAATTTAAAAAAGTTTTATTTGTTGACGGTGAACATGATCCGTTTTGTTTTTTAAGGGTCGAAAATTGTGAAGCTATGACTGCTTTTCCACGATCAAGGTTTACATTGCAAAGTCTTGTGTTTGATGGTAATAAAAGAAAGAAGAAAGGGGGTGAGTACACAGATTGCTGTACTCGCAAAGTTGCTTTCTTCGTCGTTCGTCGTTTACACATTTACACTTACATTTGATTGTATGTGTGTGTTTGGTTTGCATGTTCATCCAACAAAGGAACACAAAGTTTTTCAAAGTAAATTTTGCGTGTGTAGAAGTGAAACAAAGTTTGAAGAAAAATTTAAAAGACGTTGTCAAAGTAAACTTTGCAATGTTGTTTAAAAATATCGCTCACTATTAACGACAAAATAGTTGCACTTGCAAGCAGTTGCAATGGAAAACGCACTAAACACTGAATACCGCTTATGTGTTTAAGCATTGCAAATTTGCAAACCGAAGGCAGTTGTTGAAAGTTTACGATTATGTGAAAAAATGTATTCAAGATGCCTACAAAAAAATTCTTTTTCATAAATTTAATAAAACCTAATCGAAACGAGAACTTAAAAACATGTATTATTTTGAGCAAAACCAATTGGATGCGTAAATTGAAACTTTATCTCCATTTGAATTAAATGCATTAAACTTTGCTCCAGTACTATTTACTGATGTCGACGGTGTCTCTTCCATTCATTCAAGTATTTTATTAGAAAACAGATGATCATTTCTCTTTAAAAATATAAAAAACAAATGATTGTACTGTGCAATCAAAATTTTATATTATAAAATTGTATTAAACTTTTGTTTTTTTGGTTTTATTTTATGCAATTTGAAACGCTTTTTTGGTGCCCTTTTGCATACTTTTTTAAACAAATTTGCGTTCCATTTTTAATAAGTCTTCCATCATGAGTATAAATTGAAAGATTGGCAATTTTTCAACGGTGCATATAAATGCAGATTAAAGGCAGTTCTTTTTTCTCATGACACATTCAAAAAATTTAATTCGGATTGCACTGAGTACTAAGACAAAATAGACTTATTTATTATTGAAAAATATCCTTTTAATAGTGAAATACATCGATTATAATTGGACCAAATTGTGATACTTCAAAAGCCAAGCCCATTTTTGGGGGCATGAAAACGGGTTACACTAAGAATATGTGTTTCATGTGTCTATGAAATAAATACATGATTTAGTGATGATTAGTACAACTAACGGCACTCGCCTTAACGTGAATCAATCAAATTGCGAAACAACAACATTGTTGAAAATCCACTTGTATCAGTTTATATATAAAATTAAACATCGTGAAAAACTTTATTATTAAATAGCTTAATATGGATGGGAATTCGTTTAATGAATTAATTAAGTTTAAGAATTAAGTATTTTTCCTAGATCAAGTAGAATGAAAATGAAAGATGGTTTATTTTATCTTAGAATTTTGAATTCATAGTGAATTATTTTTCTTTTTACAGGAATAATTAATGAGCCGGGCAACCATTGATTGATGAAGGAAAAGTTATTTAGAGACAGCCCTCAGTGTAGAAGAGCTTGAGGCATTGAACTCTGTGAACGCGATATGTCAACGATTGTTTATTCATCAGTCTCAAATCACACGGTTCAATCACTTTCAATTTTACGCTAAAAATTGGGTACGAAAAAGTTAACAAAGTTATTTCGCTGTGACCGTAATGATTTTTTTTCGCCAACATTGACTACTTGGGAAGTGGAATAAGAAAACAATAGAATATTAATAATGATTATTGGGCCAAATAAATAAAAAATGCAAAATTAGCAAATAAAAACAAGTCGTCTTCGACTAATATATTGTGCGTGAGCACAATTGTGAAGCTCCATGGCGAGCTGAGGACCCGAATGTTGTCTATTTCTGACAACTTCGCTATTAATTACTTTTTTAATGTTCCTTAATTTAAAGCGATGATTTGGCGAAAAAAAGTTGTCGCACGCACAGCTTATCGGTGTCACAGATGCATAATTTTAAATATGTTTTAAAATACTTTTCGCAGAACTTAAAGAATTTGTGTAATCGTTGCATTTTATTATATGCTTAAAAAAGAAAACTTTTCGACTTTCCCTCGTATTATAAAAATAAAAATTTTTTTGTCTAAAAATTTGACTAAACAACAAAGAGTTACTGACTCATATTACCTTAATACACATTCATACATAATATATACGACGATACTCGTCTAAACATTTGAAAACAATTGTTCATATTGGATAAAGTACATACTTTAAGAAGAAAAATAACTCATACCAACTTTAAGCAGAATAAATAGTTGAACTCTTAGAAACTTTCTGGAAATTTCAAGTTAGTTGTTGTTGATGCTGCCGCTGATGCTAAAAAAGCTTTTGCATATTTTTCTTATTTTTTTGTACAAAAAAGAGCATTTTTCAAATTTTTAAACAGACACGGCAAGCTGATTTTCTTCCTAACAATAGTTGCTGCTGCCAATGGTGTTATTTGTGTCGTTGTAGATGAAAGATGCTATTTTGAAATCAGCCGGGGTCTTAGTTGAAGTGGAAGTAGTACAATCTGTAACTAAAAACAAAAAAAAAACGAACAATTGTTATTGATGATTTATAAACATTTATCAAAGTGATATATGCTAAATAAATACTACATACAATTACAGCAACAACAAAGAAAGTAGCATTTGAAAAATACACACATTTACATTGAAACACGAACACGAGTGTACTTTAAACCGAATTACAGGAAGACTTTTTAAGCCAAACAGTCATCAGTATGCGACAAACAAACTTTAGCCAGCCTGCCAGCCAGCCAGCCCAGATTAAAATTCAAATAAAAGATAAAAGTTTAAAGATACTCTTCTATCTTTTTCAGGTTGGTATGTATGTACATATTTTCTTATTTTTGGGGCCTTGCCCCATTCATACAACCACTCACTGGAGTATTGAAATGGAAAATAGTAAAATAAAAAATAAAAGGAAATAAATTATGAAAATATTGGTTCATTTCGTATGGATTTTTTATATATTCGTTTGTTTATTTGTTTGTTTGTTTCTTTGCCTGTTCGTTCTCCTTTGTTTAATATTGTATTTAGATTTAATTTATTTATTTTTTTCTATCGCTTGTTGTGCCCCTGTACATGTCCCCAGATATTTGGATAAAAAGAATAAAAAAATGAATAAATAAAAAAATTAACATTTCCTTTAAAAAAATGTATATTTTACGTGCTGATAATGACCTCTTGGTATTGTTAAATTCCTCTGAAAGGTCGGAAATAGAAATATGTAATTGTTTAATACACTGGAAGAAATGTGTGCGCATTAATGGAAGTGTGAAAACAAAAGTGCGTGACAATTTGTTTAATTGAAAATGCCGATTAAAATTAAAAAAAGATCGAATACTAAAAAGTGAATAAATCCTGAGGGCTTATTAAAATACAGTTTTTTTCGAAATTTTGCGTGCACTATGTCTCTCGAAGATGTACTGGCCCAACACAATAACAAGCGAAAACAAAGAGGAGCCCATGCACATACAGATAAAAAGTAGAAGGTGGGCATGGATATGACACAGAAAGCCAATACATAATGCAAACAGGATGGCGCTGGAATGGAACCCACATGGAAGTAGACAAAGAGGAAGACACAAAAATACCTGGGGTATGTCTGTAAGGAAAGAACTAACAGACATAAATAAATCATGGAATGATGGAAAAATAATTGCGAGCAATAGATTAAGTTGGAAATATCTTTTTGAAGCTCTATGTTCCCTCGAGGAATAAATAAAGGAAAAAAATCTCTCGAACATATTAATCGATTTTAATCAAATTTGAGGTTATCAACGTTGTTTTCTTATCTTAAGAGATGATCAGATTTTGGGAGTCAATCGATTAGCAGGTTTAAGTTTGCATTATTAACGTAAATACTTCAAATCTACCGCATTTAATCTCACGAGATGTAAGTTTTCAGAATTTCGCAAGTTTGGTTACGATCAGTTCAGCCATTCATAAGTAATGAGTTTTCTCAAGAGCACTCACACACATGCAGGCCATACAGGCTTTACCGAACGTTGGGATTGGATGGAAATTCGATTTCCAAAAATCGTTGTTGTCAGTGTCATATTTTTTTTTTGTTTATTTTTGATAGCGGAAAGTTAAAAAACACAATGGATTTGAATCACAAATAAGCCGTTAAAAACATTCTTATCGATACGAAAATTACAAGTACAACTAATCTATTCTAACCATTGCATTGATAGACAACCCCGACGGTATACGAAAAGTATCTGCTGTAAGTTATTTCATTAAGCAATTTACAAAATTTTTTGTACGTGCATTTCCGTATAGTTTTTTTGATTTGTGTGTGCCGATAACGTCAAAAAAAAATATTATAACATTTATTCTTCATTAATTTAATTCTTAAGTTATTTTTCTTGTGTACTCTATGTGACAGTAGTTGCATATATTTTGTTCATTATTTAAAATTAAACAACATAAAAAATGAATTTCAAATCTATGTGTACATGCATACGAGTACATGAATAAAAAAATTCAAATAAGTGGGTGTTTGTTTGTTTACAAAGAGATAAAGCGTTAATTGTCTAAAAGCTGCTATTACAATTACCAGAACAGCAAGCAGTAATCTCAAATTGAAAATGATTTGAAATCAAACTCCATCTCAAATCATAAACGTTTGAAAATAATTTGAATGTAATTTGAGACACATAGTTTTCTCAACAAAAAGGGAACGTTATTCGCAAATCCAAGAAATGTAATTATTTTCAAGCTCAATCTCAAATGTTCTTCTGAAATCTTTGTTCATATGCGATTCGTAAATAAATCTTAAACAAAAGTGCAGTTAATATTTGTATGTAATTAGTTCAACTGTATTTCGGTTTATATTGAAAGGCACCATTTGGCTTTAGTTCAAATCTGAGTTTACACATTTCTTTCTTAATTTAAGAAATTTTTGATTAATTAATTATTTTATTATTATTATTATTATTATATATTAGCGTATTCCATCAGGAACATAAGCTCTTCACATAGAATTTCCATTCGTTTCTGTCTGTTGCAATTTGTCTTAAGTTCGTTGAAAGATTTCGCTGTCTCAACGAAAATAGTGCGTCTGCAAGTGGTATTCGGTCTTCCTCGCAAGCGTTTGCCTGTGTGAGTTCGATTATAGTGTTGCGTGACATATTTCGTCGTGTGGCTTACGGAGTGTGTGGCCTAGCCAGGAGTATTTTCTTCTTCTGATTTGCCTGTTGATGTCTTCCTGCTCAGAGATTTGTAGTAGTTGTTCATTTGATATTGTTCTAAGGCCACCATATTTTTAAGATATTGCGCAGGCATCTGTTTGTAAAACTTTGCAGTTTACGTTTTGTGTTTTGGTTTGCTAACCATGTTTCGGAACCATATAGAAGTATGGATTTTATTTTATTAAGAAAGTAATATAGGAAAAATTTATTCATCAGACTAGCAGAACGGATCAGTACTGATTTCGAGGTCGCTTCACCATGTCATCAACCTTCTTTGCTCGATTTCACCACTTTTGACGGTGGATACTAGTGACGCCGAATATAAACTGTTTAACCGTATTATTTATCAATTAAGAATATGCAAATTGCAACTTATTCATTTCGGTTAGTATAAAATTCTCATCTCTGATGATTAATTATTCCATATATTATTAATCTCCCGCTTTTTCCAGCGCCATTGGATGCTGAGATCAAGTTATTTTCCATCTATATTTACTTGATTTTTGTAGTTGAATTTCTTAGTATTCATGTAACTTTGACAATGTAAACATGGGGTTGACACGTGTCATTGCTTTTAATAATTAATGTTTGTACTTTAATTAGTTGGACTGCATTCCGGTTTATATAGAAAGGAATGGTTTGACCCAAGTTCAAGTCCAAGTTTACCCATTTGTCTTTTAATTTCAGAAATTTTTTTATAAATTCATTATTACAAGTGGTAAAACCGTACAAAGAACGCGCTGATGAGCTGATGCAACGACTTCGAAATCAGTACTTCTAGTCTGATGAATAAATTGTTCCAATATTATTTTCTTAATAAAAAAATATATACTTTGAATTTCAGAATATTGAAATCGTTAATGAAAATTAAGAATTAAAATTTTTTAGCATAGTTTTTCTTATCAATTGGACTTTACAAAATTGACAAATGAAAGTTGAATTCAGTTCACTTTAAAGTTTAGTAGTAACTTGAGAATATCATATTATATCAAATTGAGAAAGTGTCATTCGCTTAACATGTATTTTTTAAATTAACAAAAATTTAAAATAATTTGAGAATAATGTTTGATATCAACTGAAAAATTAAAACATAATTTTTGTAATGTGCTTGTTGGGTAGCAGAAAATAATTAAGTAAATAATTTAAATAATAATCTCAAGTAGAGCGGTGAAGCTCACCTGGTTGTAGCTGATGGATAATAGAAAAGGTCAATTGGATACAAATAAAAAAATCCAGGAACGGCTCATCTCGGTGCTCCTGAACATTCTTGCTTTTGATACAAATTTTATTCATAGAATAAAATGTTAAAGGCCTTTTTTACTTAAATTTTGTTATTTGTCTGCTATTTATTCCTTACGTTTGTGTGCTCCTTTGAAACTCCGCCATAAGCCCCTAATTAAGTTAACACAGCTGTAAGGGATTTTAATTTTCATTGTTTAGTTGGATGCTTCGGCTGAATGAGCTGCTGGTGGTTTGTTGTTACACAATACTCATTTAGATATAATAATCCTATAAAATGGTTCCTCACAAAATACAAAAAAAAAACAGTAAAACCCCATTTTGAAGGTTAAACACACAGCCGAATGGTAAAAAGGATACTGCCTAATTGTCTAACACAAAAATGTAAAATATGCTTTAATTAAACACATTTAATATTTGAAAAATTTTGTAGCTTCTTTGCAGGAACTTTTTCCTGTTCTAATTGAAATTTGCTTGAAAGCATACATTTATTTTATTAACAATATGGAATGTACAAGAAAGTTTAAAAAAAATCAAAGAGTTAATTAGTTTTAAATTATGAGCAACGAAAAAAGAAAAGAAAAAATAAAACAAAGCTAAACAAATGGAATAACGAAACTCTGGATGTTTTGTAATTAATTTAATAGGAAGGTATAAAAAAAACATTTCTTAGAAATTGTTGTAGCAGCAACATTAGGAACAAAAAAGGTTAATGGATTTTTAAGAGATACATTTTAATTTATTTTAAAAAATGTGACAAAACTTAAGGAAATTACAAAGAATTTATTTAAATGTAACACAAAATTAATGAAAGAATTATGTAAATTTTCCAACAATTTATTTATCTGTATCTTTAATATAAAAGAGCGGTTCGTTTAAAATTTGGACTATTGACAACAATTGATGGAATTATGACTTTTGGTTCGTCTTCAACAAGAGCAATCAAGGATTGCATACTTGTCTTAGAAATCTGCTAATTAAATACTTGAAGTATTTGTAAACTAAATAAATAAAAATAGAATGCAATAAATTATTTTGTTGTCATAACGTTTGTATTATTGTCATTTTTATTTATTAAAAATCATTCACTTTCAAATGTTGTTAATTTTTAGTGCGGGGAGGATTTTGGTTTATACACAGCAGTCAATTGCAAACAATTCGTAAAAATATCCATATGAATATTTAAAAATATCTGTGAATATAAATAAAGTTCTATTACTTTTATCTTCATCTACATTCAAGTACTTGTTTAAACGACAAACACATTTATCAGTTTTTTTTTGTGTACGACTGGCTGGCTGGCTGTGTTCAATATTTGTATATGAATATTTGAGAATATTTTTTTTGTGAATCGTTTTAATTAGTTTATGTCGTAGATATACATATTTAATATAAAATTCATTTTTTTAATTTAAATTTTTATTTTATTTTGTATCTACATAAGTATGTATGTGTGTATTAAGTATATGTGTATGCACATACAAATGTATTAGGTGTATCACTATTATTATGATCGATTTCCTAACAAGTGTTTGGGGTCCGGGATTTCTGACAGGAATTTCCGGGAATTTTTTTATTTTTCCCGGGAAATCCGGGAGTTTTATAAAATACGCTTTTTATATAATAAACGGTAATTTTATTTTTATTTATTGTATTTTTTTATTACAAATATTCAAAACAAAATTTCAGTTGCTCAAAGTGATTTTTATTATTTCTTTAACCGTAGAAATAGATTTTTGCTTTGACAAGCGCTTTTAACTTTTAAATTGTTGACATTACTGCAAAAAAATACAAAATCAAATTCAGCTGTTTAACAATCATCAAACATTTTTAATGTAATTGAAAGAAAATCAAACAATCCTATTCTGCATATAATTGACGAAAACCAGTGTCCAAATTAGAAAAATTCTTAAACTGCTTAAAATGAGTCCACTCAATACAGCATCTTTAAAAAAATATGCAAAAGAAAAGTTTGGAATAGAGGTTTACCTAGTTCATGATATAAAGACTAGATGGAACAGCATGGTATCTATGATTCAATCATTTTTAAAAGCAAAAAATGCTATAATAAAAACGCTAATTGATTTTAACTGTGTAAATTTGTGGATTGAATATCATGTTTAGCTGCTAGAAAATTTAGTGGAGGTATTCAATCCAATAAAAGATGCTGCTGAAGCTCTTAGCAGACGTGATTCAAATCTTTAAACAGCTGGTGCTATTATTCAAATTTTGTTTGAACAGTAGTTACCTTTAACTAATAGTTTACTATTCAGAAAAATTAATGAAACTATAAAAGCAAAAGTACAAGAAAGACCTCACAAAAAATGACTTGTTTAATAAATTATTTGAAAACAAATAACTATATTATGGACTCGACTATATCAAAATGTTGTATAAAAATATATGCAGAATATATATATATATATATATATAAACGACTTTTTATGAGCTGTTCTTCAGATGCTGAAGAATCTAGTAGTGATAATGATATCACAGAAATTCAAGCTGATGATACTTTCAAAACAATTGGGAAATGATGTCACTAATGCGCATGCAAAGCCAAAATATCGGAAAATTAATAATCTAAACTAATTAAAAAAAAGAGTTAAACATGTATGAAGTAAGCAATAATAGCACGGGGAATATTGAAAACCTGTATAGTGCTCTTTTAACTATAAAACCAAGTTCGGTGGGAAGTGAAAGGGTTTTTTCTTTTGTTTGGTCAGTTTGGAACGCAGTGGAGAAATAGAATGTCCATCGACTTACTCAATCCATTCATTAGTGGTCTTAAAAACAAAATTAAGAAAAAACAAAAAAACTTATATACATATGTATATATATATACTATCTATATTTTTTTAATTTTTAATTGTTTTTTTTTTGTTTTGTATGTTTAATTAGTTTCACACAAGCTGAGTTCGTGATACACACATTGTTTACTATTAATAAAACTGTTTTAAAGAAAAATTTTTTTAAATTTTAATGTTTCTTAATGATGAATATTGACTAGAGTACGCCTAGTGGTCGAAATTTATTTATTTTGGATACATTTATTTAAAGAGAAAAAATTACCTAATTACTTATTCCCTTCCCCATGGATAAAAAGTAATCGAAATAAAATTATTAAAAAAATCTTATTACTCATATACATATGTATGTAGGTACTCTTAAACACTATCATTACTCTCATTACTTTGCTTATGTTTTTACTTGAACCAATACTTACATACATACATAAGTGAATGCGTGTACGTGTGTATTTTTAGCATTTGTAGTGGTGCCAAATTTATAAGCCTTTTATTCCTATAATGCTGATCCGATTTAAATAATATATGGTTGGGTCACTAAAGCTCAACAATGTGTATCATTTGGTAAAATAATGAAGAAAATCGGTTGACAAACAAAGGAGAAAAAGGGATCTAGCAATTTGTATATTTATATATTGATGATAACATAACTTTCTCAGGATTCCCGGAAAATACATTTTTTCTCCTTTTTTCGAGAAATGAAAAAGTTCGGGAATTCCCAAACACTAGTCCTATTGTATTAACTTATTGGCGAAAATTGTTAAATTTCTGGTGATTCAAAAATGAATTATTATTTTTACTTCTTTATAAAAGCTTCAGTTTCGGTTAGACGCTGGCCCTAGAACCATTGATTGAAACAAACAATGCTTGGAGTGGAGAAATCTGTACCAATATGAGATTTTATTGCCATTTCCAGATTTGGCCTGAATCTTTGCTCATATCACAATATAACAATGTTATTTATCTCGTTGTGTTTATAATGATCGACCGCATAAATTGCATTTCAAAATCATCGCCTGTCTTGTGATTTAAAAAGTATCTGGCGCTTCTTCAAATACACTTTTTTCATCAGCATTTACACTACGAGTTTTTTGTATGTTTTTTCTTGAGTTTTTTTAGTATTAAAATACTTTATATTTTCTAAAAGTAAAACATAAACTTTAATTGTATATATTTTAATGAATTTCCATTAACCGCCTGCTTTTATAAAATGAAAACAAAATTTTGAACGAGAATTTATATTGAAAACAAAAACAATTTTTCAATATTAATTTTTATTCACAATTTTGTTTTCATTTTATAAAACTGGCAGTAAATTTATATATTAAACCAAAAAAAAATTCAAATTTTTCAAATTAATTTTTATTTTTCGTACAAATTCTATTCCCAAGAAAATTGCACATTTCTTTGCCTTTCGTTGTCTATATATTTTTTACCAATAGATATTTTCTGTCTGTATGAAATATCTCGCGTAATAATGTAACAAAATTGTAAAATTTAGAATAAAGAAAAGCAGTTTTAAAAATTTCGTTAAAATTTTCCAATGAATTCCTTACAAAAAGGGAAATCTGCTACTCTTGGCATCACTGATTATTTTCTAAAAAAAATATTCTCTTTCGTTTTTTATATTGTTGACAAATGTGGTAGAGAAGCAAACGGTGGTAGGAAAAAAAATTTTCCTCCTTACTAAATTTTTATTATTGTTTTTAATTGTGTTCTTTTTTATATGAATGTGATAGAATTTTTATTTTTATAAAATATTAAATGAAGAAATTTAGTAAATTTAGTGCCTGGCCCACGATGTCGAACGAATTCTTTCTTTCATGAAATTGCCTTTAAAACAAAAGCAATTTTTTAGATACAATTGTACGAAATAACGAATACGTGTGACATCGTGGGACTGGCACTTATTATTCGAGATATGTCCCGATATCTTACTTTAAAAAGTTTTTTTATTTGTTGTGGCTTGAGCTAGTCTATAATACATGCATTTCATTGGTGCTTAGGCATAAGCATAACAATCTTTGCATCAAAAACTCGCGGCGAATTTGTGTGTATGATTTTCAGCAGCAACTTCAAGAAAACTTAAAATCAAAGTATGTCAGTATAGAATTTTCGACAGGAATAATTTGTCCTAGATTAAAGAAAATGTGTACATTTTATAAGGTAACTGTGTACATATTTTTTTTAGTCTGTGGCAAATTGTCGCAGTCAAAAGATCGACTTCGAGATACATAATCAGAGCAAATGTAAATAATTTTTTTTTGCTCTTCATTTTCTGTAGAAAAATTTAGCAAATCTTTTGAATTTTACAACGAACTCAGCTTTTTGAACTGTAGTGAGCCCAATAAAAATAAAACCAATAATTTGTGTGAATTTGCTTAATTAAAGCTAGCAAAATGAACTTACAGAATTTTCGAATTCTGTATTTTCTAAAAGGAAGATATTTTCAGTCTTTTTATTTCAGCGCTATCATTTAAAAGATTAATGGCGAGTATTTTTGAATGATTGCTCAGTATTTGTAAATGTCTGCCGCAGAATTTGGCAATCTCCTCTTTAACCGAAAGTATATTAAGATCGCAATTAATATTTTTATTGTTTATAAGCCATGAAGCGCTGAATTTTTTTTTTAAACAAACACAAACAGCGAAGCCATTTTGGCTTATCTGCAGAAACACCCAGGTTTTAGGCAGGAATCGAACCTGCGACCCCCAGACACTAATAGGCTAGTACGCTATCTAGTAGTCTACGGGGCTCCCCAATTGTTCTTATTATTTTTGACTGGTATCTTTAATGAATTTCAATGTTGGAGCTTCCAGCTCTTCCCCAAAGTTGTATGTCGTGAGTCTAGACTGGTTTTATTATTACCACTCAGAGTACAAATAGCGATCTCAATATTTAAAGTCATTGAATACTTGAAAATCAAATGTCTGCTTGTATTATTAACTTTATTTCTAGACTGGTTTTATTATAGTTTTATAAATTTTATAAATTAAGTTTTATTAGTTTGTCCTTGACATTAGATAGGAATTTTACTTAAATTCCAAAATTTTCTTTTGGCAAACAAGTGAAAAAAGTTGAAGTTTTCGGTGATAGGAAATAAGTCCCAGAAAACGCATTATATGATTTAAAGGGGTCTCCTTTCTGCAGCATTGCAACATTTTGCCATCCGTAATTGGGCAACACAACAACGACAGCAAAAATTTAATATCGTCCAGTCGAATTTGCTACAACATTCAGTTCCCGAGGCCTCCGCTCTCCCACTATTAAATGTTGTGCTTGACCTATCTATTATTAATGTTGGCATTAATATTAAATAATTATTGTATTATAATTCGGTATATAACGCAAATATGTTCATTTCAACATTAACTTTTGGAAAATTCGAAGTTATTTAACAAAGTATTTATTTTATTCTTCCCAAAAGTTTATATATTTTTAATGAATTTTTCTCTGAACGCCAATAAAAGTTGATATAAATAAAAATAATAAAATAAAATAATAAAACATTGATATAAATTTCTCATGTAAAAATAGAACCGTGTTGACAATTAAACCCATGTAAAGTTTGTGAAAAATTTTCGTATTTGAAAAAAAAACTCAGAACTATTAACAATTATGTCTGGATACATACATATTTTAAGGGTCACATATCGTCATATGAATTCATAAAAACTCTAATTTACAAGCGACGCTTAAAGGTGTAGTTGTGCTTTTACTTCAAAAATATATACATCAACTCCTGTGAGCGATATTATCGTAAGTTACAAAAACTAAATTTTACATTTATTACTATTTACTATAAAACTGTTACATACCATAAAATGTGCACTGTGTTATCTCCTATTCTATTTATCGATATAATATTTTGTCAACCGATGAATTAATCTAAAACTATAAATTTGAATAAAAGAGTCGATTTCGAAAAAAGTGTAACATAAGATAATTTTGTGCACAGTGATGGATATGTTTGCCAACGAGCTAAGCAGCTAATGCCACCAGCTTTTATTTTGTTACTGATTTTATGAAAACATTTTCGAGATTTCATACAACACTCACTTAAATCTTGTTCATCCTAAAACATACTTTCTTTTTGACTATTATGGGACAAATAGTTAATAAAGTTTTTAATTTAAAGTTATTTATAAAACAACCCTACTTTATTGTTTGACTGTTATTATGGGCCATCAACTTTTTGTAAAACCATTTAATGTGATTCTTTCGAAATGCTACAACAAATTTGTTGCATGACATCTGTGAACTTTTGAATTCGACCGATACTTATTGTTACAGCAATTTTCTACACCCCATGTATGTAGTATTTCAATATTGTTTTAATGTTTGTTTCCACAGAACTGACATAAATACTTGATTAAAGCAGCAATATACGGCTGAAAGCAACAACTACATACAATAGATACAAACATTAAAGTCAGTAAAGCAAACATATAATATTTCTAAATGAAATTTCTAAAATATACAACAAAAAGGAATTTATTTTTCAATGCCTCCAGAAAGAAATGTAACTTGTTGCAATTTGAACTTGTGTCTGAGTCTGACTAATTTTTATTTTCACTGTAAATGAAAGTAATATCAGCCTGATAATGTTTTTATAAATAATTTTTTATTTGTTTTAGTTATTTGTTTTTTTTTTAGATTTTATTTCAGTAGAATGCACGAGGTATCGCTGATAAAATCCATGTGTTACGAGTAAATTAAAGATACGACTATATTGTTTATGTCTGTCTGATTTATTTTTTATTTTAATCATTAAAAAAGTTTTATTAAAAAAGTATAACATTTTTTCAAATTAAATGTTTCATATGGGAGCAGACTAAAATACCTCAATCAATCATATGTACAGATTGATTGAGGTGTTTTCGTTTGGAAATGATTTGATTAAAATGCATTAAATGTTTAAAGAAAGAAATACGAGTACAATTATTTGAAAGCAAATTATATGCGTTCATCCCTTTTTTTCTGGAGTTGCAGCAAACATGATTATTGCTGTTAAGCAGAAAAGATTCGAATTATTTTAATGGCACGGGCGCGTCAGATAAAAAATATTTTAATATTACAACAGTCACGGTATGCCAGACAACCAGAATTTTCATTTGAAATATTACTCATTTATACTTACAGATATTTACAATTAGCTTTAATTTGGAAAAAGAAATCATTCGAAATGTCACTTAAAAAATTGTTGAGTTGTTTACTATGATGTATTTGTGTAGGACAACATTTATATATTATGTCGTCACACTTTTATTCTCTCATTGTCATTTTGAAAAGTGAATTCAACTAGAAACTTTCTGTTTAATTTCAGCTTTAATGCTCTCCCATTTAATATTATTTTTCCATAGACATACATAAATATTCAATAGTTTTTCCATTGTTTATTATTAAAGTTTTTTCCCTGGAAATTTTCACCCAGTTTGCGGATTGCATTGCATTTTTTTTCATACATGCATGTCATTAAATTGAATATTAAATTGAATTTTAACACAAATAATTTCATAAAATACAGAGAGGGAGAGAGAGTAAATAAAAAACATTAAAAAAAGGTAGAAATAGTATCCTTTATCTCAATAAATAAAATTCACTTCATTTACAGTTTATTTTATATGGTCGTCCTTTTTGTATCTTTTATCACCACACATTTTATTTGTTTTAAATATGATTTTTTTCCTTTTTTCAATTTCACTGGAGCAGTCATATTGAACACAAAAATTAAATACGGAGTCTAGGGTTTCAAAATTATTTTCTATATAAAATAAATTTTTATTCTTATTTTTTTATTTGTCATATTTGATTTTTTTGTTTAAACTTTTAATTCCCAGAATTTTCGGACTTTGTGGGTTTATGTCTTTTATCACTATTATTTTGGTTAATAAAACTTTTATAGAATTTGAACATGATTTTATTTCGAATAGTTATTTGAAACTTTGTATATACATACATTACATGCTACAAATATTAATAGTAGCGACAAGTAAAACATGACAGCAGCTAAACAGTGGCACAAATTTCAAGATTTACACGAAGACTTTTTATAAAAAAAATAACATACGAAACTAATCAAAAGTAAAGAAAAAGTTTTCTAGCTATGCCCCTAAAAAATTTGCTTTGAGATAAGAAAACCAATACTGTTCGAAATTTTCAATGAGTATTCTACAGATCAATCAGCAGCGGAATGTGCCCAATTTAGCCATTTTCCATTTCAATTTAGCGATCAACTAATCCTTAGACATTTTTGTTTGCCTTAAAAATTTTTCCAATTTAATATTTACGTAAGGGGTTTTTAATAAAATTCTGAAAAATCATAATAATGAAAAACATAGTAAAGAAACGGTATTTACGAATTTTCGGGAGGTACCCTTAAAAATACAATAATCAATCAGTAGTTTTCCGATTTAACGAACATTCGATTTAATGAACACTAAAATTTTTATTTCTACCAAGTAAGTACCTTATGTTACGAATAAAAATTTTATTTTATACTCGGTTTAACGAACAAATGTAAAACAAAATGAAGATGAGGAAGATCTTGATGAAACTGAAATTCGAAAGACCAAAATAAAACACGAAGATGTCATTAAGCCCTTTGAAATTTGCGTTAAATGGACTTAGCATAACAATGTCAGTAACACAAATTTAATGTTTTTGAGAGAGCTTCAAAAAGATGCAATTAAAAAAAGATATCCTTCCAATCAGCGGACTGTGTTTATCCAATTTTTTAAATAAATTATTTTTGTATTACGATGTTTTTATGAATATTTCCTTTCCTTTTATATATTTTCCAAGAAATATTTATATTAAATTACTATAATTGTAATAAAATATTAAAAAAAACACTATATATATTTATAGTTATGAATAAAATAGACTACGATATTAATTTTTAATATAGTACTGGATATAACGAACAGGCCTGATAACCATTAGGTTCGTTAAATCGGAAAACTACTGTATATAAATTAGAGTATTCAAAAGGCAGCACCGAAAACCAGTTTACCGGCTTTTGCTCTTAAAAAAATTAACCAGTTTCGAATAATTTATATATTCGAATGATTCGACAGAGCGGGTTTTTGTTACCGTTTTACTTCCCGAAAATAATTTTTAGCGCTTTTATAAAAAAATATATAGTTTTTGGTGCTTTTGATTTTCAATCACGGTACCTCAAACGATTTAGTGTGATGATATGAAAAACGGAAGAGACAAAATAGGTAGAGGAAGATTCTTTTATAACTAAAGAACGTTGATGAAATAACAGATGCAGTAAGCGGTGTTTGTAAGTTGCGTATTTCTTATTCATTGTATTTCAAGTGCTACTTTAAATATTAACCATGTTTGAATAAAATCTGCCCAAGTGGATGACTCGGATGCTGCTGAGGTGTGTTGCGGCAATGGACATGGTACCTGTTACCCGAGGAAGTAGTAAATTTGTAGTTCCTGTATTTTCTAATCATTAAATATACTTTTCATTCTATGATGCAGTCTGAGTGTACTCGAACCTCAAGCCCATCAAAAATATGTTCATTAATAACTAATTACACATCACTCCTTTATTGCAACATAGTCATATCACATATTTTTTTTATTTTGTGTAAAAAGTGTATGCAAATATCTAGAGGTGAGTCTTGAGGGGAGAATATTTTTTTGTAATTGTCCTTTCAGGTGTGAGTAAATTAAAAACTTTAAAATCGTTTTCTGGCGAATGAGTTTTTTTTGATATGTAATGTAATATGTACCCAACAAAAACATTGATGGTAAAAGCAAATAAACATTATGAAGTAGATACATACTTTTCACTACTTCTGCTTTGGTATTTTATCTTATTATTTTAACAAGGAGTTGTCATTGGAGGCAAGTATTTACCACTTCAGAGTACAAATAACGATCTCAATATTTAAAGTCATTGAATACTTGAAAATCAAATGTCTGCTTGTATTATTAACTTTATTTCTAAATTATAATTTATTGTGCTTAATGTTATGTGTTCTCCGCACCGTCGCAACTATTTTTTTAAGCGCTAAAAACTTGTTTTCGGGAACACGCACTCAAACTAAAATAAATCCACTTTGCTTCGCGAGGAGTTGAACCGTTTATCTAATACATGATAAAGGCGACATTCTTAGAATAAATTATAAGTTTATTTAATACAAATTAATGGCGTAACTACTTTAAAATACTGCAGACGACAAATATTCAGTTTTTGTGAAAAAGTATGTGGTTCTTAATAAAAGTCATTACCAAGATTTCGCTGGGTACTTTTTAAGAAAATCGGTTAATCGATTGTTTTTTGTGTTTTCAAAACCGGTGGTATTAAAACAGCTATCTTTCTAAAGCCGGGTTCTCAAAAAGTTTAGGATTTTCCATACTTAGAATATTTATGTAGAAAACGAATCTACGAAGCCGATATATTTGTTCTTTGGAAGCGGATATGAAGCTGGATATAAAATATTTAAAGAAATTTCTTATTTTATTTAAATTATTTGTTCACATCATCAAGTAAGGAGTGTTTTCATTGAAATCAATCTTTTTATTGGCAATTTATAAAACAAATTGTGTTTTATAAAATGATGATATAAATTTAATATAATTTTCTTAAAGATTAAGGGATGAAAAAGGCCCGATTAATAAAGTTCATGTGTACATTAAGACCGGTTTACCCATATGAAAATCATGCAATAAACCTACTATAACTTTATTAGTCGCTTATGAATAATTCCATAAATAATAGATTTATTATTTGCTATAAACTCTTAAAGAAACAATATATTCTAACGAAATAGTATTGAAATAATCCGTTTATATTCGTTTAGTACTCATGTTTTTCGCATTCAGTCATTACTGGCACTGCTCCTCAAGTACCGAGACGAAGCTGCTCGGAAGTGTAAAATTTTACACATATTTTTCGTGATCTGAGGAGTAACCCTGACCCACTGTGCAATGTCAATAGAAAAACTAACTTTGCATTTTGACTTTTGTTTTCAACATTTTATGTTTCTTTCATTTCTGAAAAGAACATTCTATGGTTACTTAAATATGATATATGCAGTGTTTGAAAGAATGAATTAGTATTTGTTACATA
This sequence comes from Gymnocheta viridis, assembly GCA_956483585.1. Lineage (NCBI taxonomy): Eukaryota > Metazoa > Arthropoda > Insecta > Diptera > Tachinidae > Gymnocheta > Gymnocheta viridis. Next base: position 11,382,092 of record OY101440.1, read on the forward strand.
TAGACGAATACTGATGTATTTATTCGTCTATATTGTTACACTAAAAATAACATTATTTCTTAAAATATTCAAAATGTACAACTTTCTTCAATAAAAAAAAACTGGGTACAAACTCACGGTTTTTGAATTTGAACACAAGTCCTCCACGAATCACCACTGATATTTTCCGATAGTTTTAAAGCTCTTATGACTTGCACTTTTCTATTTTGTGGAACAGTACAAACATAATTGGGGTATTCACACGGTGTCCTATCATGTCATATTGTCATAATGTCTTATTATTTTATGACATCTTAAAAAATTGTTGTTGTGCTTCAAACAAAAAATAAGACTATTATGCTGTGTTTTTGTTTTGTCATAACTGAACAGTAGTGTAGTTTTAGCACAAACCAGCTATTATTTTCGTTTTTTCATTTGTTTTCGGCATTCTAATATAAAATTTTTATGCTTGTAATGATTGTCCTTTTTATTATTGTTTTTTTATCAGCTGAAATTTAAAATAGCACACTAAATTATGAGGGTTTGTTCACAGCAGTCATATTTTTTCGTGTTATTATTTTAAGACATATGACGACCGTGTGAATACCCCAAATGTAATAGCTAAATTTAGCAGCTGTAAACAGTTCATCTATATTAATATAAATACCAAAACGTCAAAAGATTTACTAATGTTGTCGATAAAAACAGCAGAGGCTATCACGAAATATATATAAAAGAAGTGAGCTTAAAATTTATGTTTAGAGCTAGAAACGCTGGCACTATTATTAGCATTCAGTGGTTTATGAAGGAGTGCAGCGACTTAATGCTTTTTTTAATTTTGTATCTTTATTTCATTTTAGTTTTAACAAATAATTATATTTTTGCCTCAGCGCCAATTTAGGTTTTATAGAGGCCAGTCAGTAGGCAACATAAAACGCATTAACACTTATTCTATAAATTTAAAATTAAATTTATTTTACTTTATACAATTTTCTATATACAAATTTAAGTTTTAAAGTATTCAAGATGAAATAAATGCTTCAACATTGTGCAATAAAAATTCTTTTAAGCTACTTTTAAGAGTTGGTAAAACTGAGATATTTTTTAATCGATTAGGTAACTGGTTGTATTCATTAGGTCCAGCAAACGAAATTCCTTGTTTTGTTAACTCAAATCTACATATTAGTAAATTTAAGTCAGCGGTGCTCGTCCCATACAATTGTTGCAAAAAATATACACACATTTATTACGCTCTTTTAAATACTTTTATTCATTCATCGTTGATCAAGCGATGAAAACACATGCGGCCGAGTATTGTCATTTTTTCAGAAATTTATTAAACATTGTTGTTGGTTGAAGCATATTAAACACACGCTTTTCAATTACAATTGAACAGAAGAAAGGAATTTAAAAAAAAAATTGAAATTTTTAAAAATTGAAGAGAACTTTGGCCTTATAAAGTATATTTTTCTTTTTCCTTAAATTTTAAGTCCATCACCTGTCTAGCGATTCTTTGTGTGAGTGTGTGATATTACTACTAAATCGTATGGTATGTGTGAACCAATACCTCTAATACATTTATAAACATAAAGTAATAGCTGTGACCTTTCACCGGATGTATCGTTTTTGTATAATTTCTAAACGAATCAGCTGTTCCAAACTGTAATGGAAGGTTGAACACTACTTTTAACGCTTTACTCTGTGCTGATTGCAGTGATTCCAGGAAGGAGTTCGCTTTACTAACGTAAATTACTGGAAGATAAGTCAAGTGCGAGTGAATTAGTGATTATTAAATCAACATTTCCGTATCAAAATTTAGTTTATTATTAGTACATATTCTTCAAAGTAAATTTGCAGAATATGGTTGCACAAATATGGCGCCGGTAAAATTTATAAAGAATTTGATGATAATTTCGATTTAATTTGTTTATTCGTAGAAACTCCGATAAAATTGCAGCATCATATTCTTTCTACTTGTGTTTGAAAAACTTTCTGGTATTTATAATTGTAAAAAAGGCCAAATATTATCTGCGGAACCCCACAAGTAACATTAAGCTCACTACTTCTAGACTCTGCTATTTGAACAAATCGTTTTCTGTAACTTAAATAGTTTTTGAATATCTCAAGAGATTTTTCATCTTTTCGTTTTTATAACTTTGCGGTTTCTTGTAAAATAACAAGAAGTCAACATTTTTTCATCTGTCAATTTTACAAGAAAAAATTTGTATTATTTAAATTTTATATTTCTTGCCATCAATCTTCTGTTAATAAAACTAATATAAAATCAATTTGTCATACGAGCTTAAGGGCCTAATATTATTTTTAACAAGGAAAAAAATTGCGAAAGGTTTTCGTTACTTTTGTAAAATTACAAAATTCTAGCAATTCGTATATTATTTTTAATTTGACTATTTGTTTCTTCGTTAAATTTTTACATTAATACACTTTTTCAAAAAACTTAATTAGAACTCTTTTGATTTTGTAAGCATTTTAATAAAAAGGAAATAAAAAATATACAAAAAAAATTTTATTCGAAAAATTTTATTCGTTACTTCTTGTTCAAACAATTGCATATAAATTGTTTTTCATTCGCATAATTTCTAAACAAAACTTTTAGCATCTTTATATTCGAACAATTTTATTGGAATATTTTTTAATTGAATAATTTTGTTCGAAAAATTTTGTTTATTAAAAAAGTTTACCGTTCTCTTAAAATAAAAATATTGCATTTTAAGAGATGATTAAATTTTTTTTAATAAATTCACTATTTAAAAAATTATAATATTGGATATTTTAATTATCCGTTTAAAAACGAAATATTCACTAATGAATCAAGCAAGTAAGTGCCGACATGTATTTGAGGGATAAAAAATGGATATTCCGCCTTCAAATATGAAACATTAAAGTTTCTGTGCTTCATTTGAAATTGAATTCCATAAAAGTGAATTCACTCTCTTCCATATCTGTCTGAGGAAACATTTGTATTAAAGTTTTGTCATGCATTTTTCATATACTTTTTCTACGGTTGCATTTTAAAATGTTATAGTTTTCATTTGAACAGCTTTTAATACTTTTTAGCTGCTTGAATATTTCAACCAAAAATGTATGAAAAGAATATTAAAAAAACAGCAAAGTTTTGGATTGTTAATATGCATTTATGGCAAGAATTTGATTTAATTATTAGTGGCAACATTTACAAAATTTCATATTTCTCTTTTGAAACCAACTGTTTGATTGGTTAACTTTTGTACTTGCAACCGACACTGAATCTCTAGCAATTGCCGCACACCCCAATCCACTTAATTTGGTAGTATTCTTGGCTGTTGTTGTTGTTGTTTCTCTTCTTCTCTTAGTAGCAGCAACAACAACAACTCTATCATCAACTCTATCAGTATTATTATCATGTTCTACATTTTCCTCCTTGAGTTGACTTTTACTTTTACGTTTGTAAAAAAAGAAACCACTTTGAAAAAATATTAACTTCCTATTTTTCTTTTATTATTTTGATATCTGATTGAGCGTTTCTATACATTTTTGCTGGGGCATCTGGTTTTGAGAAACGAGAATAAAACATGAGAAAAAGATATAATAGTAAAACTACAGGACAATTTTAAAACACTTTCTAGATAAATTGAAAAAGAATGTTTGAAAATAAATTACTCGTATACATTATACGAGTACTTGCATATATACTCATATAGGTGCTGCTAGGTTATCGAAAGCTACTTGTACTCCTCTTGAACCCTTTTCGAGCATCTTTGTTTCTTAGTGATTGCTGGCTCACTCAACTATTAAAGGAATATCACCAGCAATTATATTGGACTGAAGTAAATAGTGCCAATCAGCTGAGAGTTACTAATTTCTATTCTCATCAATGTGCTCCTTTCTAGAAATATCCAGGAATCGTTTGAGGCTGAGGTACCCCAAAGCGTGGACGGCTCTCATTTTAATTTTTATTTTGGTTGATGTTCTTCCACCTCATCTTCTCCCTCCACGATTTGCATTTTTATTAGATGATTTTTGAAATTTCTTTGTTCTATCACGAAACCATTTACTTAGCTTAGCTTACTCCGCTAACATCCGAATATCTTTTTGGCAAGAAAATACTTGAGAATCAGACAAATTCGCATACAAGTAGTTGTCTCCTAACCCTTTTCCAGATTGAAGATCTCATTTCTAATAATCTCTAACCCCAATAATGGGATCTCGTCTACCAAACGCAATAGAAAATTTTTCTTTTGCGAGTTTACCAGCTGGTTGGTTTGTGCCGCTATGTCCATTAAAACACATCAGCCCTAACTTGTTAGCCGAGGACACATATGGCGGTGTTCATATGTTGCGTAACGTATCCAACTGGGCTGAGGAGAGGGGCTAAACATTTGTTTAACGGAATTTATTATTTGTAATAGGAAGGCATCGTGCCGATACGATAACGACAGTCAAATAAGTTTAAATTGAAGGTAAAATAAATAAAGCACAAGTAGGGTTTTTTTAATACATATTATCGAAAATTGCCGGTCGGACTTCGGCCAACAGATAGTTTTT